>OX388201.1:7078200-7678200 GCA_947578815.1 Epinotia ramella | reverse complement strand
CTGCTCCTTATCTCAGCGTTATCCCGGGACTAGTTTTTTGCGGAAACGACCGTCTAACCTTCCAACCCAAAGGCGGAGCGAGACTGTTGGGTCGTTTAGGAGCCTCGCCATATCGAGTGCGCAACTAGACTCTTGACTTAACCACTGCTCTCATGGACCAGCATCAACAGCTACACGTGTCATAATCACAAACATTCAACGCTCTGTCAATGAGAAAAGTTATCTAGCTCACGCCCAGTCCACAAGACATTTACTGCGGAGTCAAACCTTATGTCAATGCAAGAAGGTTGCTATCGCACTGGGCTCCTCAACGGATTAATCCGTTGAACCAGTGGTGGATATATCCGTCTTATGCGGTGAACAGTTTAGCTGTCACAATCGGTACGATTGCGGTACCTGTTATTTATATTGAATACTGGTTGCCTTCACGGTTCTGCCCGCCCATTAGAAAGAACGCAACGAACCCGCGGGGTAAAATGTAGCCAACATCCATCAATAAAAATCATTGTAAACAGTGGTGTTTTTTTATCGGATTTAGGATTCCGGAGCTAACCTCCTACTCGTATATTCAAAGTTACAAACTCACATTTCACAGACATTGCCTCTTTATTATTAGGAAAGGCTCTTTATTATTAAACACAAATACAATACCCAACCAGCATTTGTACGAGTTTATCAGCTGTAATTAATTCACATAAAAACATAAATAAAACATAATATTATTACTAAAGCAGTATCATTTATGCGAGGATTTATCTGCCAGATTCGGTAACAAACATTTTTCATTGTGTTTGCGTTATTAATGATCAGACTATTGGGACATCATTACTGGTGAAATATTCGATGTAATATTTTAAAACTTCCGCGATAAACATGTAACGTCAATTATTCGTAAAATATTCCGAAAGAGAATTAAGTATCGGGATACATTTTAAATGACATACTTACTCAATATCAGTGACTTGCAAATATTGAGTGCCTTATAAGTATTAAACATAAACAACAAGCGTATCCAGTAGATATCATCCCTTAGTGACAAGGCCATTGACAAGACCTACAAATTAATTTAGTTGTATACTTATTATGTTTCTGTTTTCAATGACATACGATTAAATAAATAAATCATCATCATTTCATCCAAAAGACCTCCACTGCTGAACATAGGCCTCCCCCAAAGAGTGCCACACTAACCGGCCCTGCGCCATGCATCCGCATCCAGCGGACTCCCGCGACCTTTACCAGGTCATCTTGTCCGGGTCTACGCTGCGCCCTACCGGCACGTGGTTGCCACTCGATATTATTTCCTCCTTATCTAATCAATGTAATTTCCTTTCTCAAAATAAATTATCATTATATTGATTTCCATTCCAACAATAGATTTTATCTACAGATTTATATTTCTTACAGATTAAACTTATACGAATAAAATTAATTTCTACAAATTACCACTACTCATCCGAACTAAAGACCAGTATTTGAAGCGGGCCTTTGTGAAGGACTGGCTCCGCCTGGGTTTTTTGTAATACGCGGGCGGCTAGTTGATCAACGAGTTATTTGATACATGCATTTCACGCGAAGCGGACAGGGAAAAAAAGGTTCACACTTCCGATTTCAGTTATATTTAATTATGTTATACCTGTATGCGTTCTAGACAAAGACACACAATATTTATTGGTGGCAAGCCTGGTTTAAAAAATGTCGGTCTTTGAAGATTTGAGTTACGGTGAGGTGTGTACTACTTTAAATGTCATGATTCGGTTTAAAAATGTATGGTAAAAAAAATACTAATGGATTTTATGCTTTATTTAATGACCTTTTAAACCTCATAACTCGAATTAAAAATTAAAAAAATTAACACGAAAAAAAAGTAAAAACGTAAGCATTTTTTTTAAATTTTTTTAATTAAATAAATATAAAGCTTATATTATATTCATACTACATGCTAAGTTTCATAATGGGCCGGGCATTTGATTAGGAGCTATGTGTATTTAAATGCCGAAATGCGGAGTGCGAATACATGGACTTTTATTTGAATAATACGAGTAGGTAAGCAAGTAATATTGTGCCCGATTTTGAAACACTATAACGTTGGATATTAATAATGTCCACTCGTATTTACGAGTTTCATTCAATAATTTATGTTTCACTAACGCCATCTCTGAAGTAAGAAAAGAACTATTTAGTAGGTAATTATTGATCCTAGCATGAATGAGACATTTTGACCTTGAATCTCGCTGACCGAGTTAGGCATTATTAGTAGTTCTTGGCTTAGCAAAGCAACTACTTACTTGGCAGTTGAGTGCGTGATAACTGATTAGTGTTTGTTATTGTTATGGCTCCTTATGGTGATCGGTGTTTTCCCCTTTCGCTTGCCGTGTCACAATAAACATAAAAATTTAAGACAATTATCAAAAACATTAGCGGTAAAGTGGTCATTTCCAAGCAATTTATATGTGCGTAAACAATGCAGACAACGTTTAAATAGTGAATTGCCGCCGAAAGTTAGTCAAGATGTCGTTCCGAGTAGCCAGTCATCAATTGAATATTCACAACAATCCCAAGGTGTATCTTATGTTCCTGAAGATAGTAAGTGTATGAATATATCGACACAGACCGACGAAACGAATGACACTGAAAGTCTTTTGCAATTAAAGGAAAAATTCAACGAACCTTCCACATCTAGTTCCGTAAAAACAATGATCCTCACTTTAGCGCCTAAATCTTGGAGTGAAAATAAGCTTGCTGAAGAATTTCAAACATCTAGACGGCAAGCAAGAAAGGCTAAGGAACTGGTTAGGAAGAATGGTATTTTAACATCACCTAATCCACGTGGAGGTCTTAAAATATCATCTGAAACGGAAAACCTAGTTACAACATTTTACCTAAGAGAGGATAATACCCGCGTAATGCCTGGGAAAAAAGACTGTGTCTGTCAAATTAAATGACGGGAAAAGAGTGCATTTACAGAAGCAGCTCATAATGTGCAACATCGATGAGTTATACCGACAGTTTAAATTGGAATATCCGGATACCAAAGTAGGCCTTACGAAGGTCTTCACACTGCGGCCTAAACAATGCGTTTTAGCTGGAGACTCGGACACACATATAGTCTGCGTGTGTATTTATCATCAAAACGTAAAATTGATGTTAAATGGTGGAGACATTCCATCTTTTACATCGGAATCGGCGATCCCTTTAACATCTTATAAAGATTACCTTAAAAGGATGATGTGCTCGAATCCTACACCAATGTGCCATTTGATGACAAAAAAATCACCAACAAACGAACGTTGTAGGAACTGTCCAGGTCTCAATGAAATTCGTGAGCACCTAAAAACAATATTCGATGAAAACCAAGTAAATAGTGTGCAATTTAAAAACAAGTGCAAGTGTGTGTGTGTTACAAATTTAAGTGTACATGGATTGGTACAGATCGCTTCAGAGTTACTACTTAAGTTCTTCCTTCGGATGATTTTGTAGATAGCCTGTGCACAGCTCTAGACAATTTGAAACCCCATGCCTACATCGCAGACCAGCAAGCTAAATATTTTAAATCATTAAAAGAAAATATTGCCGAAGGTGATGTTATTGTTCAATGTGATTTTGCTGAGAACTACAGCTTTGTAGTACAAGATGCTGCCCAGTCTTTCCACTGGAACAATGATCAGGCTACTCTTCTGACATCGGTTTATTATTATCGCCAGGGACAAGATATAAAACATGGAAGTATCGTAATAATATATCAGATGATTTAAGACATGACTCTGCCACTTTTTTCAACTTTCAAAATATCCTGCATCGCCATCTCCAAGAAATTAACATAATTTCACAAAAATATATCTTTATAATATAACGGACGGGGCATCACAGCATTTCAAAAATAGATTCAATTTCATAAACCTTTTCCATTTCAATCTCGATTTTGGCACAGAAGCAGAGATCCATTTCCACGCTACTTCACACGGAGAAGGACCTTGTGATGGTCTTGGTGGTAATATAAATCGCTTGGCGACACGGGCAAGTTTACAGTCAGGTCCAGATAAAGCGATTACTACACCCAAGGGTTTGTATGAATGGGCTAAAGCATCTTTGCCACACACTACAGTTTATTATTCAGATAAGGATGAAATCGACCAAAATAGAAACAATCTCGAAAGCCGTTTTGATTCTGCAATAACCATACCTGGCACGAAAAAGTTCCACGCTTTCATTCCTACCACTAAGGGTATCATCATCAAACGAACAAGTGACTCTACTACTCATAAAGCTGTAAAGATCTTTAAATAAACCGATAAGTTGACTATCATTCTTTGTTTTATTACAAATGTACCATAAAATCCCTATTAAAGCAAAAAAAATCGGATAATACACTATGTATCTGATAGCTATATGATATTCATGTAAATCGCGCTTAGTACGCGTTTCGGCATTTAAATACATATAGCTCCTAAACAAATGCCCGGCCCATTATGAAACTTGGCTTGTAGTATGAACATAATATAAACTTTATATTTATTTAATAAAAAAAAATGCTCCCTTTGTAAAAAACAACTTTAAAAAAGGTTCTACTTTTTTTCCATGTTAATTTTTTAAATTTTCAATTCAAATTATGAGGTTTAAAAGGTAATTAAATAAATCATAAAATCCATTGGTAATTTTGTTTACCATACCTTTTTTAAACCGAATCATGACATTTGAAGTAGTACACACCTCACCGTAACTCAAATCTTCAAAGACCGATATTTTACGAGTATAAACCAGGCTTGCCACTTTAAAAATATTGTGTGTCTGTGTCGAGAACGAATACAGGTATAACATAATTAAATACAACTGAAATCGGAAGTGTGAACCTTTTTTCCCCTGTCCGCTTCGCGTGAAATGCCCCACATATTATAAACACGAGATCAAGGATAAAAACACTATTCCATATTTAGCTCGAGTTAAATGCAAATGTGCGTAAATGATGAAGTTATCGCTTTTTCCCGAACGTGCTGATTCCTCTCGCGTTTCCTTCGATAAGCGAGTGATAAATGTACGCGAGTTCCCAACTTGTACAAGTTAGGTGTCGGCTTACTTCTGATGGTGTGATTGGCGATAAGTTCCTAAAGTTGGTTGTTAACCTTCAAAGAAGCTGCGTAGGCGATTAAGGTGAAATTACTCTTATATACAGAATTCAGAATTAATTGGTAAAATAAGTGTTTTAAAAGTCACAAGTAAAATACAATTTTACCCAATATTTTAATGATTTAATGACATGACAAATCATTAACAACATCTTATAATCAGAGTGAAGAAAAAATGCATAGTTATTATTGGGGTATTGACACTAATGTTTTCCGACACTTAGAACGAGTTGGCCGCAATAAAAAGTCAGAATCCTTTTCCTTTTTCCTCGCCAGTTATATGACATAAGGATCGTTAGAATCGTGAAATGATTCTATTCAGGTGGAGCCACAGGATAAAATTATAGCATATGTCCATCCCAATGGTCCAATCTACAGTCAAGTGACCGATTTTTATGAAATCGGTCGATTCGTTTCGGAGATTTTCCCATATATACAAACTTACAAAGTTTAATGACTTGTAATACATATTAGAAAATACAATACAATTAAAAGCTTTGTTTTTTTTGAGATTTCTAGCGTTAGAAGTTGCTGAGTTATAGCTCCCATTAAATGAATGATTATGGAAAACACTTTGTTTTTAGTTCCATTTCAAAGAGATCATTAATGAACTTAACCAGAAAACAAGAAATCAATCAGATTTTAATATCTTCTTACTTGTTATCATGTCAGAACCAATAAAAAGTATACTATATCGACTCCACATGATCCATATTTAAGCGTTCGCTAAAGGATATATGAAGGGTGGTAACTGTAACAGGACCAAAAAATTAAACGGTAGATTATAAAGTTTGTGAGCCATGATTTCAGTGGTTTTCTTAAAAAAAAAACTTTTTTTCTTTAAAGTTACTTACGTGTATTTTTTTACTTCTGGAGTGAGTTATTTTTTTTTATTTTTAAAACCCGAAAAAAAAACCGCAATTTTTTTTTTTAAAAACCAAATGTGAAAAATTATTATGACTCATTACATGATCATCATCATTTATTTAAGAGCTTGGCTCTTGTCGGTGGAGTAATTTCCATCCTGTTCTATTCTCTGCCTTTGCCTTCAACTCTATAAGATTCAACTTCAATGTTTTCCTTTAGCTGCTCCATGTAAGCTCTTCGTGGTCTTCCTTTACATGATGTTACCTCAAAATCTGCATTGACTGTTGTGCTATGATCTCGTAGTGCCAAGATACTTAATTTCAAAGTTATAACTTCCATTTTTTTATCATTTAATTTTATTTCGGAGAAATTTTGTTTAGATCATCTCCGAAATAAAAATAAATAATAAAAAATTGGACAAAAGGGCACTGCTGATGCTCTAACGAAGCGTCCTTTTCAATATTTGCTCCTGCTACAGAGCCCACCCCGTACAACTTATCACTTTTTTAACATGAAAATGGCAGTTATACATTAATACTCCGCTTTTGTGTGGTTTTTCCTGCACCTGTCCTTGTGTATTGCAGCACTACTATCGATTCCGTGCTAATAACGCAGCGAGGTAATCACGTGGCGTCGTCAAACGGCGTCAGTCACGTGTGCTTACTACAGCGACGGTGCTTGCTTTCAAATTAAGCGTACAATTAATCATCAAATTCGAATTCTATTCAGCTTCTACTAAGAGGAGAGATCAGCTAGATGGATTGACAAGCATCGTTACCAGACATCATTAACTTGAGGATATTTGAGTGATATTTAAGTGTTGAGGTGAAATTGTGAAATGGAATACTTAGGCAATTTTAATTGAAATGTTTAATTAAAAGTTGGTTAACCTTATTGGCTCCAATAATAAATACACAATCAAATAAATTGGCTACAGCAATTTCGTTTCACCACTGTATAGTGGTGAAAACTTCAAAATTTAAAGTGCCTTTCGTCTTTTGGAATTTTATGTTGCAAAATATTATGTTGTGTCAAACAGAATATAGTACGGCTTCACCAACTAATTACTTTGTTTTCTTTTGGTAGTTTTATGTTCTAAAAACAAAAGGACTTCAAGAAAATAGTGTGGTTTCTTCACGTAATCATTATTTGCTTTTCTTTGGGCAGATTCATTTATTAGTCACTGCACGGGTTGGATATGGTCACGCGACCATCCACGTCTCGGAACACCGGCGACTGGTGCCTGATGTAGTCTTGCAACAGGTCGTAGTCCACTCCTATCACTTCAACGTTGAAGCGGTTCTCGGAAATCATCTGAAAGCATTATATGCTTTATGTATATGTACATAGGCTTCATTTATGGACGCGGTACGAGGCATGGCGTGTCAATATCAAGCTGTATTGAAACGTGAACGCGGCGCGCCACGCCTATATAAAAGGATTGAGTTTAGGAATATTAAAGTAAACTTCATTGAATAAAATGGTCACAAAAATGCGTTAGAAAAGCTCATCATTTCGTTCTTTTACTTTGCGCTGTTTAAATGAATGAAACATTTTGATAGAGTAGTTGAATAAACAAAATACAAATAATACATATGGGACAAGACGAGTTACATAAATCAAAATAAAGCCTACAATTTATACAGAAGCACAGTAAAAAGTCGTTGCAAGACATTGAAAAAGCAAATGTAAAAAGTTAAAAACCATTCCCCTTATTCATAAATCATGGCAAATATTTGTTAACAAAAATATGCAGTCCCTTTCTGACCAACACAAATGTCAAAGAAATTGAAAGAAAAGACCACAAACAAATTTAACGGCATTTGAACTTAATAGGTTTGATGAACGCTTTAGGAATAATGTCACATTAGTACAACACATTCTTATTGAAAATTTTCTCAAGGCCGATATAAGCACATAATAATACCACTTACTGTAAAATCCCCTCCCCCTGCGCCTATAAAGTCAGTCGTGACAACCCTGTAATAGTTCTCCGGTACCAATGGTTCGTATGTAGGAATGTCACAATCTATACAACGGACGGTCGCGCTAACAACTCGATTGCCTTTGGGGCGAGACCCGTCAAACACCGTTTGAATGCCTGTGGAAGAATGCTGAGTATTCAAAATTCATAAATAAATGCAATATGTTTTTTTTTTTAATGTTATAGGAGGCAAACGAGCAGACGGATCACTTGATGGTAAGCAATTACCGCCGCCCATGGACAACTGCAACACCAGAGGTGTTGTGAGTGCGTTGCCGGCCTTTAAGATGGGAGTAGGTACGCTCTTTTCTTGAAGGTTTGAAGGTCGTATCGGTCCGGAAATACCGCAGGCGACAATCCGCAATAGATTTTTTTACCGGTTAATAACTACACAAGTACCTATATCTACGAGTTTGACAAGAAATCTACATTCCTGCAATGCCCACTGTTGCATAATATACTTTTAGTACCTACCTATGAAATGTGTAACGCATTGTACGTACCTTAGGTAGACCTATATGACAGTTTTTATATGGAAAAATGACAGTTAGATCTACCCAACGTACGTACAATGCGTTACGTGATCAACCTGCAGGTACTTATAATACGAATAAACCGGTTACCTAGGCTTATGCTTAATGATCCGCGTCATATGCGAAAAAAGTGTTCGAGTAGGTATATAAAACGTTGTATATTTCATCTGTAAGGAGGCTAATACTATATTATTGCAGAGGCCGAGAAATAGCAATGCGAAGATGAGTTAATTTAAGATATAAATCAAATAGATAATAAATAAAATAGATACAAATCCTTGAATTGCCATTCCCGCCGAGGCAGAAATAGTTATTTTCTTCAAAAATGCGAGGAAATCTGATAATATTTTCAATCATCAAACAGCGAGTATGTCAATAACCTATCAAGTTCCCGCCCAACTATTTTTTTTAAAGTAGGTACACGGCATGACCCATGGTGCCTCTTTCAATTGACATGCATAAAAAAAATTAAAACATTAATAACGATCACAATTTTGAACGTTTTAGGTAATTAAAATTGTTAAAGATTAAATGGGATTTTAATATAAACGCATTATAGTTCGTTATCGTTTTGATTTCGACAATATTGTTATTTCTTTATTTAAAACTATTTGAACGTTTGTTAGTCCTTTACCTCATAAGCATAAATTACCTGTAGTTATTCACCGGATCGCATTTCACCTCGATCCTATATTTAACTATAGCGTTGTGTCTCAATCGTATTTTTTTTTTGTCGCTATTAGTTCTAGTCGCATTTCACCTCGATCGTGCATTTAACTATCGCGTTGTGTCTTAATCCTGTTTTTTTTTTGTCGCTATTAGTTTTAGTCGCATTTCACATCGATCATGTATTAAATTTTCGCTTTGTATCCTAATCGTTTATTTTTGTATTAGACAATATTATCTTTATTCGCAATGTACCTTTTTCGCTTTTTTTTTTATAGCATATCGTCTTGGATAGGTACAGTCAGCAGCAGAAAGTAGCTACGCAGAATAACACGCTCACAATGAGCTACACAATCCTTAATACTCTGTTGACAATAGAGTCGTGTGCCGATCATTGTGACCACTTGGAACGCTTATTAGCTACTTCTGCTGCTGACTGTAGGTGCATGTTAGAAAGGGAGGCAAATATGGATATTGCAAATTGTAGCTACTTATATAAAAAGCGATCCAGGAGATAAACTACAACTGCGAAATGCGTTTAAAAAAAAAAACTACATAGATATAGTGCTTAAATGAAAAATCGCGCTAAGTAATAACGCTTTACAAACAAATATTTATCGCGGTAAGAAGCGACTCAAGTAAAAACTACGCAAAAAGTAAATAGCCTATGATTTTTATACACCGTTGTGACTGGCGACAAGAAATTTTACTACAATAAAAAAATCTGTTCAGGAATTTAGAGATCGCGACGAAACGCGATCCGGAGAATAACTACAAGTAATTTATGCTTATGAGGTAAAGGACTAACAAACGGTCAAAACATATGTTAAAATGTAAAAAAGTATACAGTAATGGAAATTCATACACTTTCCTGTCCGCTAAAACTTTACAGTAATGGCTTAACTTTTTAATATTGCGCTCGTCAGTAAAGAGGAACTTCACGTACTATTTTTGCTACAGTTAGGCGCACATTTCCGAGCATATTGGAGAAAAATATTTTTCATCACACTTGCTCGAAAAGGGCTTCATAATACGCAGACATACAGAGCTGTAATAGCCGGTGTTACGCCCACGGGCGTAATGGTTTTTTCTTAAATTGTATCTGTCACTCATGCGGCAGTTACAAAGCAAAGAAGTTTTATATCAAATACGATGTCTGAAAACGTATTTATAAATAAATTTAAACTTAAAAAACTACTTAAAACATGTTTATCTGAATCATTTACAGATTTAATATGTAGTTATTTAGCGTCTATGTAAAATGTTTTTAAGTGTTTTCAAATCCTGGCTGTATACCGAAGGGTCTTTGCCATACGCGCCTCACGTCAAATTCAACAAAATGGACGACTGACATATTGCAGTTTTTATTACGATTTGTATTCATTTCATCTAAAATGTATTTGTTTCCTCGCAAATGTGATGAAAAACATTGTGTATATAACACGGGCGTAAGAATATTGTAAACTCGAGTTATCAAAAGCCCTCCGCCTTCGGCGTCGGGCTTCTGATAGACTCTTGTTCGCAATATTCCACTTACACCCCTCGTTAAACAATGTACTATTACTTACTCGATACAGCGTAGCATATTAGGAAATCAATTTCATGCAAAGCGTTGAGATTCAGTATTAATAAAAATATATTAGAAACAAACATTGGAAGTGTTCAGCAATCGAATCAATAAAGTCGCTGGCTGGCTTGGCGGGGCAAAATCGGTACCTGTATGCGGTATTTTGTACTGCTTTGCTTACTGATATCGCACAGATTTCCTCACTTGTCGGTAAACTGTCAGTATTACATTTGACCTGTAGGAATATCATGCTCGGAAGCGGGGCGGTGTACTTTCAGTACTGTATTCGAGTCGCCCTGCATCCCGCGCCAGCGAGGAAGTAAACGAAGCACTCATTTAAATTTAGAATCTGAATCGGTACTGACTCGACTGACAGATGCCATTACCAGCTGACGGCTTACTGATAACGTGCTGCCTCCCCAACTCCCCACCGATAAATCTGGAAGGTGCCTAAGTGTTTCGTTGGACCAACGGAACGAAACGGAACACCGACATTGTATACAGTCAAGGAATTTAATTCCCTACATATTACAAGTTTTCAGTATATTTTGTATAAGTATATTTTATAGAACCGGAATGTTTCTATTGTTATAGCTGATGACGATGCAAAAGTGGTTCAAAGAATCCTATTTGAATAAATGAATTCTTTCTTTCTTTCTTTCTTTCTTGCCCATTCCGTTGAAATGTCGTTAGACATTCGCAATGCATTAAGGTCGATAATTCCATTGTAGTAATAGTTTTGAAATGTCAATACGTATTATTTGTCACTTCACATTACAGATAACCTCTTTGCGAAAAGTTTTATCATTTGCTTTTCTAATTACGAACCTGTGTCAGTGTCAATCAAGAAAATTGTCAAAACTATTAATTTGAAAAATAAAATACTTGCCGCTAACCTCAAGAGCTCAAATAGTGGAGTTAAGCTTTGGTTTCCTAGGATAGCGGTACCGTCATATAGCGGCCGTATTATTACGCACGCAAAAAGACGGCTGTCTTTACGGTAACGACATGTGGAAAGTTCCATGGCCGAGTACGCCGTCAGCCACCAACGTCAACGTATGCAGGAGAGAAAATGGACGACCTTGATTTAGCTTTAATACTCTACTTGGAGGATGAACTTTTAGAAGAGGAAAATAATCGTAGAGTGGAAGATCAGTTATTTAAATCTCGAGATCATTTATCAAAATCTGAACGAAATCTATTAAAATTTCGTCATCCTCGCTGCTCCAGTCAGTGTTGGAACTCATTTTGTACGTCGTGCGTCGTGCGTCGGTCCCGTCAAAAAAACTCAAAATATATATATTAAAATTGCTTCACCGCTATCAATTTCGTCATTCAAATGATGGCACCGGTTTTTACGTTACGGTGTCAATCACCGCCCTCTAGGAAATCGCGCCGTTTAGTTTACATAGACAACGTTCTAGTCACGTCATTCACCGCTGTATTACGGGCGCTATATGACGGCACCGCTGTCCTAGGAAACCAGAGCTTTACACAAAGGAATAGGGATTCATGAGACGTAGTTAAACTGTTGCCTAGTTACTAACGTAAAACAATGCATGCGAGCTCTTATGGTGACAGTTTGCTATACTATATTGAATCTTAGGCGGTTTGGAAATTAAATTTCTTGACTGGTACTTTTCTTCTCATTCATAATGTTATAAATGTGGGTATTAAAATTAAAAAGGAGGAAGACTGATACAGTTATGTTTATCAAGAAAATAAATCGAGATCCATCAGACTCAACGTATTGATTTCATATAAAAGTACATTTGTTAAGCTACGTCGTCGAAGCAAACGCGCGAATGTAAATTCGATATCAAACCGATACATGTTCGAAATATGCCGAGTTTCGTACACCCTCCTCAATATAGGCGCTAGATATGTCAATAAGTGAAATCCCTTTGAATATCTGTCTAATATACCTACGAGTAGATACTGACACGCAGTTTTTATTCTTTCTACAATCGGTGTCGAAACTCCTAAGAGCAAATCTCCCTACCTCTTATAGTTTCGGATTTGTCCTCACTGCCCCGTTTGAATAATACAGCCTGTATAATAAAGAGTTAATGTCCTTGAGAAGTGTGTGAGGTTTTAAGTTTGTGTGGAGGGGGTAATCTCCGAAGCTAAAGAAGCGTAAATAATGGGCATTCGGAATAGACATATATAGGCTGCAGTTATATCCTGCGGGCTTCTGCGCGAGGAGTAGTAAATGAAAAGGTGTAAGATCCCTGAATTTCACGATCCGTGCATTTAGTGTGTGGCGCGTTTCCTTCGAGTAGATTTCGGCCGGCCGGAGGTACGCGATTGTGATCATAATTATTCTACTTAACATAAACTAACAAAAATATATCTTAAAAAGTTAAGTTAAATTTAGGTTAAGTGATTTCGTCAATGCAAAATAAGGCTTACTTCATTGAATTGTGATCATTTTCTGACTTTCGGCGTTGTATCCATAGATCGTTATTTCATAAAGACAATATAAAAAACTAATAGTACCTATGTGATCTGTGACTTTTTAGCAGATGATATTTATACGTTACAGACGATTCTGCTTATTACAAAACTGATTCAGGTTTGTTATGCGTACCTTAACGATTAATCCTCCCACAAGCTTAACAACATAATCCCATGCTAACACAAATGAATCAGAAATGCCAGCAATCAAACCCAAATCAACGAAACAAAGCTAACCCAATATACATTCACAATAACACTAAATAGGGTTGTCACTCACAGAGAATCCGTCGCCTCCATCGCCAATGAAGCTTTGAGAGACAATAGTGTAATTTTTGTCTAGTCTTAGAGGCTCGTAGACTGGGACGCTGCAGTCTATACAACGGATGCTCGCGGTGATAACCCTGTTGCCAACTGGCTGCGAACCATCGAAGACTCCGCGGAGCCCTGGAGAGTGTTAGATGACGTCAGCGGTTAAGGTCTAACTCAGTGTATGACGAATTGAGCTAAATCTAAACTTAGTTAATGCAATTCGGGGTTTAAGGTCAATTTACTCTCAATCAGTTCGATCAATCAGACTCAATTCGATCAAATCGAGTGAAATTAGCTAGTATTATTTGATTTTGCCAAGTCGGACGTTGGACGGTATGGTCCCAAAATAAGGGCATCAAATCTTTAGTTTAATTATTTGCGATGTGTCATATTGTCTTTTAAACTGCTCTGGGTTACAATAATGCATCTTTTTATTCTGATAGTGGATATTTGTTGTCGTGACCTCTTCATGTGGTGAAAGCGATATTTATTTGTTTCAATTAGTTAATTAAAATGATGCGCACTGTGACTAGGCTGTCCATAGAAAAACTTTAAACTAATTAACTTTAAGTTAGTAAGTTAAGATAGTAGGTACTTATTTTGTAGGTAACTTGTAACTTTAATATTTGCTGGAACAATTTGGTATCGGCGAAATGCTACATTTGTGAGTATAATAATAAAAACTAAGCGGCCAAGTGCGTGTCGGACCACAAACAACGAAGGGTTCCGTGCCTATTAAAAAGGTCGTATCGTTACTGAAATCTTATGGCACTTACGTCCTTTTCTTTAAGGAAGGCAGTTTTTTAGAAATATCTCGAAAACCTTTGGACCGATCTTGTTCAAAACAATTTTTGCTGAATGAATTTAATAAGCCACGATTTTTCATATTTTTAAAATACACGGTTCAAAGATTAGAGGGGGACACACACAATTTTAGTGACTTTCGGGGCGATTATCTCCGACTCTATTCACTTAATAAAAAAAATGCTGAGAAACCTTATATTTATTTTGAAAGGCCTATCGATTGATGTGCCACACGTGGGCTTGCAATAAAAAAAATTGAGTGCACCCCTAAATTTATTTTTATTTTTATTTAATTACAAAACTATGTATCGGCTAACAAACTACACCTATCCTCTAAATTTTATTCAAATACTCCTTATAGTTTTCGAGTAAAATGCCTGTGACATACGGACGGACAGACAGACAGACAGACATGACGAATCCGTAAGGGTTCCATTTTTTGCCATTTGGCTACGGAACCCTAAAAATGGTAGCAGGTACTTGTGTAGTTCTATTAACAAAGAAAAATCATTAAGGAACGTCTCATTCAACTATCAAAAATGGCGCAACGCGAGACGGAGCGCACTCGTCCCAAGAACTTCCGAAGGGCTCGACATGTCGACCATAGTGACAGTAAATATATTAGTGTTACCGTGTTATAATTTGTATGACAAAGATATACAGGCTGGGCCCGGTAACAGGAGCAAAAAATTCAACGATAGATTATTAAGCTTGTTAGCAATTTTTTACTCTTCTGGAGTGAATAAGTAACTTTTTTTTTTCAAAAATCTCTTCTCGTTTCTGCTAGTTTAAGCTCTTGTCTGTGTTACTCCATCTACTCCGATCCCAGGCAACCTCTTAGACATCTCGATACGACCTAACATCAGATCTTTTTTTGAGCTGCTCTATGTAGGTCTTCCTCTTCCTCGCTTCCCCTCTATCTTTAAAAACCTATTCTTTTCATTTTCAAATTATCACTACAATATCGTTTTTAAAACAAAAATGTAACTTTTACCTAAAAATCTGCATTGACTGTAGTGCTATGATCTCGTGGTGCCATGATACATTATTTGGAGGTCATAACTTTAGACTAAAATTTCTCCGAATAAGAAGACTATTAAAACAATTACACAACTGGTTACTGGATACTGCAGATGCTCTGAGGAAGCTTCTTTTTAAATATTTGCTCATGTTACAGGGCCCACCCCGTATATATTTGCAAATAACCCGAAAAACAAACCTTTTCATGAAAATTACACTGAAAAGGGCACGTTCCACAATTCTGAGTAAAATATGACGTCTCAATTAAAGTATTTATAGCTAACTGAAGTGGTATTATTACCTGACACCTGAAGCATCCTCGCCCCAGCGTAAGGGTCGTTGGCGACTGAAAACTCCAACATTTCCATAATATGGTCGCCCCTCAGCTGGAAAACTTCAATGTTGTTTTCAAATGGCGTCGCAAGAAGCATGGATTCAAATGTTATCACTGAAATTCACATAAAATGGATATTATACCTATTCGTATTTACATTGAGTAGCCAGGGCGACATCGGCAGGAAATACCTCTTCCCGGATAGGAAAACTTTTGTCCATACCACAAACTCAAACTCAAAATTATCTTTATTCAAGTAGGCCTAGTAACAAGCACTTTCAAATCGTAAGTTATTTTTTTTAAGTTATTTATGAAACATGAAAAATAAAAAATAATTTTATATGAAGTAAAAATTGTATAGAAAATACTAGTGAATGTTTCTAGAAAAACAATATAATGTCAAAAAACCAAATATAACGAGAATTAATCTATTGATTAAAAATTCAGTCACAATTAGTTCCATGGAGTTTTATCATTCATGTAGTCTTGTGTGCTATAATAAGCTTTCGAAATAAGTTTACGCTTCGCATAGTTCTTGAATTTATTAAGAGATAACTAAGTTACGTTTCCTGGACAGGTTAATAGAAAAAAACTAATACACGCCTGGGCTACGTATTTCTTGTTCTGAAAGGCAATGACATTAAGTTGAAAAGCGGCAAGCTCACACTTTCCCCGCCTTTACACGTTGTGACGTCTATAAGGCGGTCATCACACTGCCCCCGGATTCCTCTGCGGTGTTCGGAGCCGCGTACTAAAGTCGCCGCACGGAGGTACGGTGCCGTGTGTGGTACCGTGCGGAGTTTGTATATAAATTGTGGTACTGTCATACTGCGAGAAAACCGTCACACCGCACACTGCAGCAGGACGCGGTGACAGTGTGATAACCGCCTGATAAATATGTGTACGTTTAGTTTCAGAATAAACATTATTATATAATTTGCGTCAAAAAAAGGTAAAAGGTAAAATTCTTACTATGTTCTTCTTACAAGTGACGTTAAAGATATGTTTACATTTTTGCAACTTATTCCCTTTGTAATAAGGTGAAAAATCTCTAGTTACTACTACTCGTAAATAGAAAAAATCAAAATGTAAAAATTAAATTATTTCAAATAATATGTAGATCATTTACTTCCTGGATCGATGTCTACCCGGATACCGCCTTGGTTGATAACGCAGAAGTGGGCATAATTCCAGTTGCCCTCCTCTGCTAATGGTAAGGTCTGAAATGTTAAATAATTATGAGTTAAAGTGAGGAAACACAAGGGCCGTTTTTCCATAGAAACGTAAACGAGCTATTTTTTTCCATAAATCTATGGCTACTATTGACATGTTCCTATGTTTTCTTGTTTTTCATAAATTTATTATTAAAAGATATATTAACCTCCAAAAACCTAAAAAAAATGCCAGATTTTCCGCTGTGTTCAAACATCCAGAAAACAATTTTGACTACATTATTTAAAAAAAAGAAAATAGAGGAAAACGGCCCAAGCCTTTCTTTGATTTTTAATAAAATAGTTAAATAGGTCAAGTTTTGGAGAAGAAAACAGGGGACTACGAAATGTTGATTTTATGTACTTTTAATAGGTATCTTCGGTCCAAGCTGCAGTTGTGACTATCGCGCTCTGCAGGGGAGGCTTGAGGTTGACGCGACAGCAATTCATTTTACAAATACCTATTTCTCAATTATCTCGCCCTTAGTGTTTCCTCTTAACCATCCGCGTTTTCTACTCTGTTGAGGTGAGTATTATAATTGTGAGTTCCAGCTGCATCGGTAATGGCGCGGCGCGCCACATATGGGAGCGAAAGGGACGCCAGCTCCGATCTCTCGCTTCCACGTATGGCCCACCGTTGCCACTGCCGCCGACGCCGCCACTCAGTCGTGGCCGAGCCGAGGCTTGAGTGCCCGCTCGAAGCGGAGCGCGCAGCGGGGCGGCGACCGCGCGCCATTCGCATACGTTTAACATGCACGCCCGGCACATTCGGCTGACAGTGGGTCGGCCCGAACACTAAGGCGAAGCATTCCTTCAAATGAACGTATCATATTTTCATCACCATTGACCGAAATAATTAAATACTCACAGCATGCATTAATGCATCACAGATAAAACTGCCCAGGTTGCACTCCCCGCAAGCACAGCTGGAGTCCAAATGTACCATTGAATACCCCACTTCTTGTTTGGCCAACTCTTCTACCCGCGGGAGATAATATTCGATCTTTTCTAAGACATCTGGTGCTGGGAACCGAACATAAAATAAATCATTTAAAATAGTAAACTGTAAACGGTTTCAGAATGAAATAGGGTTATCCCTAGCTAGGGTAGGAATACATTTATTAAGAGTTACTAAATTGGTTTTTTATTATAGTAGATTATGTGGTAAAAGGGTTTACTATATAGATTTTTATATAAGACCAGCTGTCCACGCGGCTCCGTCCGCGTATTACGAAGAACCCAGTAAGAGCCACAGGGTAAAGTAGCTATAGCTTATGTCAATCCCGAAGATCTATTATATACTGGTTTATATAATTAAATTAGAATAGCATCCACCCCTTTTTCCCGTGAAGTTCATAAGAGTCCAGTAGGTATGGAATTTGGGTTAATGTCTGTTGAGGGCCATAAGGTTGCAACTTATCACAGCAATATCACACTTACTCAATCTTCAATAAAATTATCCATGTAGGCTTAACTACAATTGCCACAAGTGGCTCTGAAAAATATTGTTTACTAGCTTCCGCCCGCGACTTCCTCTACGTAGACCCGGGATTAAAACTATCCTATATATTAATCCAGGCTATAACTATCTTCCTGCAAAATTTCAGCCAAATAAGTTGAGCCGTTTAAGCGTGATTGAGTAAGAAACATCTAACCATCCAAACTTTCGCATTTATAATATTAGTAGGATCCATCCATCCCTTTTGGGGCATGTATGTATTAATAAATTTGTCAGATCAAACCTTGCTCGATTTCATTTCCAAGATAATGTGGATGGCCGTCCCAGTCCAGAAGATTTCCCGCGTCGTCGAAGAACAGCTTGATCTCTCCCAGGTACTGCGTATGCGCTGCCGCTTGCACTATCAATACCTATAATAAAACGTTATTACTACAACTTTATTCTTTTCAGATTTCATGCTCGATAAAATAAAACCGAGTTGAGAACCTCCTCCTTTTTTTCAGTCGGTTAAACATGTGGCAAATTAGGCTTGACAACCGTAAAAGTCAAAGTAATAGCAAACTTACATACTTTATGAATTTTATGACTTACAAAACATTTTATTTTGGCTATTAAGATATGTAGGTAAATAAAATGGTGTCATTGAGTTGGATAGGAATTTGTCTGAATAGACATAAATATTTGAATCCGTTTAAAGTGAGTTGTATTATATTTCTAAATACCGAAAGAGAGACGGCGGAAACAATATTTAGAATACAAGTTAATGTTAAATATTGGAGGTAACTATAATATTGTAAGGTCAACATATTTTAACTGTGTATAAATTGCTTCCTTGTCTTTTTATTGGTTTGCTGTTAAAAACTAGCCAAGTCAAATCATGAGCCACAATTCATCCCTAGCTATCAGCTTTGTGTAAAAAAATCGACTGTTAAAGGTTATCTTTTGTCGGCGAAGTCGACAACGAGGCATAAGTATTCTTATATTGAACCTGCATGTCTATCATGAGACGGCCGCGACATACTCTCGATTTTACACATACGAAAAATCGCGAGTATGTCGCGGCACGGGCATGGGAAGCAGCACGTCTATCATGAGACGGCCGCGACATACTCGCGATTTTTCGAAGTATGTGTAAAATCACTCTCATGTCTCATGATAGACGTGCTGCTTCCCATGCAGTTTCACATTTATGTTTTGACGGGTATAAGCTATGCTATTTGTCATACCTGTCTTGTCTCTTGTTCAACCACGACTGGGTACGGTCCTTGGGGGACGAAAGCGCTGTTTGCTGGTGGATCTTCGTTGTAGAGTAACGTGTGACTGTGGCCACCCACGATGATGTCAATGTGTGGACCACCGTGGAGGGCTATTTCTCTGGAAGCAGACAGGGGTTTTTCAAGAAAGGAGGTTCTCAATTAATGTTTAAATATGTTCAGTGATATTTTTTTACCGCCTCGTCAGATCTGTTTTTTTTTGTTCAAATAGACGATCTGTCTCATAAGATCCATCAATCAGATCCACTGTGTATCTACTGGGATTTTTTCTTTTATCTGATACACTTTTCTAAATCCCTTGAGGAATGGATCTAGTGAGAGTTTATTTCCCATTAGATTATCTAAAATGGATCAGAAGAGAATTGTACTCTCTCTAGATACATTTCACTGACCAAGTATGGATTTCATGAGAATGTATTCCTATTAGGTACATTTTAGTAATAGTCAATGGATCTTAGGAGAACTTTCTTTAACAAGATCCATTTTCCTTGACGATATACTATACACTAAACAAATCTAGTGAAATAAAAAAACGAGTTGGCTTTTTTGGCCGATTTTGTCATTTCACTAAACAGATTCAGAGATTTGATCAAATGACTGATTTTAGGCAAATGATAAAATGGATTCGCTATTTTAACATCCTGCGTGATTTGATCATATCCCTTAGAGATTTGTTCAAATCTCTGTTTTGGCCATTTCCCTGCGACATATGCATGTATGCGGCTGCGGTACCTATAGTGCGGTTTCATCTTTTATGCCATTTATACCTTTACAATGAGGTATTTTATTTTATGAACGAACAGTCACAATAGGAATTCCACATTTCCACAAAAACCTTTGTTAATAACTTCAGGTGTTAAGAGGATTTAAACTACTGGGCCTCTATCTAGCTTAGTGCAGGCGTATTGTTTTTGTTCTCTCATATAATTCCTCCATTTCCACGAACGCCGGCCGGATCATGAATTAGTTAGCTTGGTTCTGCTTTTGATTGTTTCTCAATAGTCATTTAAAATCGAGCTCATTTCGGTTAAGGTCTGACGCGAATTCATTGCATATTGACATGTGTAGTCAAAATAAGTTATAAAAAGCCTACAATCTTTTTGATACTTTGTTTATTATTATTTTCTGTTAATATAAAACTTGTAATAATGAGTTGAATGTATAGCTAGTTTGGCAAATCCATCAATTTCAATTATGAACTATAAGCCTAAATAACCTACCATGGCTTTCAAATCTTTCAATTCAACAGCATCTCTGCAGTTAAACGTTAACTTTGCTGTTATTTGGTTTTGGTCTATATAAATATACATATTTTGAAATCACAACCATATTATTTGAGAAAGCACTTAGTCGTCTATATTACCATTTACCGTGAGCTTTTCGGTGAAGGAAAACATCGTGAGGAAACCGGTCTAATCCTAATAAGGCCTGGAAAACTAGGCCTTATTGGGATTAGACTGGTTTCCTCTGGGTTGGAAGGTCTGATGGCAGTCGTTTTCAGAAAACTATTATTTTCTGTTAATATAAAACTTGTAATAATGAGTTGAATTTATAGCCAGTTTGGCAAATCCATCAATTTCAATTATGAACTATAAGCCTAAACAACCTATATACCATGGCTTTCAAATCTTTCAATTCAACAGCATCTCTGCAGTTAAACGTTAACTTTCCTGTTATTTGGTTTTGGTCTATATATATATATACATATTTTGAAATCACAACCATATTATTTGAGAAGGCATCAAGGCACTTAGTCGTCTATTATTACCATTTACCTTGAGCTTTTCGGTGAACGAAAACATTGTGAGGAAACCGGTCTAATCCCAATAAGGCCTAGTTTTCCAGGCCTTATTGGGATTAAACCGGTTTCTCGCTTTCAGAAAACTAGTGCCTATGCCAAATCTTGGGATTAGGTGTCAAAGCGGACCCCGAGCTCCTTTAGGGCACAACCAGGAATAACGCTAAAAGGAAGGTAATTACTTATTCGTATAATAAGTAGGTAGCGTAAGTAAGAATTAGATGTAAAATAATGTAGGTACGCTTACATCTTAATTTTAAACACTTTATTCATTTCTACCGTGTAGGTAACGAAAATTAGTCATTTGTTATATATAAGGCAATGGAGAAAAATTCAAGCGTAGATATAATTAAATTGACCCCTTTACTATGTACCTAATTTGTTAAACGATATTGTGGATGTTTTGTTTAAAATCCATTTAAAAAACTCACATAGATCCAAGATCCTCAAGCATGGGAAATCCCTTAACGCCCCCCTTTTCCCCCCGTGCCCCTTTTACTTGTTCTTGAATCGCTCGCGTTATTGGTTATCGAGATAGTACGAGTGTCCGGTACTAGGTGCCGTCCGGCGTTAAGGCACTTCCCCCTATATCAACAAAACATGTATATCGTGGCCTAACGCGAGTCGCCCTGAACTCCGCCTAAACAAACAATCCTGGCCATTAGCATTACGGATGCAGGTTGTTGTGTTTTACAACCAGTTGGGAGCAAAGCAAGGGCTGCGTTAAATTAAAACAAAACACAAATAGGTCTCACAGTGAGGTTTGTGTTACTCTTATTTGATGTTGCCTAAATATAATTAACTCTCGTGATACTTTTGGGGTTCAACTCTGGCCAGAACCAATTTACGGTAAAGAGAAGGAATAAAATTCGAGGTACGATTCTATGTAAATTTTTCACGTGTTAAAGTTTACTCGGAATAAAGGTTAAACTTCTTCGGAATGGGTTATTAGCTAGTAATTGACTAAAGAGGTATCATTAAAAATACAAGCCTTTGGACCGCTATCCCAAAAATACGTTAGTACTATGAGAAGTAATTACTTAAATATGACTTCCATCTTAAATGCAAGCGACTGCCATTTGACAACCTAAAGGGATGTGGATGTGGAAATTAGTCAGGAACTTTTAACTATCGAGTCTATTAACGATTCTTACATTCGATTATTTCGTTGATATATATATGCCTTGTAAGTTGAAGCTGTTTAAACGGTTGGCGACTTTTATTGACCATTGCTTTACCTGTCAATGTCTAAACCGCAGTGGGACAACACGACGATTATGTCTATTCCTTGTTCATGTAGATTCTCCGCCTCCTGCCTCACCACCTCGACTTCGTCTGTGAAACGAAGACGTCCAGTTGAAGCCAGAACCTGGAAAACATATGAAAGAGGAGTCATTTCTGTTGTACGATGGACGTAGGTATTCGTAAAGTGTCGCTCTATTTTATGATATGATAAGATTTTTATGTATAAGCTTTATTATTGAAGTGTTTCGTCGACATCTGTTCGGTAGTTTTTGAGTGAAATAGCATCAAATCAAAACATCCAAGCACCTTCACCGCCTCACGAAACTTCGTCTTGCTGCATAAATATACATAGACGCAAAAATTATAGAGATAGATTTAGACAATATATTATTAATAATAATAATAATAAACCATTTATTTCAGGAATCTAAGGCCCATAACAACAAATACTAAAGCCAAAAACAAATACATACAATACATATAGAAACTAATTATTTAGGCGACGAAACAGCGTGGCTCCGTTGCGACAAGTCCGGTGTAGAATTCGGTAGGTTGCCCCGGAATCGCCGAAACACGACACCCCTCGCCCAGAAGTCAGTACATGCGATGGTCTCCTGCAGCGGCCGCGGCACGCGCACCACAAACGAGCTGAAGTGCACGTAGTGGTGCGAACGCAGCTAGAAAACCCTCAGCGAATAGCCAGTTTTCTGGTGAATATACACAGCCGTGGCAGAGTAATGCAGGCGGGTCACGTACAGCGCCTTACTAGGTGTGGCAACCCGCAGACCAGAACCAACCGGCTCTGCTGTACCACACTGAGTCTTTCACGGCTTGCGCTTTCTTGTTACCGACGTGAAACCCTCCTTATCCACGTCGGTGCGAGGGGGCCTTCTCTTTTGGAGGACCCCGATATCCCGATACTTTTGAGTATAGATTTTGTCGATGGTGTAATCGCTATTCTCTGTCAATGTCTATTAAGTACTCCATGAAATAACATACAGGTTACAAATTATACGAGTAGGTACACGTGCAAATATGCGGGCAGAAGCCAGTTCCAAATGTACCTTGTAGTCATTAAACTGGGGTACGTATTCAATGTTTATATTATTACCAAACGTTGTCAGACTTTATTTACTTTACTTTAATCCCTCGGAATCTGATTCATTAACATGGTCCATCATACGCAAACAAAATTACCTTGTATAAACATGAATTTTACATAACGTGTTTGCGGTGTTAAATATGATTACGAGTATGTTTGACCAACTTGACAAGAAGCGTGTCGTCTGCCCAAATAACTTGCAGATGAAGCAGAATGTAAAGATACATCATATATTTTTATACAAAAACTACAACTCTGAAATGTTTTTGTAAATTATGGCAGTTTACTCGTAAGAAAAATATTTTACTGCAGTTTTCTAAAGTTCTTTGTCTTGGATTTACGCAACCATAAGCACTTCGACTGAATCCAAAAATGCATCTTCCAACGTCATTTTCATTTAATTTATTTTATTGATTTATTTATAACAAAGATTACAAACACAACAGCCGATAAAAAGGCTTAATTTAATTCGATTAAGTTTTAAAAAAAACACGTTGACATGATTTAAACCATGCAGGAGTGCTGTAACCTAATATTGCCACCTGCAAAAGTATCTTGACATAATCAGTAACAAAATACTTATGGTATTTCCGTTGATGGCGATACCCCGCCCGACTAATATTTTTTACGTCACTCTGGGCGGTAAGTGAGATTTACCACCCGGGGGCGCAGCGGCAAATCTCACTTCACACCCAGGAGAAGACGTAAAATTGTGTATGCACCACGAGTGGTAATTCGTAAAGCCCCAGATCGCATATTTAATGTACTATTATTTAAAGTGAATCCTTACGTGCATGGGCTCCTGTGAGTTCGCAAAACCATATACAGTGCTTAAGTATAGTTTAATCCATCACACCCAATGAAGTCTAGTACATATATATCAATAATTATTTATTACAAGCATTACTTTTAATTTTATTACTAACATCAATGGTAAACTTAAATAACTTACACATATAGGTATATATATATTTAAAAGAGCCCTGTTGAAACACTATCTCGACAGTATTTAAATACTTAAATACCTAATATCTTATATCTAGTTACCTATCCACTTTATACAACATCATTTAAAGCTATTCTTACTTCTTAAGACTTTACTAATTATATAGACTGATTAGGACTTTACCACTTTATATAGACTCATTATCATTAAGACTACCTCAAATTATATAGACTCATGGATCCCACAGTCAAACTGTGCAAACAGTTTTGTGGGACGTTGTATTTAGTTTTAAGTCACTGTAAAGTGCTTTACTGAAATAATAATAATAATAAAAATATACCTACTTAAACCTTTATGTCACTTAGTTTAACCACTATGCTGGGTTATTATGGTCTTCGCAAAACTAGCCGTACTTACACAATCTGGTTTAGAGTTAAGTCTAGTTTTAGTTTCAGATTCAGAAACACTGACAAAGACTTACAAACAAAAAAAAAAAAGTTTAGTTCGGATTTTAAGCCTAGTGAGAATTATAAATCATATCGATAGAAAATTACTTGGTAGGTACTCCTTTTATTTTTACTTTTCAAAAGCCCCATGTATACGCCAAAAATGTCCTAAATACTTAGATCTGGCGTTTGTTACTAAAACGAGGTAGGTAATATTGTTTGAGTATATTACATTCTTGCGCATGCACTTCACCGCATTTTTCAGAATATAAAACGGCCGAGACGCTGATAGCCCACAATGGAAGTGGGCCACCACCGGCATGCAACGTTTACCACACTGACTGAATATACGGCGCCAGTGTTTTGTGCCTTTTATGTGATTTTGACGACAACGTGTCTTTAAAAGGTTTAATAATAGTACATTACTACAGAGGCCGAAGAGTAAGGGGTTGCCGGCCGAGTACATAAAGACGGCAGAGCGTAGCGAGGTCGGATAGTTATGAGGCTGGCAACCCCTTTTCACGCCGAGGTAAGTTTAGTGCTTTTCTCAAACATGCAATTAAATAAATAAAAAAAACTCCAAGAGATCAAACTTTAATTTTCATGGCTGAACGCGCCACAAATTGTGGAATGGAAATTAAAAAAAACCGGCCAAGTGCGAGTCGGACTCGCGCAACGAGGGTTCCGTACAAATCTATATCAAGCAAAAGTTGTAGTATGTTTATTACTAAATGAAAATGGAATCCGTAACATTACAATGTGGAAAGTTGGGGGAGCATAAATTTAAACAGGGTCACTTTATCAATTTAGAAATCATAAAAAAAAATATATAATATTACCACATCACTTATTTTATAATATAACTGAAATACCTACACTAGATTTGCAGCAGCCTGGCAAAACTTCTTTTATCATAGTTGTTTATTTACAAAGTTTTTAGTCACTATCTTTTTATAAATCCGGTTCGAAAATACTAATTAACTGTTCTGTTAAATTTGAAAAATTTGAACCAGATCTGTAAATGGTGATTGAAAAAGGTATAAATAGTACCACATTGAACATTGAAGTACGAAAAAACGTTATCTATAGTTGTACTACTTCGTGTAGTGCTAGTGCTTATTAACGGAAACATGTTTATGGATGAAATATATGTGGAAATTCCATTTTAGGGATTCATTCTAAAATCAATATTGAAGTCTCCCACAACAATCAAACTGGAACAAGGGGTATACCCATTGGGGTTGTTGCCGTATACTCGTACTGTTCTGTTAAATTTGAAAAATTTGAACCAGATCTGTAAATGGTGATTGAAAAAGGTATAAATAGTACCACATTGAACATTGAAGTACGAAAAAACGTTATCTATAGTTGTACTACTTCGTGTAGTGCTAGTGCTTATTAACGGAAACATGTTTATGGATGAAATATATGTGGAAATTCCATTTTAGGGATTCATTCTAAAATCGATATTGAAGTCTCCCACAACAATCAAACTGGAACAAGGGGTATACCCATTGGGGTTGTTGCCGTATACTCGTATTGTTGTATTTATGCATTCAATTGCAACATTAATTTGACATTGTGATGACCTAATACAGTTATCACTCTGACATCAAACATTTCAAAATGCAAGCATTCACAATGGCTGTTTGCAGTACCTGGGTTATTTAAAAAATATCTTGTACATGATGCATCTGTGATGGCATCCTTTAGATTGCAACGTACATAAGCGATAGATCCCCAACCTGGATTTGCATTAGATATAGCTGGACCATCTACTCTGCACACCTTCGTAAGTGGATTACTTTAATTGCTGTTTCTTTTTATTGCGTTGATATAAAATAAAACTAAGTTCACGGGAAGTACCTACCTTTAGGTTTTGATACCCTTGAGATCACCTATTCAGTTTTAAATTATACGACTTATATTGCTATTTCTTATGATTGCATGGACATAAAAGTTTCATTTTTCAACAGCAGAAAGGTATTATGGACCTGAGTATTTGATATGAATTTGAATTTAATACCTCTACGCGTTTACGAGGAAAAAGGTAGTAGTATTTTAAAATAAAAAAATATATTTTTTGTATGATTTTACTAAAAATGTCTACTTTTCGTAATTTTTCCTTTGTCTGTGCTATATGAAGTTTCTTCGTGCCAAGTTTCAAGTTTCTGTGTTAACGGGAAGTACCCTTTAGGTTTTGAGTTTCTTGCGAGTACTCAGTTTCAAAATATGCGACTAAAAGTGCTATTTCTTTTGATTGCGTTGACATAAAAGTTTGGTTTTGCTACATCTTAAAGGTCCTATAGCCTTGAGTATTTGACATGAATTTCAATTTAATACCTGTACACGTTAACGTGGAAAAAGGTATTAAGTTTAAAATTTAAAAAAACATTTTTTTGTATGATTTTACTAAAAGTGTCTACTTTTCTTAATTTTTCCTTTGTATGTGCTATATGACGTTGCTTCGTGCCAAATTTCAAGTTTCTGAGTTCACGGGAAGTACCCCGTATGTTTTGTGAGTCTCGAAAAACTCTAAAATTTGCAGCATAAACGACTGTATCTTTTGATTGCGTTGGCTTTTAAGTTTGATTTTTTCACAGCTTCAAAGGACAGTTCCTGAGAAAAATGGTCTTGACAGACAGACAGACAGACAGACAGATAGACGGACAACAAAGTGATCCTATAAGGGTTCCGTTTTTTCCTTTTGAGGTACGGAACCCCAACAAGACCATCTTGCATGCCTCCAATTTTGTATGAAATGCCATTACGGTTCTCTCGTCTCGCTGCGCCCGAAACGTGACACTTCGAAGCCCATTATGAAGAACACAACGTCAATATTTCACTGCATGTTTGAGAAAATAAATAAATAAAATCTATCTTCACTAAAACTCGAGGCTTATTTTACTCTAATGAATATAGTTTCAAACTCATTCACCTAGGGATGGAACGCTGAACGGCATTTATTGTAAGTGCAGTGAAAGCGATAATAGGTTTTCATTTTATTGTAAATGGTTTTTAATAAACTTGCATTTGAGTTCAAAAACTTGTTATGCGGGCCACAGACCAAGTACGTTAAAACGTACGTGTGTAAGCAAATCTTTGAACTGCACAGTTTGACTGAACAGTTAAAACTGTGCAGTTAAAACTGATGGTCTGTGGCCCGCATTATTTAAACGTTCCAGTGCTCGACACTGGCCCACTACTTCATACTTTCAATCTTAATACATAACAATAGAAGTGTGCAGTAGATGCCAACTATTAAGGCCTCCACCCACCGAACGCGTGTCGTGCGCGGCGCGTGTCGGGCGCGGTTGAAGCGGTATATTCACACCCCAAGCGGGCGGCGTGTAGCAAGCCTGCGTTCAATATGTGTTTGAAGTGTATTTTCAATGCTTTACAACTTGCGCGGGCCCGCGCAGCACACGCGCCGCGCACGACACGCGTTCGGTGGGTGGAGGCCTTTAGGTGGATGTCACACTGCGACGCATCTCCGGACGGAGGTGCGTTTCTCGTTGTATGCAAGTACCAGTTTGTATATAAATTCCGTGTGGTAAGACACACTGCAACGCACCTCCGTCCAGCGAAATTTGTATGCAGCTCCGCACCTCCGTCCGTTGATGCGTCGCAGTATGAGGACCGCCTTTTTACATAACCTTCATAATTTTTGTTTCAAGAGTTAAATTTACGTACCTATTTAGGTACCTACTGGTGATTATCATAACATATAAAATCGTGAAAAACTGTCATTTATTTTACCTCCTTGAAGCTATATTGTTTTCTCTGTAGCGTATTTGGCCCCCTAATTTATGCAAAAACCTAAATCGTATAATAACTACTTACATTTGTAGAAGCAATTATGACACCAATGATCCCGATCCTCCTCCCATTCTTCTCAACGATTATACTGGGCTCGAATAGTCCCTGTATCGATGGTTCTTCGTCGTCAATAATGTTAGCGGTCACCATCGGCGCTTCCAAATATTGTAAGTAAGGCACTACTCCTTCAACACCATTGTCAAACTCATGATTGCCTAGTACCTGGAAATGCGAAACAAAAAGAATGCATTCTGATTATTGATTGATACAATACACTTGTGTGGATACCCTTGCACCGTTCCATCTTTCAGGGACTTCGACCAGGGCTCGGGCTGCCGCTAATACAGCTGAAAACCTCAAGCGGCGCAAATATGGAAGCGTGTCGTGGAAACAAGTGGTGACCAACGGGCTGGCGGCTATCTGGCGCAGCGGATCAGCATTGCTATCCAGCGCCGCAATGCCGCCAGCCTTATGGGCACCTTGCCGCACGGCACAAATTAAGAGCCGGTTGTTTATTTGTAAATATGTAGCTTTGTTATTGTTTGTTAGTTTATTGTCAACTGTACTTAATAAAATAAAATAAATAGTTACATAATAATAGTACAATATGAACATTTGCAGAATGCTATTTCATAATGAACCCGTTGTCTTCTCAGGAGTTTGATAAATAGATGGACCTTCAACAGAATACTCACGTGAGCATCATGATGGAACATGTTCATAAAATCTTGTGTCACGTTCCATCTCAGTATATTGTACCAAATAGTACCCTGAAAACTGTCACCAGCGTTTAGAACCAAGGACTGGGGTTCCCTTTCCAAGCCTTCGCGGACCGCTGTGGTCAGCCTCGCGAACCCTCCTATGCAAGGAGCTGCCACCGGGTTGCAGACAGTTCCCCAAGGACTGGTTTCTACGAATCTGAAAGTAATTGATTAAAAACACTAACGGCTAAGTATTGACCTCGTCTGACCATCGAGCTGAGGATATGCCTGCTAATTGTTAATTATTTATTATTAAGGTAAAACACGTTCGGTCTAACTCAATCAGTTGCAAAATCATTAAAAACACTTAACTTTGTGTAACAAAAACAGTAAACAAATGTTGGTACATGTTCCGTTCCATTTGTTAGAATTATGTTTACGAAATAAATTGACACAATTTCAATATTAACATTAGATGTTTAGAGAATAACTTTTTAGTAATTGAACTAAACAAGAGTGGTGTAGACTGGAAGCTTTTGTTAATCATGGATCTGTTTAATGATTTTGATAGATGAAACTACATAAGTTTTATTTATTTTAACAAGCTCCCATTCAACTTGTAGACACACTGTTTGTATGTATGTAAGTCCTTCAAAATTTCCAAACCATTTTTCAGACACCTGCCGGTGTCCGATTGAATTAAGTTTTTATTATGTTTTCCGTACGTTTGATGACAACCAGTTATTGGCACCACCGAGGCTACCCTGGTAGTGACAGCTAAAGCCATAGCAACGCCTATAATTTACCATGTCGTGTTTGGTCCCAATGGAACCCTCTCAACGAGGAGTGACGACTGTGTAAAAAAAATACATTCGGCAATAAAAGCTCAGTATAATGTTTTACACCGATATTAGTTTAATATAATTTCTACCTAGCTGACGTGTGGATTGACAAATTTAGCAAATAAAAACGCTGTGCTAGAAGAGGCATAAATAAAAACCGGCCAAGTGCAACTCGGACTCGCGCACAAAGGGTTTCGTTATCCAATATCTATAAAAACGGCAAAAAAACCACTTAAAATCATTAAATATTTATTTTTAAATTGTGTTTTTACAAGCTTTATATGTATTAACTTGCCCTGTTAGTATACATGGGACAAATCTTGCAAGTTAAATTTGACCCACTTCCCGGAGACCGAATGAGCTGAAATTTTGGGTATAAGTATAGTTTGGATGACAATTCAATATTATGGTACCATCGAGCTGACCGATTGAGCTGGAGACAGAAGGTGGCCATGGGAATTAAGGAATTATCTAACCGACGTAACCCCGTTGAGTTTGGGTTCGTTAGGATCGTCTCAATGAGTAGTTGATGATGGTATACAGAAAAGTATAGTCGGCAATAAAAGCTTGTACCAAAAATTAAATTTTTGACAGTAACTTATTTAGTATTTCTTGTTATAGCGGCAACAGAAATAAGTACATCATCTGTAAAAAATTCAACTGTCTAACTATCACGGTTCATGAGATACAGCCTGGTGATAGACGGACAGACGGACGAACGGACGGACAGCGGAGCCTTAGTAATAGGGTCTTGTTTTTACCCTTTGGGTACGGAGCCCTAAAAAAATGTGCTCTGTCTACCCTTACTGGGAACACGGGTGTGTATGTATGTATTGAATAGTATGTTGGGGTGAGTTTCTATATAGGTATTTTACTCGTAAGGTTATTTATTTTACGAACTTCTAGGAATTATTGATTGAAAGGTTTAACTCTTTCTATGCACCTTTTTTGACTGTTACAAATTGTGTCCATATCGAAATTACTTCAACCTAATTATAATAGATGCATCACTTTTTTCCTAAATTCATTTTATTCCTATATTTACAAGTAGGTACAATATGTTCACTAATAAAAATGAATGGTAAACACCCCTTACACAACAAAACATTCAACAACATCACGACAGACATAATGTTAAACTCATAAATAATAGGTATTTTGTGTCTAACCCAAGAGTTAGTACAGTGCCTCACCGGGCTGCCATGGCGATGTATCCAATAGAAAAAATGTGGGAGCTAAGCGTCGCCTAGTAAGTTAACCTCCATACATTTCTATATGATTTGTTAGGATACGGTAGCGACGTCACCATGGCGATGGCGATGGCGTTCCGGTTAGGTTAGGTTAGGTAATCTTCAAATAATTTCATGTATACAACTGTGGTAAAGAAAACATCATGCTATTAATTAACACTAGAAAAAAGAAATCTTACCTTGCATGGAAGTCATTGTAATGTAATATATTCAGCTCATAAGTCGCTTGTCCACTAACCACTGACAAAACGGCACCAAAAATCATTAAACACATTTTAATAGAATCTTAACTAAGTACACACATTACAACCCCGCGAATGAGCTAGAGGTTATAAAACGATATTAAAATGCGCTGATATAATATAACGAAGAGATTACTGTTATCGAGATAACGCATTAAAATGCTGTCATAATAGAGTTGTACAAGGAATAAAGTGGATTTAATTGTAAACAAGAATATCGGTTAAGACATTTGGCATAGTCATGAGCCGCCGAGGTTTTGTGTGGCAAACGTGAGAATGATAGGACCTTTCATTCGCACGCTCGAAACATGAAAGTTCGATCGTCACCCGGGGTAATCGTGTAAATTTATGACCATCAACAAAATTTCGATCAAAGTGGAAAATTGAAAAATTACTTCGCGGTATATTTCACTTTGGGCCTCCCTCCCTAAGGTGTGATTAGAAGTGAAGGGATTGAAAGATTAGTCGCCCCTAGCGGACCCACGGTAGCTTAGCTGGATATTGGATAAGAGCAATTGGACGGATTCCAGAGGTCGCGGTTTTAAAACCCGATCGTGACGATTTTTTTTTTAAATTTTCCACTTTGAAATTTTATTGGAGCGCCTATTTCTGCCGAAAGTGCGGTCGCTCATTTAGCACCAGGGTACACATGCAGGGTTGTTGTAGGTAAATCCTGCCGACGCGAGCGACAGATTGTCCCCCAGCAGCAGATTATAAAAAATAATAACATATTAATTGATTGAATTACCCGCTACTTGGCAGGATATTATGATAAATTACTAGAACCATTCTTTTACTTTTGCTTTTCCATTAATTATAATACATTTATGACCTTATTCATAAACGTTCCTCATTCCTATATTAACTAAATTAAGTATCCAACAGATGATATGGTGCTTCATACTAACGAAGCGCCATATCATCTGTTGGATACTTAAGAAACTTTCTTTCTTTATTCGTTCTCTAACTCAAGATATTATACAGAATATTAATTTCTTAATATCGTCTGTATCACATGTAATACAAGCAATTCATTTGTTGTTTAACAAGACTTGAGCAATAAATTATCTATATAGATTAGGTTATCTACTTGTAAGTAGTTAGTACCTATGTAGATAGGAACAACTTAATCAGTCCATTCTCATGATGGTGTAAACACGTGCAACAGCAGTAAATATACCGGCCCATTTTACAACATACCAATTAAACAATGATAGATAAAATCGTTTAAAATGATGCTGATATTAAACGGTTAAACTCACGTATTTTGTCACACGGGTCTGTCAGCGCGTACGTCTCCTACCGTGAGGTGGGCGGAGTGGGTCCGTGGGTGGAGGCCCTTACAGTGCCCGTGACTGTATCGGTTTTGTACCTCTACACTAACAAAGTGGCAAACATGCATACGGTCGGATACTGGACGGCCAGTCCTTCAGCAGCCAACGTCATATCTATTCAATGACTAAGGAGCTCATCTAACTTTGATAGCATCTTTTCAAAAAATTGTTTATTCTACAAGCTTTTATTTAACTTGGTCTTCTCTCTTCTACGTCGTTAAATACTGGACGAAAAGCTAAGATCGACGTCTTCGAGATGTGGTGCTGGAGACGCACGTTGCGTATTCCGTGGACTGCGCGCCGAACTAACATATCCATCCTCAAGGAACTCCAGATGACAAGAAGACTGTCTGAGATTTCTTTCCAACGCGTATTGAGCGACCGAAGTAGCACATCTCACGATGCTTGCGGAAATCCCGACAGCCTCGAGCGTATAGTGGTGAGCGGGTCAAAGGGAAAAGATCTTGGCATCTTGTATCAAATTGTACTAAGTCTCCGAAATCCAATTAAGTTGAAGTTTTGTACACTTGCGTAAGTCAGACAGACGACAATGAAATATTATGGTAACGTAAAGCTGGTCTGGTGATCAAGTGAAAGTTGGCCATAGGAACTTCTCAATGACTCAAAGGTTGGCATTAATCGTTTAGAAAAAGTATAATTTTCACCTTCACTGCGGGAACATACGTAACTATGAGCCTGTACGGTGTAGCTGTGAGCGTAATTAAACATGTAAAACATGACAATAAGGAGGTACACAGCGTTTCTTTTGACATGTTTCACATTTATATATTTTCGCTTTATGAAATTAGTGCGCTTTAGAAACACAGAGCTTGTTACTGGAGCGCCTACAAAAGAGACGTATTGTTCTCTATATGTCGTACCAAAGTAACAGTTCAGTTAAAGTTGTTTTCAAACGAACCAACGTAAAACCTTTTTGTCGTTGCTGTTAGACTTTTATTCGTTTTATTTGAGTTCAGGAAATGAATTGCATATGGTTACCACCCATACCTATCATTCTGTTGGCTATCATTTTTTCTCTGACTTTAATTTCTTTAAAACACTAGTATTATATATAATTCTTACCATTTTGATATAATTTTTTATTTTATTTAGTATCTGAAAGTGTGTGATTGATATAATCAGTTTAAATATTTTGAGGTCACGTCGAACAACAATTGAAAAAGTTGAGTTAAGCTAGTTTAGCCTTTTTGGTGCCTTGATTTTCAGTCTAGTTTTGAACTGGCGTAATGTCAATTGTTTTGTTAAGTTCTTATAAAGATATTTCTTACAGTATTTAATTATTTAATGTTTAATAATGTTGTACCTATGTAAAACCAAATAAATATATTTTTATGACCTATTTAGAATTTTGAATTCTTACTGGCTTGCTTACTTTACACTCGTAACAATTAATTATGTTTCAGCTCCAATAAATAATAGGTGCGACTTGCCTACAGATATGCCTACTAACCTCTGTTTGACGCCTCGCCACTTGAATGTACAGTAAGATGACGTGCCAAAATTATCAGAAATGAAGGAAAACACGGTGTAGCTTTGACGTAGAGAGTAACATAACTTCGACGTAAGCAATATGTTGCAACTGTGTTTGTTTGTTTTATCAGTTCCCGGTTCAGCCTTAAGTTTGTGATTGAATGCGAATGCGAGGATGGCTTGCATCGTGTCGAATTACATTAGCATAGCTTTGCATGAGCATCACATATGATTGCTAAGACTATGGTTGATTGGTAATTGAATTCATTGAATAAACAAATGAGAAACCTAAATATTATGGCTACGTAGAGTACTCCTTCAAGAAGTATACTTAATAAAGTTATTGTTCGTTTAAAATTAATAGGAATTACATTGAGAAAAGAACATGGGGGGATTTTGACTGATATTGTTAATGAGCCAAAAAATGTTTAATAATCAATGAACATTCGGAGAAATGGGTCAGGGAAAGTAGGGAAGAAGGCTTGTCTGGAGTAACTTATGAAAACTAGATAGAACAGAATGATATAGCGAATAATTATTATGGATTTATGGCTATATTATCTGATACGATATTCAATTATTACTTGAGAACACACATTAATCAATACTATGTAATTCAAGGAAATCCAGTTTACCTCCAATGCAAATGAGATTCAACGCGCCCAATTTTCTTTTAGCGTCGTAAAAAGTACAAAAGTAAACGGAGACAAACTGCATACATTACTCGGTCTCCTTGAATGGGTAAAAGCCTATTTTCCGATGTGTCGCAGTGGGCTGTTAAAGTTCAAAAGCGAAACCGGAGTCTTTGTTACTGGAAACGGCTGTTCACGGAAAGATCTCCGTGACACGTCACAGATTATGTATAGGTAACTACTAGGTACAGCAGAAGGGTGGGGTTTGATTCGGGAGGCGACTTTGATCAAATATGTTTATCTCCGAAATCATTTTGTTTACTTGGGGGTGAACTGTGACCGTGTTTATTATATATTAGTTTTTTATTTTGCTGTTTACTTGATTAAATCTTCTTAATTTCAAATAGTTCTGCTTTTATACCACATTCTAAACGATCAAAGTAGCCCATTTTTTTCCTAAAGTAACCATATTCCACGGCGGTACTTTTTAAAGGCAGTAATTATAGGTAATATTGCATTACACCTACCACTGATTACTCTAATCGAGTTTGCGCGGGAGAGTTGGCTACGCCAGCCAGTATTCCGTAAGACTGTCACAAGAATATGGAAAAATGCTGTCTATCCCACTAGACCATTAGGGGACAACTGAGATGATTTCGTCCCAGTAGCCCTATGGGACTGGTGGCACAAATATTTTTGTCTCAAAAGTCCCATTACAATCATCACCGTATGCGTGAAGCCTCTGATCCAATAAGTATGTTGAACTGCCACTTGTCCCATGGGGTTACTGGGACGAAATCGTCTCAGTTGTCCCATAATGGGATAACTCAATAACAGAAGACAGATAGAAACGTCGTCACGTTAGAGGGGTGGATGTTTTATCACAGCGATAAAAGTGAACGTGCCTTTCATAGCAGTATAAATGTTATAAATACAGTAAAATTTTAATTAATTGCATTTTTATAATTTCATATTTTGATAATAAATGTTTTTGATTTTTTTTAGTTGCTTCATTTTAAACAAACAAGTATTTTTTTTTACTATAAGATTAAGCATTGCACTCATGCAGGTTATCTCCGTAAACGCCTATTTAGGTTTGCGTTTCGCCCGCTTACTTCCTTTAACGCCGAGCCAACCGGTAATTTTACCTTCCCATTTTTTTTATTTTTTTTGGCTTCTAATAAACACATTCTAATAGATTGGGAAGTGAAAGACATGAACCGAATTCAGGCCCTTGAAGAGAGGGAATGCGGACGAGCTGAACCTTTGCATTATAATTCCTTTAATTATCCTATGCATTCAAATAATGACAAACATCCGTGCTTCCAGTACAAATATTTCCCGCTCCGCAAGTAATCCCACTCGGAGAAGTTGAGAGCCGTTCTTAAGATTCTTTAACCGTGTTCACACAGTCAATAGAAGGTACAAACTTTTCCTGTTATCGGCGCCGCGTTAGTGGGAAACTTGGCATATTTACATTTTAGTTTACATTGTTCTTGTTTAAAATTAGTGTGCAGAACAAGGGAAAGGGGCGGTCGTTAGCAAGGTTGAAATGTTAAAAGGGTGACTAAAAGGGTTTTAACCCTTTGGACGCCATTCTTCACGTACGCAAGTGACACATTTACGCCATGTATTTTTGTTAAGGGGCTCCCGTCAAAAATCAAAGAAATTTAGTAGTTTTCATTTCGACACTCGTCTTCGGTTTATTGAAGCTAGCTTCTCATGTGCAGATATGGGAAAGTTTGATACCTGTTTAACATTTTTGATATTGAATAACTTGAAAAATGTTAATAAAGAATTACAGAATTATCCATTTTTAAAAGGTTTGTAAAAATACAAAACCCGACACCTCATCCTCATTAAAACTTATATACACCCGAAACATACCTACTCATACATACTGAACTTACCTACCTATAATTTTGATATACGTTTTTATAATCTTACTAATTAACACAAAAGTTATCGCCAGAAAACCAGTTTTTTGGCGTACAATTGTTCAACTCTGATGCCAAATATCTCGAAAACAGTTAACTTTGAAGTAGATATGGGATACTACTACTACTACTGGCATACTACTTTGTAAAGAGTGCGAATAAATACGGACGCTTTTAGGTGTTCTTGGCGTCCAAAGGGTTAAATTGTTTTATTGTACTAAATGCCTGTAAAATTAATGTTCCTATGTTTGTTACCTTCATTCCAAGAATTGACACTTTTGCTATGTATAAATATTGAAGGTGTCAAGTAATACGTCAGTGTCTAGCACTAGCATTATTACCTGAGGTAGCAAGTGAACACCGGTCTCCTTTAGGATGCATCGGGGATAAATCTAAGATCAGGATCCTGGTCCATGCTATTTCCTGGCTAGGTAACGCCGTCAAGCCATTCGTTAGGTGGTGGAATTGTATTGAGCGGCAGGATGGTCGAAAATAAATACGTCGTATTTATAGAACAGACATAAATGTAATCAACGCTATACTCACACTATCCTCCTCAGTCCTTTTTTAATCGATTCTTCGCATAGTATTCGCATTGCAATGTGTTCCGCGCTCTCTTCCACGTGCGTCACTTTACAAAGGGAATTAACAAACCCCAACACATAACGTTGCAAATTGTGTCATTTAAAGTTTCATATGCGTGGAAACAGTAATTTACAAAGTCATATAAAAATATTGCATCATTGCATAGGGTAGTTGCGTCATGTTAAAATTGATAATGTAGTGTTGCTAAATGGATAGTACCTAAACCATCAAAATTATCGTAATATAAAGTATAAATTACAAAATATAATTAATTATCTTAATAAGAAGATATATTATATGGACCTTGAATGTTTACAAAAATATGCAGTTTTTTTATAGTCCAAGAGTAAATTTAAATTTAAAGCGACCGAAACAGCAATTTACTTGATTTTCCATACAACGATTAGTAGGTACAAATTGCAAAGTGTGACGTCATACTTTTACGTCAATTAGTAGGAAGCGTTTCTGATGCCGCCAGCGAGGTCCGTGTTTGACTATTTTTTTTGGGTATTAATGTTCTTTAATTGTAGTTGCTCCCATACAAACATTTGTTCCTCTCCAAAAACAGAGGGGTACTCACGTAACGTTACTAACGCGCGTTAGGACAATTTAACTTTCAGTTTTCCGTTTAAAAAGTAACATGCGTTACGTGATCGACTTGCTGGTTTGAATGGCATCGTAAATAAATCTTAGGTCACAGGCCTATAATAAGATATAGACAGATTCTGTAATAAGAATAAACCAATTAACACACCGCTTGTACAGTCGACGTTAAAGATAATTATATTTTTTTTTGGAAAAGTGTAAACATATCTATTACTTTAACTGTACATGTAAAATAATAGTGGTATTTTATGATGGCTACATGTAGCAGTAATTTGAAATGCTGAAAAAATTAAGCATTTTTTTATTCCAAACCGTCTTATGATATATACTGATATTCATATTTATTTACCTCATAATATTACATTGCATAATAAATAACATTAATATATTATCAACTGTCATTTTAAGGGTTCCGTAATCAACGAGGAGTTTCACCATGTCTGTCTATCCGTCCACGGCTCAGTGACCTTTATTACTAGAAAGCTGTAATTTTGCATGAATATATAGTGGTATACATACCTATTTAATAAAAATATTATTTTTAAATGGATAATATTGGCGGAAACCAAAGACACTTAACGGTTTATCTTATCACTCAACGTCTAAATAAACTGAACAATTTAGTTAGTCTAACAATTTTATTTTGACCCATTATCTACATATACTTTGGAGTATTCATTCGTATTTAGCCCCCCCTCCCCCCATTTAATAAATGTTTTTGGAGAATTTCTGTAAGTGTGTAATTAAATTTTTTTACCCTTTATGAAACTAAAGGAGTAAATAAAATATTCGTGCCAGGTGTTGGCGATAGGAAATATGGTTATTATCAGAATGTCGATTTTTACGATCGAATAAAGCCGCCTAAAGCTTTCTTCAAACACGCGCTGATATTATATTGTAATAATGCTTGGATAAGAATAAACGGAACCACGACATATAAACTTTGTTATATTTATATAGAGCATTTTAGATGGTTATGCTTTGTTTTGCATGGTTCTTGTATGAGATACAGGTATGTTCATGTTTTCCATTTATTCAACGAACCAGTTTAATTCATATTTTTATTTCTTAAATTAATAAAACGTTAATATTGTAGAATGTTACTAATATTTTATTAAAGTTGTTGCTATTCCGGACCAATGCATTATTAAGTGTCGAATACAATGTCTTTAAATTCTCCCGTGCAATTTATCTGAAAATGTAACTATGATAATAGCACTGCACTACGGGCACGGTTAAGTGGGCACTAAATAAAGGCCGACATAAATAAACATCAATATAGTTTGAAAGGTGTGCACTTACTGCTCTCCGTTGCAATCTTTTACGACTAGTTTCCGGAGAAGGTGTTAAGGCTCCAGTGTCCAGTATTCCTGTCAAAAAACAAGATCAACTATTTGCAAAACTTGAAATATGTCTTTTGAAATGAAATGTCTGTTGCAAAATGAGGTCTGTGTACATATTTATGAGACTTTGTGGTGTATACATGGTGCCCTTGACTGTACAACTTCCCCGGTTTACTCATAAATCGAGCATTCGCTGAAAGAGTAATGCCTCAAGAAATTGGAAACAAAGAGGTTGCCTACTTTTTTAAAGCACACTCAACGATTACACCCTGTAAATATAATATGGCATGTAGTCCATCCATGAAATCTCTGTCATCTTGTTTTAATTGGGTTTTTTAATTATTGTTTCAGATAATGTACCCTAGCGGCTACAGATAACATTAAATGGCTACATTTTAAATTTTCATTAACTTTAAAATATGGTTATATCATTATTAAACTCGGACACTTTACGCAGAAGTTGTAGACGATTATGTATACGTAGGATAGATTATCCAGTTAGGCAGGTCCAACTTCGAGAAAGAGGTCAATCGTCGAATCCGACTCGGCTGGGCAGCGTTCGGGAAGCTACGGCACATCTTTTCGTCCAATATTCCGCAGTGTCTCAAGACGAGAGTTTTTGACCAGTGTGTGGTGCCAGTGATGACATATGGCACTGAAACGTGGTCGCTTACTATGGGCCCATAAGAAGGCTCAAAGTCACCCAAAGGGCAATGGAGAGGGCCATGTTGGGAGTTTCTCTGCGTGAACGCATCAGAAATGAGGCTATCCGCAGCAGAACCAAGTTAACCGATATGGCCCTCTGAATCCCTAAACTTAAGTGACAGTGGGCGGGGCACATAGCACATAGAACCGATGGCCGTTGGGGCGGAAAGGTTCGCGAGTGGCGACCACGTACCGGAAGGCGCGGCGTGGGTAGGCCCCCCACAAGGTGGACTGATGACCTGGTAAAGGTTGCGGGAGTCCGCTGGATGCGGGTGGCGCAGGACGGGTCACTTTGGCACTCTTTGGGGGAGGCCTATGTCCAGCAGTGGACGTCTTTCTGCTGATATGATGATGATGATGATGATTATTGATTTTACTCTGAATAAAAACAACCCTTGATTTTTTAAATAATAACCATCATTTTAAGACTAAAACTTATTAATTAGGTATATTATTTGAAGACTTCATGTTTATGTATTATATTCTACGAGTAGATTATTAGGTACCTTGAGTAATAGAGCGTGGCCCATATTTCAAGTTTTGTCAATTTATTTATGTCTACTTTCTTTATATTCAAAGATTTCTATGATTCCGGTTCCCACTTCCAAATAGCATAATTTCCAATATTAATTGACACGAATGTAACTACACGAGCGTCCCCTTAACTCTATAGAATCTCATTGAATTCCATTGTGATTTGTGGTCAATATCAGTTACCGACAGTAACCGCGCAACATGGCGTCAGACATCCCGTAAACTGTAATGTTACAGAGTTGAGGCAATCTAACAGATTGCAGTTCCTACTATGTAAGCCCTCCACTGAAATTAAAAAAGTTTTACAAAAATAGTAGTTTCCGATATGACCTGTAAGAATATTACGATAAGAGCTTCATAAGAAAACTTATGTTTTAACGAGAACTAGGTGCAAAGAGTTCATTTCAATTTCAGGCGACGAGCAAAAAATGGTGCTAACTTTTCTTCATCCTTCCGGATATTTATCTTGTTCTTTCGCAGACATTGATACCTACCCTTGTTTTGGGTACAAGATTTTTTTTTTAATTTTTTTTTTATACCACGTCGGTGGCAAACAAGCTTACGGCCCACCTGATGGTAAGTTGTTACCGTAGCCTATGGACGCTTGCAACTCCAGGGGTGTTACATGCGCGTTGCCGACCCTTTAAGAATTTATACACTCCTTTTTTGAAGAACCCCATACTGTATAGTCCCTGTACTGTACTGTACTGTACTGTAGTACTGTAGATTGTTTTACATGGCCGTTTTTATATTTGGAGGGAAAAGCGTATCTACCTAAGTTATTTTGTTATATTTTCAACAGTCAGGCGTGTATGTGATTATGTCGCTTATCACTATCGATAAATTATTTGTCGCATTATGACATGCACATGGGTGCAAGAGTGATGCATTTCCTAAGACCTTTCCAGTGATAAAATCTCGATCACATTGTTCTTATTGCTGTATCTATATATAATAAACTAGCTGATGCCCGCGGCTTCGCCCGCATGGTTATAGGAAAATGTAACATATTGAATTTTCCCGTGGGAATTAGATGTTTTTCCAGCGGGAAAACATCTAATTCACTCTCCAGCCTGTAAACTATCTCCATACAAAAAATCACATTAATACGACGCTCCGTTGCGACGTGAAAGAAGGACAAACAAACACACTTTCGCATTTATAATATTAGTAAGGATGTGATCATGTGATATTCAATACTCTGAAATTCGGTTCATTCACGACATAACATAATGCTAATTGACTTCAAGCAGGTCTTTTGTCTATTATACATATAACAGGAATTAATTAAAACATCTACCTTAAGAACGGATCATTATTTGTCTTTTCATTAAGTATCAAGGTTCTTAAAAACTAATTTCGAGTCAGGGCAGGGTCAATGATCGTCGTGTTTAACAAGATAAGAAACAAATTGTATCCGACAAAGACGTCACTGTAATACAATATGCTCGCAAACTCGAAGTAAACTACTTCGAGGATCGACTCGAAAGAAGTCTTCAATTGGCACAAAGTGAAATGTCTTCGTTTGAAACTGAACGGTAATAAAGGGAAAAATCAATCGGTTCTTCGAGTTAAAGCCGAAAGTCCGCTTAAGTAAGTGTTGCCGTGTCAATCAAATCATACTCGTAAGTATAAACAATTTAGTTTGGTATATACTGTAAGTAAGTACTAAATCACGTTTTTGGTACTTTTTCGGCGAAATATATTTCGCCAAATTTTATTTCGAAACCATCTTTTCGCAGAAGTTTCATTTGGTAAACCAATCGTTGGCCTGACTTTACTTCGCACTTTTCTTATTTGGAAACATTTTTATAAAGCCAAACTTCACTTCAATTAGCTTTTATGTGGCAAATAGTTATGAAGCAAATGATTAATATATTTCGCAATTTCACTTTTCGCAGAATTTTCATTTGGTAAACCAACCGTTGGCATAACTTTACTTCGCACTTTTCTTAGTTATTTGGCAAACATTTTTATACTTAATGTAAGAATTTACTGCAACAAACTTTCATGAGGCAAATCATAATGAAGCAAATGATTTGCTTAGACAAAGCACAGATCGGGGTATAGCAAAAGGGGCCCAATTTTAAGACAGAAAATTTACGATGAAAAAAATGTAACCAGTATAACCTCTGTTTAAAATAAGCATCTTTTATTGATTGAAGTTTTTTCATTAACTTGACCGTTAACGAACTAGAGCACTTCAAAGGTGATAGAAATACTGAGGCGCGGAGCTCTATTTTGGACGCGGATTATTGGGTCGTGCTTATCAGGGCGGACAAAAATGGCTTGTCATAGCGAACTCTATCTTAGATCGGTTAGGTTAGGGTTCACTTGTGTCCCTCAGACCAGAAATAGACACTCCGCGCAGCGGGGTGGCGTCGACTCCCTGGAGATTGTCCGCGCAGATAAAACTATGGCAGAATACTATAACTTTGAACCACTCTAGTTCGTAGTTCGTTCGTTTGACGAATATATAAATGACATCTTAAAAAAAACCCAGGTAATAATTTATCAAATCAATAGTTGCGAAATGTGAGCTAAAAGTATGTTATGCCAATAAAACATTTGACGAATACATAAATGACGTAAGTATTAAAAAAATCCCAGGTAATCATTTGCCTCACAATAATTTATCAAATCATTAGTTGGGAAATGATATCAGTGCGAAACGTTGAGATGGGAAATAAAACTTCGCCCGAATAAAAATATGGGAAACATTTATTTATTTATTTATTGACAAATACATTTACGGACATTACAGTAAAAACCAATGCGTCACGAAACTAAAAACAAAAATAGTACTATTTAGGCGAAGAAACGGGGCCACCGTTGCATCGTCATCTCCGGTGTAGGATTCGGCAGGTTGCCCCGGAACCGTCGAAACACGACACCCTTCGGCCAGAAGTCGGCACATGCGATGGTCTCCTGCAGCGGCCGCGGCACGCGCACCACAAACGAGCTGAAGTGCACATAGTGGCGCGAACGCAGCTGGGACACCCTCAGCGAGAAGCCGGTCTTCTGACGAACGTACTCCACCACATCATCAGCCGTGGCGGTGTAATGCAGGCGCGATACATATAGCGCCTTGCTCGGTGTGGCAACCCGCAGACCGGAACCAACCAGTTCTGCAGTACGACACTGACTCTTGCGCGGCTTGCGCTTCCTTGACACCGTTGTAAAACATAGTTTGGGAGTTAAAAATTTGCTAAATCATTTTAGACGAAACATGAACCCACGTTTTTATTAAGATCTATGTGGCGATAATGCTGCCTTGATAAAAGCAAGAAACTTCAAGCGTTAAACATTCCTCTTTTTTAGCAAATATTTATTTATTTTATTTTGTTTATTTGGTTCATCAACAGCAATACATACACAGACTCAAAACTTAAAATACTAAAAAGGAACCAATCACATCTCCTATCTGTTATATTACCACTTAAGTTAGCTTGTCTATTGCATTTCTGTGGACATGTTTCTCGTAATATATATTGTATGGTGGTGGATATATGTAGTGACCTACTAGATGGCTGGGTAGGTAGGTGGGTGGGTAGGTGTGGCCGGATGGAAAAGCCCTGAGTAGAATATTATGGCGCAACGTGAAGAAGATTTAATTCAGCAGTGGATGGACTACGGCTGATAATGTGTCCCACTTATGGCCAAATACCTCTCATCATCAGCCATGAATAAGTTCCGACCAACCGTTTAAAATACGTGATATGCACGCACGCATCCACCATCTTCTTGATTAAAACTCAAAGTAAACATTACAATTCCAACAGCATGTAACTATAACAAACCTCACCCAATGCAAGAAACATGTATTTGCGCAGCCTGCGTTGCCATACTGCATAATTCATACCACGACAATACCGCTTTAAATAATTCACGCTGCTTGACCGCTTCCGATCCACTATTCAGTGTTGCCAGGTTTTGAAACGTTTTCAGCTTGTTAAATTTGATTTCACGGGAATGGTTTATGCAAGACTGTTTTATAACTCTAAAGCCCGCTGTACACACTGTGCCAACGTTGGCGCGGAGCAGAATGCAGCTATGCGTTAGAGGAAGAGTGCTTTATTTCGTTCTCATGCGTTTGCATAGCTCCATCCTGCTTACGCGCCAACGTTGGCCCAATGTGTAAGCAGGCTTAAGGCCTTTCGGGACAATACATTGCTCGTGACTGTTCGCGTGGTAATGCGATAATTATGTTTTTTTTTTCTACTCCTATACTGATAAAATTTTCCGCTTTTTACTTTCGGTCTTTCGGGTACAACAATATTTTAGGCTTCCGAGTTATCGGTATCATTTATAGTAAACTAGCGGATAAGTATGGACTGGACCCTGCAAGACGGCCACTGGAGCAGAGGCAGACCAAAAAGGAGATGGTGGCGGGACGTTTTGGACGCGTTCTGCTTAAGTTGGCGGGAGCATGCCAGCAATTATTTATTTAATCGTATGGCATAACATTATTTTGGCCTTTAAAGTTTGTCACTCTTTAGTACCGCCCAGGGGTGCTGACTGTCAGTTGTCCCCCCTTTGTCAAATGAGTGGGCAACTCGATTGTTAGAAGTTCTTAAGCCGCCCGAAGGCCACTAACTCGGCTTAACGACTACTGTCATAGACAGCAGCCGGGATCAACTGCTTAACGTACCTTCCAAAGCACGGAAGCGCTCATTTATATTAACCACTCAAACTTCAGGCGGTCACCCATCCAAAGACTGACCGCTGCCATCTTTGCTTAACCTGCGTTATCGTTTCCGACTCGCAGGCGCCGCTGAGCTATGAGCGCTTGCCAGCTTGCTATGCCAGCAATAGGGCCGAGGGGAGGAAAAATGGGGAGGCCTTTGCCCAGCAGTGGGACATCTAAATAGGCTGAGGAAAGTAAACTAGCGTACCGTGCGGCTCCGTCTGTACAGTGTTTTACCCAACGGGAACCGCGGGAAGAAATATAGCCTTCGCCATCCTGAAGGCCCATTATGTATATATGCTGGTGAAAAAGAAAATAAATCGGATGAGTAGTTCTGGAGATTAACCCTTACAATATTACAACCTTAACAACTTGCAACCCCTCACACTTCTCCTGTTTTTAATTAGAGTGTAACATGTATATTACTTTAGATTAGTATAGATCATTAATGTTCCTAATGATATTATTGTAACCTAGCAATAGTTGAACAAGTTATTGAGAGACCAATGTTTTTTTCAGTGGGCTTTGAGTATCTTGTACGTATCTTGAAGGTTAATTTAATTTATGCACCACGTTTTCGTTTTAGGTATTTTCCAGGCTTGAACTCGTCAAATTTGACGCCCCTTTCTTCTTAGAAATAATATGAACAGAAAGTGAAGTTTCGTTTGAAGTCATAGTCAGAATTCTGAACAGAATTACATTAATTTGGTGAGATGAGGAGCGTTTGATCGCATTATACAAAGTTGACTGATATCTAAGGCTTGCCTTGTAAATCATTAAGATTTTTCGAACAGCTTGCGACGGGTTGACCTAAAGGATCCTACTACATAATATTATAAATTCGAATGATTGGATGTTTAGATGTTTGGATGTTTGTTACTCAATGAAGTTTTGTAGGAAGATAGTTTATATCCTAAATTAAAATAAACCATAGTTTTTATCCCGGGTCCACGAAGACGAAGTCGCGGCGGAAGCTAGTTGTAAATAATTTTAATAACTGCAATTTACTGATGTGTGTCTGTAATAATAATAAAACCTACTTTACTAGATTCAGGTAGTTAGTCGAATCCTACTATAAAGGGCTATAACCGTCTAAGGGAACAAAAATGCACCTTAATAGCCAATGAATGTATCCTATATATTTGTCCTAATACTAACATTAGGTTATACTAATTATTAATCTGCCAAGTTTTTTCGCGTTATTATTGTCAGTTTCCCTGAAATGTCACTTGAATATTTTAAAAACTACTGATCCATTTATTTCATATTTAACGTAGGTATGTGGTAAATGATTTAAAGAGGAATGATTATTGATATATTAAATACTTTTTTTGGTATGTGTCCTCAATGAAGCGCCTGACTCCGGATCGCGAAATCGCGAAAAAACTTGCTTTGCCACCAAGGTAAGTTTTTTCGCGATTTTTTTAAGTATAAGGTTTATTCAGAGTATTTAGTTAGGTATAAAAGTTAGTAGTAGTAATTTAGTGTATTCTGTAAAACTAATCTTCTTCTTTTGTATTATCTTAGGCATTATAGGCATTAGTGGGGCTTGCCGGACTAATGAACTCGTATACCTTTCAATTAAAAACATTGAGCACCATTTAGATAAATTAGGTACTGATCGTTAACCTACCAAACACGAAAACATATATTTTTTTATTTTATTTTATTGAATTATTTATTTAGCTTACTTAAACTACACGTTTTTTACATAATATGGGTAAATTACAGGGAAAACATATCAGGTAACTAACTATACGAGGGTGAATTGAAAAGTTTTGAGCCTTATCTTTAAAATTAAAACTATACCTTTTATAATAATTTTATTTTTAAACGATATGATATGATGAACAGAGAAAGAATACAATGGAAAAAAAAACCATCTTCGTCTGTAGCCCCCGACAGGATTCAAACCTGCGACCTTTCTATCAACGCTAGACTGATTTACCAACTGAGCTACGAGGACAGTGACGGAAGTTGTATACTTTTCAATTACATTCCAGCTAAGACTAGCGCCCTCTCTGTATCCTCTTGTAAGACTTATTCACCGCCTTGACGAAAATGGTTTATCTTTCCATTATATTCTTTCTCTCTGTATCATATCGTTTAAAAAATAAACGGGGTAACTTCCTCGTTAAAAATAACACGAAACAAAAATATTTAATTAAATAATTTGTTTCGTTATAAAGGTATAATTTTATTTTTCTACATAGTCTCCAAAAACATCTATGCAGTTATTCCACCCTGCCTCTAATTTCATTATTCATCAAAATATGCAGTTACAGCTCCTCCATAATCGTGAAAATTGTTGACCTCGCAAGTGTTTTTTTTAGGTTGGGGAGAATATGATAGCCGGAAGGGGCCAAAATCAGGCGAATAGGGTGGGTGCGGCAACAATTCAAACCCACAATTACGAATCTGTGCCATTGATTCGTGAAGAATATGTGAAAATTGACGAAAAATATCGAGCCTTGCGCCCAGATAATACACCAATTGATCGTTTTTGGGTTCCATATTTTCTGCAATATCGCAAAGGAAAGTGTATTTGGCAACCTTGCTACCTATAGGTATAGGCAGCACTAAAATTGGAGGCCTGAAAGAACCAGGACAATACACAGGGCTGTTATGGGAGAACGTCAGCCATACTTTTAGCCGACTCAATCACGCTATTCACGCTGAAGCGTCGAGCAGATTTAATCACGCTGATCAATGCGTCATGGAGGCCGTGGAAGTCTAGTGCCGTGGCGGAAGGGTATATAGGAGACTCTAAAGCAAAAAAGTCTAAAATATACCAGGAAATAGTTAAACATGTCGTAAAGTATTCGGAATCGCCCGTCAGTCCTTCGCAGTCTGCAACATTTGCCACAGTATTAGAATCAAATGACCAATCTTCTGATAATTTACAAAGCAAAAAAATTAATATACAAACATATACATTTGCACACACACACACACACATGATAGTTTGTATTTACCGAGCATGTTATAGTTTCAATTTTACATAGTTCGATTCTTAAATAACTCTGGTGTTTACGTTCTTTTTCCATTAACTGTATTTCAGAGGACATCTATAAATTGGCTTTGTTATCAGCTTTTAGGCTTTGTATTATTTTTCTGTAATGCTGTTAATGCCCCAAATAAATAAAAATAAATAAATAAATATGCGCCAACTGCAGTAATTAAACTTTAAATTGTTAACATAAATGTGATGTACCATGGATAAAATGTAAGGATAATTCAATAAGTAGACACTAACCCCCTTATTCATAAAACTTAAAATGCCTCCGCTAAATTTTAGTAATATATATATAATAGACATGAAATTAATAAAATACTTATAACCTATACATAAATTGTTTTTCTTCCATCTAACTTTTTCCCTCGCTGTGGTGAGGTGAAAAGTGGTGTTTCGCTCGCGCTCGGCAGCAGTTATTTTACGTCTCGTGCCTTGAAATCCTCGCTACTCTCAGATTTTTTTTTTGTTTAGAATCCTTCGCTAGCTAGGTTTTCAATACGAGCTCTCGCGCCAAACAACAAACTTGCAGCCTTACAAAACAAATAACTAGTACAAGACCGGATTAAAACAGAGTCTCTACGTAAGTATGCCATATTTCAGCTCAATGGGATACCAGCAAGTGCCAGAAAAAATGGATTTGAAATTTGGAAGGACAACCTACATACTTACGTGTGGACAGTGCAACTTTATATTTATATATTTACCTACATGCTTTAGCATTTAAAAAGCCACAAGACAAATGCAAATAAAACGAATAAAAAACGAATAACGGTTTCAATGTAGGTTCCTGAATTGCCATTTAAGGTAAAAAATTATTTAATTAAATAGTAGATTACTGCAGAGGCCGTGAAGTAAGTCGTCTCGTCTACGACTCGGCCGTCTACCCCAATCTCGTCCAGCAATCCCTGTTCCGGCCGAGGATTGTATAGTACTTTTCTCAAACGATGTGAGGAAATATTAAAAGTAAAATAAATACTAGGTAATCAATTAAATAATAGGTAATTTGCGCCTTTTTTATTTCTTAAACATGCCATTTGAACAAGCCGTTCGAGCACCATGTTTAACCGCACATAAAGTATAATACCATAGATTTTTTTAATTTTTTTTATGAAGCAATTATGCTTACAGTGTCTAGTGGTGATTGGCAGTATGTAAATTTTCCTTTGTCAGTTTAATATTAGTAAGCAAATTTAAAAAGTTAGAGTAGCGGACAATAATGGTTTTACTTAGGGTTTTCATACATTACTTCTTGGCGTAAGGCCAAGAAGTAATGTAGGGAGCCATAAACAAGAAACTTCACGTCTTCATTTCGTGATATTAACGCGTACATTTCCGAGCATGTTTGAGAAAATTTAATAATTGTAGTAATACATATTCTTTGAATAATGGATTACGACGTGAGCTGAAACATTAGGTACATCTTTCATCATTATTCGATTGAAGTCTAGATTCCCCGGATTTAGCCAGCCCCGGTCAATATGTATTTCAGAGCAATAATCTTTAGTCTTTCCCATTTCCCGCAAAACTGTAAAAACATAACAACCAATAAAAATGTCTTCCATATCTTTACGTTCGTTGTAAACCAAACTCGTAAATACTACAGTAAAAATAAAAACCGATTGCTCTCGGTGTGAAACTGCCTATTCTAACTAATTCCGAAAAACAAAACGGGTTAAGCGCCCTTTTATACTATTGTGTAGGTTGTGTTGTGCGTAGCCCTTCGTTTTTTTTGCTCTTTGATATAATATTTAATTATCTTAGAAAGCAGTTTTCACGTCTCTTAAGACATTATTTTTCGAGCATTGATGTGAGGTTTAAACCTCTTAATGGGTCGTAAAGTTGCCATTTGAAATTATAGGCTCGTACAGCGCAGTAAAAGTATTCAATGGATTCTACAACAAATGTTGCTATTACCGGTAAACGATGGCAATAGTCTGACACAGTAAATTGTGAAACTACGGAGTCGAGGCCAACAAAAGAGTTAATCTAGCAGTATATTATGTGTGTATTTTATGCATCACGAACCCTAAAAGAAAACTTTAAATGGTCACATCACTTTACACTCTTTATTTTACAGCGACCATTATCACACTGACTTGCAAAATAAAATCTTTTTATAGTTATAGGTATTTTATACAATCGTTACACAATAATAATTTATTATTGTTGAGTTGGGAGCTCCATAGAAAAAAATAGGTATGTGATGCACCAACCTACATCACATACCTATTTTTTTCTATGGAGCTCCTACGAAGTCTTATTTAATTCAAACATTATAGTCGACGAGTATAAAAATACAATTTCAACGAGTGCGTATTATTCGCCCCCTTTTAGATTTTGTCCTCTCGTCGCTCGGATGCTGTCCCGACCAGTACTCGGATGCAGGCTTATATTATAATTATTGTAATTAGTTAGACTAATACACATTTCCTTCTTTATCCGTGTACTAAGGAAGCTTAGTTTTTATCCGTACAAATGAAGCTTAGTTTAATGGTGCCTACTACACCAGTGGTCCCGAGGTCGAACTGGTCGACGCCCCGTAAAGGTTAGGTTAGGTACGTTCCTCTACTTCGGATATTTTTCTGTATACCTACTGAATATTAGTAGGTATTTCATTACTAGTTGTCGTCCCTACCTGCAGGTACGCCTAGTTCAAACCTAGCTTGGGACTAGCTCAATATACGTGGAGGATTATATTTTGTTAGGCATATTATCATTTATATACATTTTTACCCTATTATTCTTTATACAGAACACATTATAGAAATATAGGGCACATCGGAATGTTACCTTGCTCTGGGAAAGTTCCACTTTACACAATGCCGCAGCCACTCTAACACCACGACTTGATGTAGCTTTGTGGTGTTGTGTTCCTGGTGAGCTAGTGAATAAGGTCGCCAGAACTACTAATAGTCAAGTCAACTAGTATGGAAAAAGTCAAATTTGGAAATAATTTATAATAGCTTATTTTTAATGTGGCTTTATTCCTCCCAATATTACAATAAAGACAAGCAGGGATATAATAATAGATGCGTTGTATTCGAAGAGGTTATTTGACAATGCTGCTATCTGATTCGCTTGAAATAGTATACCGCCCAAAATCATTGCAATAAGTAGCATAATCGCATAAGTAATGGATATATTATCAATTAAATAGTTACCCAGCGACAAAAATTCAGACATCAAAAAAACGATAAACTAACTAGCTTCTGAAAAATCAGAAAAAATATTAATAAATATAAATATTTTTATTTTTATTTTGGTTCATTTACATTTGCTCTATAATATTCATTTAAATCTACATAATTACTTCCGGGTGGAAAGTTTGTCGGATTCTAGAGTTAATCATCTTAGAATAACATTTTAAAATGAAATCAACAAAAAAAACGCTATTACTTAAGTATAAATTAATGTTTTTCAAAACCGTATTTTGCCTGGAGTATAATGGGCTTGTGTGACACCGTCGTGGTATAAAAAAAATATTTGTTGATAAATAGCGATTATAACGGAGTAACATCAAATGTAACTACAGGCACAAAAATATTATTCAATTAACAGTACGTCTTCGATATTATTATCCTCTTTACTTATCTAACCTATAACAACATCTATCACGAAGGTGAGTGTTTTCTCAAGATCGATCCCACGTCCAATTGCTATTAATATAACCGTAATTTATGTCTAATGTCAGGCAACACGGAGAATTCTGATCACAGGATGCCTAATGAATTTATTTAATCGTATGGCATACATTATTTTGGCCTTTTAAAGTTTGTCACTCTTTAGTAGGTACCACCCAGGGGACACGTGCAGGGTTGTGGTAGGAAGCTCCTGCGAACGCGAGTAACAGTTGTCCCCACTTTGTCAAGTGAGTGGGCAACTCGACTGTTAGAAGTTCTTAAGCCACCCGAAGGCCTCTAACTCGGCTTAACGACTACTGTCATAGACAGGAGCCGGGATCAACTGCTTAGCGTGCATTCCAACGCACAGAAGCGCTCATTTATATTAACCACTCAAACATCAGGCGGTCACCTGTCCAAAGACTGACCGCTGCCATCTGCGCTCAACCTGCGTTATCGTTTCCGACTCGCAGGCACCGCTAGGCTATGAGCGCTTCGCCTAATCAATATGTGATCACAATGGTGTCCTGCCGTTTGACCAAAAGTCATTTGGCAAAATTACACTTGACAAACAACGTTTTGCAAAAAATGTTTCGCCAATTGATCATTTTACTACTAGTCATTTTACAAAAGACTCACTTTTCCAAATGATCAACAGTTGAATTTACATTTTATAAATAATTATTTGACTAAATGAACATTTAGCAACTGAGTTATCAGACAAAACTACTATTGGTCTAAAAACGTTTGGTACGATTTACTATTTGACAAGTCGTTCGTTTATTAATAAATCTCATAATCATAATAGATATGGCATGGGTCAAATTAATACAAATGATTTGGAAAATAATTATTTATTAAGATATTTACTATTATTATTTATAATTTTAAATGACCAGAAATCGATTTCAATAATCTTGGAAGCCATATATTACATCTAGACACAATGGAAAAACCCTAGGTATATAGGTACTATGTGACACGTAAAAAGGCAATTAGACTAATCGTGGAAAAAACCTAGGTCTCCGTTAGGCATGACGACGAGCGAAGCGAGGAGGAGTGTTAGGTTGAACTGCGAACATACAGCGCGCGAGCCGAGCGAGCGAAGCGAGCGTGCCGCGGTAGCACCCGGCGAGCACCACAACCGACTATTTTTTACTAATACTAATCTAATCTTGTAACTTACCTGTAAATTTTGTTAAATGACATTTGGACAAATGCTTAATTTGCGAATCATATTATTTGGTGAAATGAAAAAAACCGACTAAGAGCGTGTCGGGCCACGCTCAGTATAGGGTTCCGTAGTTTTTCGTCCAGAAATTATTTTGTAATTTTTTTCAAAAACTATTTGACCTATCAATTTCAAAATAATTTTCCTAGAAATTTTTTATAAAGTTCTACTTTTGAGATTTTTTTTATATTTTTAGAATTTATGGTTCAAAAGTTAGAGGGAGGGGGACACATTTTTTTGAACTTTTGGAGCGATTATCTCCGAAAATATTAACATAATAAAAAAATGTTTTTTGCAAACCCCTATTCATTTTTAAATATCTATCTAACAATATATCACACGTAAGGGTTGAAATGAAATAAAAAAAACACTGAACGCGGTTACGTATAGGGGAGGTACCCTAATAATAAAAAAACACTTTTTATTTTACCACTTTGTCGGCGTGATTGATATACATTATTGCAGCTTTCTAGTGCTAACGGTTACTGAGATTATCCGCGGACGGACGGACGGACAGACAAAGCGAAACTATAAGGGTTCCTAGTCGACTACGGAACCCTAAAAAGTCAATTGACATTTTATTATTTAACCCATTTACCAAGTGTAGTGTTTGCTAATTGATCATTTGCTAAGTGAGTTTTTGTAAGATGATACTTTTGTCAAATATCTCGTTTACTAACTTCGAGTGTAATAGGTAGGTACATTACTACAGAGGCCGGGAAAGTGAGGGGTTGCCGGCCGAGTACATATAGACGGCCGAGCGTAGCGAGGTCGCATAGTTATGAGGCTGGCATGGCAACCCCTTTTCACGCCGAGGCATGTATATAGTGCTTTTCTCAAACATGCAATGAAATAAATTAAAAAAAAACTCCAAGAAAATAAACTCTAATTTTCATGGTTGAACGCCGTGATCCTGTGCCACAAATTGTGGAATGGAAATTAAAAAAGAAATGAAATGGCACTAAGGGTCTCTTGTCTCGCTGCGCCCGAAACGAGACACTCGAAGCCCATTATGAAGAAGACAACGTCAATATTTCATTGCATGTTTGAGAAAAAGTTGTTTGTTTTCAAATATCATATAAAAATCTGGCAACGAATGTTTGGATTTGTGGTATCTGTTGACACTAAATCTCCGAGTTTAATCCTTTGCTTCACGCGCGAAGTGCCGCGTCCATTTTAAACCAAATTCATTAAGCCACAAGCCTGAGACTGGCCTTGACGCAAATCTGATTATGTTCACGTTTGCAAGGGAGGTTATCGGGGTGGAGGATAACTTGGTGGTGGTGATTACGGTTTACGTCTCAGAGTATAAGTAACTTTGATTAATTCCCTTAAGCCGTAATAAGGGCACAATTGAAAACCGACGTTCAAAAGAGACATAATCTAAACTATGACGTGTAATGTTAAAATATTAACTTTGTATTACCTATATTAGGTAAATTGGGTAGTAAAATACTCATACGGAAATTCGAAATATTAGGGTTTAAAGTATGATGTTGCTGAATTATATTACTTAATGTACTTGTATTCTTTGATCTGTGGTAATGCCCACTTTGAATTTGGAATTTCTAACATACCTAATGTAAGATTTGCGCAGAAAGTTTTTTTAAACAAAAACTACGACTTTCTAAATTCGAATTTTGAATGGCATTCTTTTGGTTGATTTTCAGTTACTTTTACAATCAGAATTTGAGTTGAACATGGATACAGCAAAATTTAGAGCAATTTTTGAATACGTTACGATGTGGTACTAACGCAGCACAAAATAGCTCGCAACAATGATGTAAGTAGGTACTTAATATACAGTGTGTGGCCTGTAATAGGAGCAAAAAATTAAACGGTGGCTTATTAAGTTAATCAGTAATTATTTCCAAGTGGTTAAATTGAAAAAAAAAAATTAAAAAAAAAATTGAAAAAAATAATAAGTAAAAGCGTACGTGTGTTCTTTTGCTTAACTGGAATGATATCCATTTTGTTTTACTTCAAAAACACCAAAAAATCTTGTAAAGTTGAAAAAAAAAAACAAAAAGAATTAGAAAACCAAAGTTAGTATAATCGCAATTACGAAAGTGCCCAGTGTTCTACCAAGATAGTTAATGACTGGCATGCTACGATATCGGGATGTCGAGATCCATTACTTAGGTATCACAACTTCAGATAAGATTATTTCCGAATTCAAGAATCTTGAAACACTGGTACCTTTACAGAATCACTGCGGATAATACATAGAGTCAGCCCTTAAATTTATTGCTCCCATTACAGGCCACACCCCGTATTCAAACAGGTAGATAGATACGTTGACTACGAGTATACCAAATTCCGTTTTTAAAAATTGACACCAAATCTGACAGCTGAGACACGTTTATACGTTTCCATTGACAACGCGAAACTGAGGCAAGTTGGTGCAATTGACTCAGATTTAGTGTGTCACTTTTGGAGCGCTTAAAACCTATGTACGTCTTTTTTATATTACATTATTTGCTCGCAATATTAATGCTGCGTTTGGAGAAGATTCTACTAACGAACGAACTGTGCGTCGTGGTTTAATCGCTTTCGCAATTATAATTTTGACTTGAAAAATGAACCGCATCAAAGGCCGGACACTAACGTAAATAAGGATCAGTTAAAAGCCATGGTGGAAGTCGATCCATCTAACAACTAAGGAATTATCACCAAGGTTTGACATTTATTTACCTACAATTTTGACTTGATGATGATGCTGTCATGACCGATTTCGGCCACAGCGACTGTGTGCTCTGGATTTTGACTTAAAACAACGATAGCGATGGCGAACCTTGCAAAGAAACAACCTTGGCTCGTCAATCGATCTACGCCATTGTTGCCCCACGATAACGCAAGACCCACACTGCACTTCCCAGGAAGCGGTGCAAAATGACTTCTTCTACATTGTGGGGCCAAATCGCCAGACTTCTAACCCAAGGGTCTAAATTATGTACCCATTCGATGACAAAAATGTGTAGATAGTTGGGTAAATAATTTGATTCAACAAAAAGTTATAAAAAAAAATATGTTTTAGTTTTTCAATACAAAACGGCAATGTCATGTTTTAACACCTTATATTCATGTATTTCCCGTTATACACAGTAGTACACTAGTGCTAAATGGTATGTATCAACTTGTATCATTAAAAATATTCGTAGAAAAAAAATACTAATTCTTTCCTACATCGATTGCAAAATTTTGAAATAAAGGATGATTAATAGCATGAAAATATTTTGTTATTTTAACTTTACGATCATATTGAAACAAGCAATAACTGCGCTTAGGATAATAATATTTTTTTTTTTTTTACACTTCAAGTCATGAAATGCCCGACAAGACATATTAATCGAAAAACCTAGGTTAGAAAATAGTTGGAGTTAAGGTACTTGTTACACATGCTCTTTAGTAGCACGAAAGCATGCTAGTTTCGAGAAAATAGCATGTGTAAATGTAAAGTTGCTAGTAAGTAGCATGTTATTGGCATATATAATATAATAATTGAGCATGCTCAAACAAGCATGCTACTAAACAGCATGTGTACCAGTCAGTGATTTTTTGTTTGCGTCTTGCGAATGTTACGAATTTTACACTTTTTGCCCAAAGGCATGTAATTTATACATCGTATTTCTTAGACCACTATGGTGGCAAACTGGCGTAAGACCCGTGTGATGGTAAGCGGACACCGTAGCTCGGGCGCATAGTGTTGTGAATGTTGTGATTGAAGGTTTTTTTTCTTTTAAGGTCTAAACTGTATGTCTCATAAGCATGAAGCACTCATAGCCTAGCGGCGCCTGCGAGTCGGAAACGATCACGCAGGTTAAGCAAAGATGGCAGCGGTCTTTGGATGGATGTCAGTCTGATGTTGGAGTGGTTAATATAAATGAGCGCTGTCGTGCTTTGGAAGGCACGCTAAGCAGTTGATCCCGGCTGCTGTCTATGACAGTAGTCGTTAAGCCAAGTTAGAGGCCTTAAGAACCCCTAACAGTCGAGTTGCCCACTCACTTAACAAATGGGGGACAACTGTTACTCGCGTCCGCAGGAGCTACCTACCACAACCCTGCACGTGTCCCCTGGGTGGTACCTACTAAAGAGTGATAAACTTTAAAGGCCAAAAAAAATGTATGCCATACGATTAAATAAATAAATAAATCGAAAACTATCTGGCGCCGCCACTGCTACCTACTCATAGAATTACGTCACACATACGATTGTATCACAGTTATTGTAGCACATAATAATTTAATTACCTTTAATAATGTTGACATGTTATATTATTAACAAAAATATTCAAAAATGACTTTGACTATCAAACTTACTGAAATCAACTAACGAAATGCACCTCCAACTAGAAAATAACTTTGCATTTTTTTATGGTAACTGGGCTAGAAGTTATTACAAAGCTTAAATTAAAACTACGTCTTGTTGGTAGTATATCTTTATTGTATCCAATATCCGTACATATCGCACGCTTAATAATAAACGGGCCTAACTTAAAAAATGAAATTTGTGGTAAATCGAGATTAAAGATGCAGATAATCAACACCCATCTCTTTCATTTAAATATTGAGTTGGATTTTCTTATTTTTAATTATTTCTGTTAACCAGTTTTTTTGTGTATAGTATGTGCTAAAATATTATAATTAAAATGAAGTGATTTATGAATTTACAGGTATTTAAAAAAAAAAAAAAAAAAAATTGTCATGATAAGTCACTTTATTACAATTTTATTTTTAAATATTTATTTGTGTAAAGGCGTAACTCCTAAAAGTGCTTTTTTTAATTTGATCTACAGACATTATGTATGATGTTAACAATTCGAATAGATGTGTTTTATTATAAAATCTTTTATGAAAATAATAGTTCAATCAGAAATATTGCATTTAAAATATAAATGATCAGGAGTCTTATTTGGAATAAAACAATAAAATAATATAATTAACTTTGTCGTTTATTTGTTAATTAGAAAATTTGAATAGTAATACAACAAATGTTCGTTGTTCTGTTAATTATTTGTTAACAATCAACAGGAATACTTATTAGTCTCATAGTTTGACATGTTAAGGCACATGCATGTTTATCACAAAAGTAAGTACCCGTAGCTTCCGCTAAGCGAAATCTTCAAAAACTTAAATGTAATGCTTACAAAATCTTATAATTAGTTAATTATGGATCTAAATTAATTAGCCTTTGCCACTTATTATTGAGATCGTTAACAATTAACAGGAATACAGGTATTAGCCTCATAGTTTAACATTTAAAGGCACATACATGTTTATCACAAAAGTAATGCACTTGTAAACGTACCTATCAAAAACTTACATTTTATGCTATGCTAATGCTAAAGCATGCTTTTAGCATTGTCGGAATCGGAAGAAGAACTGGACGAGGAACTAGTGCTGGACGAAGACCCACTTGACGACGACTCTGGTCCAACTTTTGGAGGAATGTGTGACAAGTCGGTGGTATTATGGTATGTGGGATCTGTATCACTTAGGTCAACGTCACTTTCTCCCGAATTTATGGGTGAATATACGTAACTATGACCTGGCACTTCTGTTCGGATCGCATAAGAATTGCGTTGGCAGCTGATCAGATTCGGATTTAAGTCAAATACCTGATCGGTAAGATAATCCTCTATGATATCAGTTTCATCTTCTGCAGTATTTATTACTGTGTGGGTAGTATTTCCTTCTGTAGTATTACTTTGAAGAGTATTTGGATCATTTGGATTTGAACTATGTTGCGTCTCCAAAAGCATGTCTTCAGTTCTTTTGTCCTCTCCTTGTTTAGCTTGCTCCCCACGCCCTATGATCTGACGTTCATCTTCTGGACTATAACTTTGAACAGCAAAAGTTACCAGCTGGCTTGTTGTCATACTATCAGACTGTAATAAATTAAAATCTGATAAGTAAATCGAAAGGTATTGCAAAGGGATATATTATATAGGTAACAATATCTGAGGACACTTAGAGCATTGCATTTAGAGTATTTTGCGTCTCTTGTTCATCTTGTGTTCTTTTGTCTTCTTGAGTACTGCATACTTTTTCGCAGAATACCACTTCGACTCAAAGGGCTAGTGTACAAGTGCGTCATACGACCAGTCCTATTATATGGCAGCGAGACGTGGCCAGTTCTTGGAAGGCACATTCGGGAGCTTCGCGTTACTGAAATGAAGATGTTGCGGTGGATGTGCGGCATTACGCGTGCGGATCGCATTCGTAACGAGTACATCCGTGGCAGCCTCAGAGTTCGTGACGTAGCGGATAAGCTCCAGGAATGTCGTCTTCGTTGGTTCGGTCACGTCTCTCGCAGGCCATCTGACTACGTAGGGAACAAATGCCTTGACTTAGTCCTCGACGGCCCTCGACCCCGCGGCTGACCTAAGAAGCGATGGCTGGATGTCGTGAAGGCCGATATGAGCGAAAACGGGCTCACAAAAGAAGACGCCCAGGATCGTGCAAAGTGGAGGAAAGCGAGTAGGAAAGCGGACCCTGGCAAAGGCCGGGATAACGCTAGGTAGAAGAAGAGTACTGCATACTTTTTTAGCTTGCTCCGCCTAGAAATAATGTTTACTAGTTGTAGGTACTTTTTTAAAAATATATAAATAAAAATAAAAATAAAAACATTCAACACATTTACTACCAATGGCGTCAATTTGTATTAAACTGAAGGCAAAGTAGCGTTAACGGCAATCAATTTTATTAAACGCTACAAGTAATTAAACAAGAAAACGTACCATATAATACAATAATAATATTTATTTAAATGTAGTTTTTACCATGATGTTCCTTTTTTCTGGAATAACCCCTTCTTTTTTCCGTTTTTCAACACTGATACCAGCAAGCCGCATCATTTCTTTGACCCTTTTACTCATGCTAAAAACGTAATTTTGTATGAATTAGCACATTTGAGTTACACGTATTAAATAATAAAATGTAATAAGTAGAAATACACAAAAAACAAAGAAGCTCATGTCATGATAAATGGACTCAAGTCTTAAACGGTAGAATAATGCTAGGAACTTAAATTGATAAAAAGAGTTATTATGTAATATTTATCACATTCCGTGCAGTGTTAAATAATAAACAGACCCATTTTTAAATGATTCAACTAATCCCAAAAATATTTTGTAGTACAACGAAGTAATACCAAATCCATCACATTTTGCATTGCATAATTTTATACTAAAACGGGGTAACTCCAAATATGCTTACCTTTGACAAAAAGTTTTTCAAAAAACTATGACGGTTCTCAATCCAATAGGGTACTAACTATCTCCTATTCTGCCACACGAGCGACGTCCCACTCGCAAACACGACGGAACAAGACTGAAGTTAGCTGCTTTAGCACGAAATAGAAAAAGCAGTTTAGCTTAAAAGTAAAACGCATCAAATCGTGCTATCTCTTTTTGACACGCGATTTCGGCCGCTTTTCGAGAGGGACCGGATAAAGTAACAAGAAATAAGCCGTTTTATTATAAAAACGAGATTTTCTCCAATTTTGAGTTAAGCCCGTTTATTATTAAGCGTGCGATATATCGTACCTACTTCATAGCAACCTCGATGTGACCATAGTACAGGGAAACAGTGGTTGGCCAGGAGAGCATTCAATTGCAAAAAGGGTCGGCCTCTAGTTATTGTGGTGCAAATCACCTGTGGACTGGCATCGCGTTACGTGCTCTGCGTTTGAACTGGATTTGATGTTTATTAGACCAACTTGGTTTTCCTAGTCGTCGATGATGATAATGTGCGTTGATTCAGCCCATTTCCCTGAAGTCTTAACTTGGGGTTGTTTTGGCGGCATTCCCACTCACCTCCTTCCATGCAAGCGTGTCCCTGCAGCACATACGGATTTTCGAGGTCGACTTCTTTTGTTACGCATCTTTACCGAATATATTAAACTGCGATGCCGCGTTTATAATACATTCTACGTTCAGATCTTTTGAATCACATGTATAGGTACGAAGCTTTACTTCAGTTTTTTAATGAACAAGCTTTTTAACAAATTGTAGCACATGGGAGTAATATCGACCAACGAATACATTTCAATAATATTTTTTACTGCATTTTTCTAAAGGTGCATGCTCATTTGTAAATTTGACCGCATTGTTTTTTTTACTGGGAGAAAAATCCGTTATGGATACCCCTCCGCACCACGGAGATAGCCCGGAGTTTAAGGCGGTGGCGTTGAGGCGCCGTAGGTTCAGCGAAGTTAAGCGAACAGAGTTTTCGAAACAATATAATGCGTCTGTTTATAATAATATGGTTTCAAAAAAATACGCATAGTAATCGTGAGGCTTTTCCGCAGGGAAATCATTGCTTCGAAACATGATTAAGCAAATTTCGCTCGATAGAAAAAAATCACGAACATAGGTCTAAAACACACAAAAATACACTTAAAATATTCGTAACAAATTATGCACAAAAGCTATAAATATTAAAATTGCTTCTAAAAATCGGCATTATCATTATCAAAAATTAAAATTAAAAAACATGATTTCCGCGCTTCCGAGCACGCACTTCTATCTCGCTCACGCTTATGCTCAGTGAGAGGGAGAGAAGACCATGAACCTACGGCGCCTTAAGGTTCCAGAAGAGTGTTACATCTCTTTTCCTCGTGCGCGGAAGGCATCAGCGTGTCTCTGTCTAGGGGGCGTGTTCGACGCAAATCAAGGCATCCCCTTAAGTCGGATCCGCACCGATTAAAAACCCTCCGATGGTCCTGGACCCGATGGCCCCAGTGCCGCCTTTTGTGGATCCACCAACTTTAATAAAATATTTCACGAACCTTAGTTAGCTTAGAAATAATAATATGTGATAATATAGAATTTTATAATCATTAAATTGTGCTTTTCCGCTGCAGTCACGATTGGTAGATGCATTCATGTGTGGTGAATGCAGCCAATTGGCAATGGCAGAATTCTTGGACGCTTCTGAATAACTGCACGTTCAGCCCTAATCAGCAGTCAATTGACTGTTGCGGCAATTTTTAAACTACATGTTCATTTTTCAGTAATCCTCACGTATACACTTTTTTACGTTCGAATGCCTTCTCCTTAATTTCAAGTTTTCGTCAGCTGCTTCGCGATTCACACCCCGTCTCGACTCACATCACTAGTAATTCTACTCGTAATATAACTCAACCTTGTGGTTCATAGCAAGTATGCGTACTCGCAGGGCAGAATTATACTGGTTCGCTTGGGGCGAATTGTATGTAACCGTGGATACTAAGGTTGAGCGGTCGACGTCCTTCAGCCTGATTTATGATTTTGGGCGAGCCTCGTTCCCCTGACCTTTATTTACGCGAGGTTTTTGCTGCCCCAATGAGCCGTCAAATTTGAGTGCATATTTCAGTAGGACCTTCGGCGGCTATAAGATTCATTTGATACATATATCGATCCAGAATTGAGGTTAGTATTTGTAGACGTGTGTTGTATAAATGCGTACGAACATGATAATTAGTTTTAAAAAAATCGGCTGAAATATATTTTGCTATTTCAGCAGATTTTCGCGTATTCAGGAGAACAAACGCGGAACTTTTCGATGGCACGTTAGGCGACAGACTGCTGGGCGACAATGTCCTTGCCTACTTGTTTGTGATACCGATATGTGCAAATATTTGTGTGTTTAGCATAAATACCACTTCTTCTTCTTGGTCGATACGTTCTTGTCAGAACGGTCGTGGTCGTTGTGAGTGGCGAGCAGATGTCACTCGCCTCACGATTTCTTGCCATTGCGATCTATTCTTGGCCTTTCTGGTACACTCATACAATTTACCGCCCATGCACAGAAGATTTGATCTGGTCTGTCCATTGCATGGGTGAACTTTCGCGCGGTCGGGTACCCTTCACTCTGCCTTACACTACAAGACGCTCGATGGAGTCGCCATAAATAACTACGAGCCTCTTGAAAAGCATTTAATATCTTTTACAGTACATATGGTGCTACTTTCCCGCACTAGTGCGCAAAAGAGCACTTTTCGTGCATATGTCGAAACTTTAAAGAGCCATATGTACAGTAAAACGTTGTACGATACACGTGCGAAAACACGTTCCTATTTTCGGCACTTGTATCGTAAATAACTATTGTGATGAGCATACATAACTAATTGTTTCTGAGTTTTAAAAAGCATGTACGTGTAGCTGCAGAGAAATATGCTCCCCTCTGCATATAAATTTTGTATGCAGGGGGGGGGGGGGGGGGGCATGTTTTTCTGCAGCTGACTGTACATGTTTATAATTATGTATATATCTATAGAAATGACGAGGCACATATATAGAACTTTATTTTAAAAAAGCGACCACCAAATATCGCTGCCACTTACGCCAAATTAAGGTACTTAAGCCGTTGCTTATCAGGGCTTTTGGATTTGGTTAGGTAACTCTTTATTCAGTCTATCGCAAGGCGGTCCAATTTTAATTGGCAAACCGGTGGGAATCGTATCCTGATTGGCACTGAAGTTGGCAATTTCAAGATTGCTGGTATGTTGCCAACTCTAACGAATAAACTGGAAAGCATCTTTGTATAGTTAGGTACACCGGCTGTCTTATTCGGAAGTCACTGCACAATAAACACTTTTTTTGGCGAGTTTTAAAGGCCACGTTCTTAAAATGTCGAGAAATAGGAGGACCATTTTCTGCTACAATTTTTATTAAAAGATGTCGGTTAAATATGTACAGTCGAGTTCAAAAATATGTGCACGGACAAAAATATGTCAACAACACTTTACTCTGAATGGCATAATGTTGGTCAGATATTTTTGAACGTTTACGGCCGTACATATATTTAAAAACTCGACTCAGCTTAGGTAGGCGTGTCTTGACTGAATCTTGTACTACCCAGGTACTACATATTAACTTCAGCGGTGCTAACTACTTGCTCTTTGTTGATCTTGTGGGAGTGATGCAAGTTGTTCGTTGTTTATAAAGCGCACCCCCAGGATTTGTGGCGACCTTACTCAGTACCAATACATTAGTTTACCTTATACTATTTGACTCTTGACTTTGAAACCGTTATAGAAACTATGATTCAAGTTATAGGTCAATAGTACCTAGTAGGAAATGTCTAGATAGTTTGATCGCAGGGGATTGGGACCTTCTCTTTTGTGTTGATGAGAAGGTCTGTGCATTTGTATTCTATTAGAGAGGTATATTTTAAACAACTTAATATTAGACGAAGAAATAATTATTATTAAGGGCTTGATCTTTAATGTTGTCCTGGTTTGGTAAAATCGTCACATATAAACGTTTATGTTGCGATATAGGTAGTTAAGTAATATTCAAGAGTAAAAGTAAATTGTTTATTTTGAGATCTTGTCATATTTGGGAGCGGTTTAATCGTCATAAAAACTTTTTGTATAAATTCATGTAACCATACATTCGAAACGCATAATCTATGATTACCATAAAAACTATTAATAATGCTCAAATTATTCAAAATTCATACAACATTACAACTTTTGCTATAAAGTTTAATACAGCATAAAAACGAATAGCATAATCATACAGTATTATGATACTTGTTTTCATGCATCAGAATATTATGAAAACTTAATCATTATGTATTATGAAATTATGCTGTCAAAGTGTGATTATACAATTTGTTTATATGGAACTTAATCACTTATACAGGTTGTAATTATGATATCCGTTCATATGGAAAAATTATATAAATAGATTTTATACTAATCATTACACACCACTTGTCATTTATGTCGTTTTATGTTACAATATTTTTATTAATAGTATTAAAGCTTTTTCTTTCAGTGCTGGTGTTTAAAATATAATTTGATTAATTTCGTTGTTTAATGTTAATAAATATAGAAGTATATGAACTGAAAGAGGTATTTAATGTTATTTTCCTTTTCTTTTTGTGAACACTCGTACAGGCGTGAGTTTATTGTACCTGTCATCCGTGTATAGAATTTATAAATGTAACAACTAAAAAAAATCTCCAGCATACATTAGGATAACAATCGTTTTCTTGCAAAATCCCTTGACAAATGTCCTAGATGAAATACTAAGCCGAAACATACGACTCGCGAGAAAGACAAATATGACACCGAATGCTACATACAAAATTCGTTTCATAAATCTAGACTCCAGAGTGCATTTGGCAAAAGTAGTAACAATTAATCTGGTCAAAATTGCCGTGTGGGCTATCCTCTTGGAAAGGCGCCAATATAAGCCGCTGCAGCATTTTCTAAACCCAGCAAGGTTGCTGCATACAGATAGGATGATAGTGGAATTGCACACTTTAGGGGGATTCCTGAGAGCGGTAAATACTGGATGCCACATGTTTGTAAGTGTGCATAATTGCATGCGTTTTTCCATGATGCTGCTGCGTTGTTATGATTCGCGTTTTCCGCGTTGCATTCGTATCCCAATACTAGGGAGCTACTAACAGTTGCGAGTTATTACGGCACACAACTCCAAATCATAATCAAAGTACCTACTTCAAGAGCAAAGATCTAAATCGAAACACATAATTTACGTACACTTATAGAATGTAAAAGAATATTGCTAAATATCACTTGTTTTTTTTAATGTTTTATATGTTTAACCAGGAAAAAAATGCTTTGCCGAGTTTCTTCATTATAAAATCCTAATTCGTTTTCGCAGTACCTATCTAATAATATAGTATAGGTACTAGTCTAGTAGTAAAGTAATAGTTTCTAATAATATTGAATAGGCATTAGTGAATAGATATTGAAGACAGCAGTGCTGGCAGTGGTGGCCTTGTAAACGAAATGGTGTTCAAAGAAGGACATTTCCAGTTACTTCACAGTATTTATTCAGAGAAGAAATGGCGATTTAAAAACACTTTGATAATTCATTAAAATAAATATATCCTCACTAGTAAAGGAAAAATAGCATATTATGGAGGCAAAATATAAGTACATCAATGAAACTTTGTTTATAACTTTGACTTGTCACTAGAAATTAGGATCTGCCGCGTCCTACCAAAACTTAGGGGTAAGTAAGAGGTAAACCCAAAATTGGTCGAGTTAGAAAATAATTTATATGCTTCAAGCGACCTTCAACAGCAACATGTGAATGTGACATGTGGGCAGGACCCCTAAGTTTTGGTAGAACTCGGCAGATCCTCATTTCTAGTGTCAATACAAAGTTATAAACAAAGTTCCCTTGATGTACATAATATGCCCCCATATTTTCGTATTTAGTCTTACATTATTTATCTGTAGGTGCTACAACACTAGCTTAAATTCAACATGAAGGCGTTACCTTACCATTTCGATCCAAATAAAGCAACCCTTAAAACCAATTAACAACTTTTAGGATAGTTAAAACCGTAATAAATTAAATTTACTACTAGTGCTTCGATTACTTACGAATTATATTGTTCTCCAGTTGTGACAAGTTAATTCTAACCGCACGTTGGACCCTTGTCCGAGAGACAAACTGCGGGTTCCGTACGGACCCTCCTAAATCTCCACGCTCGCTCGTGAACTACCGTTCTGATTGTAAAGGTACATTTTGATTCGTAACTTTCGAAACCACCGAATACATCTGCGTTCGAATTAGAACGCTAGCAGCATGAAATACGGTTTTGGTTCCAAATTTCCAAATAATAGAGATGCGAGGTAAATAAGGTTATTAATCGGTTCCAATATGAACAGGTTTCTCTGCTTTCATCGCTATAAAGAAAGGGACATACAAATTACCACTGTGATATATTATTATGTGCTTAGGACTGTGAGATCGTAAAATACTTTTAAAGGTTTGTACCCACATGACCGTATCATACCATGAGTAACCGTACCGTAGTCAAACGCAAAAATATTATTTGTATGTATAACTATGAGATAACACGCCCATCGCTCACTAGACCTTTCCGGCACCGGCCGACACCGGAGCGTGCCAGGTACGGACCGTCCGGCTCTTCCCGTCAAGAAATTGTTGCATGTTCCGGTACGCTCCGTGCATGACACGCGACGCCTGCGCTTCGCGTTTGCTACGGCTTCTAACCGCGTATGATCGGCTGATCCCAGACTATTCAGTAGTTCCCTGGCAATCCATGAATATAAAAATTGCGTTGATCCATTCTCTCATTTATGCGTCTAGGTATATTCCTGTTGCACGTTCTAAATAATGACCTATATCCCCTTTTTTGTTCAGTTCGGGTATCGTGTTTCCAGCAAAGTTGTAACTTTCTGTTTGACTTGCTGTCCTTGCGTGTCGGGCCACGCTCAGTGTTGTTGGGTTCCGTAGTTTTTCGTCCAGAAATTATTTTGTAATTTTTTTCAAAAACTATTCAACCTATCAAGTTCAAAATAATTTTACTAGAAAGTTTTTATAAAGTTCTACTTTTGAGATTTTTTTCATATTTTTAAAACTTATGGTTCAAAAGTTAGAGGGAGGTGGACACATTTTTTTTTACTTCTGGAGCGATTATCTCCGAAAATATTAACATTATCAAAAAATGATTCAAGCAAACCCCTATTCATTTTTAAATACCTATCCAACTATATAAAACACGTAAGGGTTTAAATGAAAAAAAAAAACACCCCACGTTACGTATAGGGCAGGTACCCTTATAAAAAAAACACACTTTTTATTTTACCACTTTGTCGGCGTGATTTATATACATATTAGTACCAAATTTTAGCTTTCTAGTGCTAACGGTTACTGAGATTATCCGCGGACGGACGGACAGACAAAGCGAAACTATAAGGGTTCCTAGTCGACTACGGAACCCTAAAAACCGGCCAAGTGCGCGTCGGACTCGCGCAAGAAGGGTTCCGTACCATTATCTATAAAAACAGCAAAAAAAAAAAAAAATTGTTGTATGGGAGGGCCCCCTTAAATATTTATTTTATTTTGTTTTTAGTATTAGTTGTTATAGCGGCAACATAAATACATAATCTGTGAAATTTTAACTGTCTAGCTGTCGCGGTTCTTGAGATACAGCCTGGCGACAGACAAAACGGCAAAAAAAAAACACGTTTGCTGTATGGGAGCCCCCCTTAAATACTTATTTTATTTTGTTTTCAGTATTTGTTGTTATAGCGGCAACATAAATAAATACATCATCTGTGAAAATTTCAACTGTCTACAGCCTGGTGACAGACAGACAGACGGACAGCGAAGTCTTAGTAATATAATATTACTAAGTATTATTCGATGACCTTGAGGGTCAATTTTAATTTTTTAATTTTAAGGGTAAAACGGGACCCTACAAATTAGGGTCCCGTTTTACCCTTTGGGTACGGAACCTTAAAAATTGATTGACCCTCAAGGTCATCGAATAATACTATTTCTGACTTTTTTCTATAGGGTTATCTGAAGCAACGTGTTTAATGTCTCGAGTTAATAAACCTGAGTGAAGAAAACGAGTCGCCGTAAAATATATAGAACCCCTGAAATGCGAAAAATCATGACAAACACTATGAAAAGGCCTCGCATTTTACCACGCTTACACACTGGAAATTTTGATATTTCTTTGCATGCATGATAGGCTATTCCACGATTTTTTTCTATATATTTTAATGTGTTCGTATAGATTCGATAGTCGACTGGTATTTTTAATTTCTCTAAATAATATCGCTTTATTCAAATAAATAATGGTTGACATTTGAACGTTATATATTCGCGCCAAAAAGGCAGCCGCCATTATCGTGACGTCATAACTGCAACCACAGACTACTACCAAGATACTATGTACAGAATCATAGAATCGTCGAATGTGCATGTCCTTATCTGGGTAAGGCCGCGAATTTTGACCAATGTGACATAGAACTAACATAAAAAAGAATACGTGATGTTACCATAAAACGTAACATAAGTTGTTGGTAAATATTCGCAAAAAAATACATGATTCAACAATCAAAGTATTTTCACGTACTTCTTCTTTCATTTTTAACTTATTTAAATGAATAATTTTTGTTTTTTTTTTTTTTAAATTAAATAGTTATTAATAGATACTTTTCATAATAAATTTCATTACAAGAAAAAAAAAAAATATTTGGCTTAATTTTTTTAATTTTGAAAAAACTCGACAAAAATTCTATATAATTGACGAACTTGCTCACAAAATTTCACGAGAATCGGTTGAGAAATGCGACAGAGGAGAACAGACGGACAGACGGACGACGGACACCGGACAGAGACTGGACATACGAACGAAATATTTCCCAACCTGAAGCATAGAACTCCGTTCGCTTCGCTCGCTCGTTTGATTAATACTAGCTTCTGCCCGCGACTCCGTCCGCGTGGAACTCGTTTAATATATCGTAGCTCCATACAAATTTTCACCCTCTATTTCATCTTCTTAGGGGATGATTTTCGGGATAAAAACTATTTTATGTCGTTCTCTGGGACTTAAACTATCTCTAGACAAAATTTCATCTAAATCGGTTCACCGGTTTAAGCGTTAAGAGGTAATAGACAGACAGACAGACAGACACACTTTCGCATTTATAATAATACTAGCTTCTGCCCGCGACTCCGTCCGCGTGGAACTCGTTTATATTGTAGCTCCATACAAACTTTCACCCTCCACATCAACCTCTTGGGGGATGATTTCCGGGATACAAATGATCCTATGTCTTTCCCCAGGACTCAAACTATCTCTATACCAAATTTCATCCAAATCGGTTCAGCGGTTTAAGCGTGAAGAGGTAACAGACAGACAGACACACTTTCGCATTTATAATATTAGTATGGATTAGTATATTAGTATTAGTATGGATATGGATAGTGTGTATTTAATTCTCTCGTGCTGGCAGATCCCTGTCTGTACCTACTGTACGTACCGACAATTTCAAATTAATTCATCTTCATAACTTAATGTCTTGTAATTCTAGTAAAAACTCATTTAAGTTCGTATTTTTCTGCGTGCCCTTTGCCACATGTTTTCGTCACGTTACACAAAGTATACGAATATTCGTAACGAAAGTGTAACGTATTTTTGAAAAAATATTGATTATCATGGTGAAATAACGATATTTTGAATATAATAATACATGTCACGTACGAAAAAACAACCGCTTAAAAAGAATCACTACTTACCCTTTAAAGCACAAGCACTGTCGAAGTTATTTTTGAAAAACTTTGTCCGCGTCGTCTTTGTTCACCATTTATCAGCAAACTGGCGGTGTTGGGTTTTCTCTGTGTTGCCCTGCCCTACTAGAATATGAGTTGCCAGTGTACAAAAACGAATTTCTACCACAATTGGCTTTAAATCTAGCTTTATAAAGCGTCACGTAAGTATTCGTAACGAAAACGCTGAATTGTGGCCCGATAAAAGAATGCAAGATAAAACAAGTAAATTATTTGAAAATATATTTTTTGCAATCGGTAGAACTATCGTTGTATCATAAGATTTTGTTTAAACCAAAGCATGATCATGAGAAGTTCCAAATCGTGAAAATAACAGGGTTTTAAGTAAACGTGATCGAAAAAATTTGACAACTTTCGTTTCGTTTTGGACGGAAATATATTTTAATCATTTATTTGAAAGGATTTAAATCAATTATGTCACTTGCGACCTTGACAGCTTTTATCGCGTAAAATTGAAATATATAAAATGTATAAAATTGTTTTGAAACCTCTAGGTGTTTCCTTTTTTTTATGAGCATGTTAAATTTGAAACTTCCAAATTGGTCAAAATTTGCGGCCTTACCCATACCCATCTACGCCTTCTGATTTTTGCATAATTTGCTATTTTGACGTCACTCACAGAAGACAAAATGGCAGGCGGCGTTTTCGGTCAGGTAACATACAGATAATAAAACTACGATTTTAATTTTCAAATTAAAAATTACTTAATCTCATATTTTTAATAACACAATAGTGCCCTTTTCACGAAACAAATTATTTAATTAAATATTTTTGTTTCGTGTTATTTTTAACGAGGAAGTTACCCCGATCATTTTATAAACGATATGATACAGAGAAAGAATATAATGGAAAAATAAACCATCTTCGTCTGTAGCCCCCGACAGGATTCGAACCTGCGACCTTTCTATTAACGCTAGACTGCTCTACCAACTGAGCTACGAGGACAGTGACGCAAGTTGTATACTTTTCCATTATATTCCCGCTAAGACTAGCGCCCTCTCTGTATCGAGTTATAGACTTGTTTCACAGTCTTGGCACCACTCTAATGGGCGAGCTATGGGCTCGCTCCATTCTAATCGAACCACATCAGGTAGTTTCGGACTTAGCGAGAGAGATGGCGCTGGTGTACATTATACCCTTTTCACGAAACAAATTATTTAATTAAATATTTTTGTTTCGTGTTATTTTTAACGAGGAAGTTACCCCGATCATTTTATAAAAGATATGATACAGAGAAAGAATATAATGGAAAAATAAACCATCCACCACCACCATTAAATAATTTGTTTCGTGAAAAGGGTATAATGTACACCAGCGCCATCTCTCTCGCTAAGTCCGAAACTACCTGATGTGGTTCGATTAGAATGGAGCGAGCCCATAGCTCGCCCATTAGAGTGGTGCCAAGACTGTGAAACAAGTCTATAACTCGATACAGAGAGGGCGCTAGTCTTAGCGGGAATATAGTGGAAAAGTATACAACTTGCGTCACTGTCCTCGTAGCTCAGTTGGTAGAGCAGTCTAGCGTTAATAGAAAGGTTCGAATCCTGTCGGGGGCTACAGACGAAGATGGTTTATTTTTCCATTATATTCTTTCTCTGTATCATATCGTTTAACACAATAGTGGTTATATTCGTATTTCTTATGGTAAAAACTGTATAAAAAATACTTTAATAATTTAATTTTGATATATCAAAATACCCTATTGCCAAGTCTTAACTTAACTATACATTCATACAATAATGATTATTATATTCCTTATTTTTGTTAAATCGATTCATAGTTGCAAACCTCTTATTTTCCACTTCTGTATTATGACAGGTGCAGGATAAAACATTCAAAGGGCAACCCAATGATGATGAAGATGTCATTCAAATATTATACCAGATGTTTAATTTTATGATTATACCGTCGTATGTTAGATTAAATTTTATCCTGAACTAAGACTTAAAATAAAGAGAGAAAGGTAAATACCAGCGAATTTGTCGTATAACCTGATATCACTGACTGAGAAAACCTCGCTCCCACTTGCTTCGTCGAGTAGAAACGTCTAAACTAGGTTTTCCAGCATCTTGCATCTGCGCTCCGCGACGAAACACGGGGATACATGACTAGACTTCGAGACACTGTACATATGGGACTAGTACGTGACTACCAAAGGCATGCCACGGGCATACTTAAACTGAATAATCATAGAACAATATACCAGGGCTGTTCCGAAAGTTGTTAGCTGCTCCGACTCTACTCAAGCGATTACAATATTATTTATACCATTGTGAGGGATATTTAAGTACTTATTGAAGTGCTGTAAATATATTTATCTACGCACATATCATTAGTGCTCTAAAATGCGTTCAGAAACCGTAGGAAATGACCAGCAATATTACAACCAATTTTACTATGAGAACTTTCTTGTCTGTGGTAGTAGGTAAAATCTGTACTGTAATGTTATTACAGTACAGATTTTTGTAAGGTTATGAGTTTAAATTTGAAACAGCTGTCAAAACTCAAGTGGGTCTCTATTCTAGTATCCATAGATATTAAAACAGTTATCGATGCGAAACGTCAATTCAGTATGTTTTTTAATATAAACCGCACGACATTTGATCAAGAGTGACTTGAGAATAGGGACATCATTCGTTTGTCTATGATTTAAAAAAACATTCGTCTTGACGTAGGATCAAATTGCCGCCATTACTTTTGTCATTTCTTTGTTGGTTTTTGCTGTTACGAAAGTAGAATTGTGAAAAGTTGTTTGTAATTAGCATTTTAGTTGAAAATATGAGTAGTAGTGACTCCGAGAACGATATGCACACTCCGCCGGATATCGTAAATGCAGCCACGATTGCAACAAAGATATTTTACAGGTAGCACTATAGTAGCAATGCAGGTCATTTTCCTACGGCTTCTGAACCGATCTTAGAGTACTTATGATATGTGTGTAGATAAAGTAGTGTATGCAACTGTACATAATTTAGCCTTAAAACACTCGTGTGATCCTATTATGAAACTCGCTGACGCTCGTTTCATAAAACCACACTCATATTTTAAGGCCTCTGATTATGTATCAGTTGCATAAACTACTATTTTAGAAAACGCTTAGTTTTTATTTTATTTATTTTTTACTTCGAAGCGTCGAAGCCTAACCATCAGTCATGAAAATCAGTAATTGAGACTCCATATGTGCTGTCATTTTATAAACAGTATTTGTTAAAAAACAATTCGTTTTTTTAGGTGCTGCTAATTACGAATCTCGACGGTTTTTTCACGTATAAATCGTGTTGATTGAGTAAACATTATTATGATTTAATAGGTGTCAAGAATGAGTCTTACGTTAAACGTAAAAATTTCTGATATGTAAAAAAAATGTATATACACTTATAACATTATTTATTGATTTATACATTGGAAATAGCAAAAGAAACAGAATAATTAGTCCCGGGTAAATTTAAGTTCGATTTTCTAAGATTTCAATACAAAAGTCATTGAACACGTACATATAAGGTTTTATAAATATAAAGAAAATCAAATTGTTTTTAATTGTACACAGTACAATTTATTTGTAAAGTTCCAGCTATAATGATGACAACCAACAAAAACAAAATCAACAGAGATTCAGGCTTCAAATGTCACAAGCCCAAAGAATACACTGAAGTTTACAACAAATATTTCAAATTTTTCATTACTTTTATGAGTAAACATTTTTAATTCCACTTATGCGCTAAGTCTAAACTTATGATCGTCGACAGATGCTGGTCAAATGTTAGGTTGCTTGTTGTGTGTTTTGCCAGTATTCAACTTAAAAAAATTGACATGTCTCCGTCATTCTTATTATAATAGGGAAGGTGAGGATTTCCTTATGGCAAGCTGGGGCCTCATGCCATATTTTAATAAATAAAACAAATAAATAAATATTAGGGGACAATCTTACACAAATCGACCTAGTCCCATAGTAAGCTCATTAAGGCTTGTGTTATGGGTACTAGACGACGATATATATAATGGATATAAATACTTAAATACATAGAAAACTTCCATGACTCAGAAACAAATATTCATGCTCATCACACAAATATTTGCCCTTACCGGGATTCGAACCCAGGACCTTCAGCTTTTTGTAAGTAAAATCGCTAGAGCTTATCTGTTTTATACCATACAAATCGGTCAATGTATGATAAAAAGGTACGTTATAACTTATAAGGGAACACAGTATAGCTCGCAATTAATAATTGCGCTACTGCTCCAAAAGCATAATATAGCATAGTACGAGTAAGTAGGTACTTCATGAGCAGCGCTCAATAACTGCAACTTAGAAAAGTTGAGAAACCCCCGAGATTATCATTTCAAAGTCCAATATCTCAAATACGGCTCAACAGATTTTCATGAAACATGGCTAAGAACACTTGGGATAAAATTATCTATGACACGATAAAACTAAACAAATATCGGTTCATCCGTTTCGGAGCTACGATACCACAGACAGATACACAAATACACAGACAGACACGTTAAGCTTATATCACCCCTCTCTTTGCGTCGGGGTTTAATAAGTAATTAATGATTATTATCACGGTCGTCGGTCGGTATTATTAAATTGTTAGGTAGGTAGGTACCTACTTTTATTGTGGTACATCTTGAACAGCAATTTACAGTTAAGACTACCCAATCTCGTTAGAAATTGAATTACAGAAATCCATTTATGTTAAAAACAACTGACGTACCTATGAACTTTACGCTCTCGGTAGTTTAGGAAGACAGAAAATACAGTAGTTTGGCGCAACATAATATAAGTTTTTTTAACCTACTTAAAAAGTCACAACGAGACCCAATTTCGAAAGAAAAAGTAATTCCAAACGGCTAAATAAAAACTTATAGTTATATCTGACTTGCAACCTTTGTATGTAACACGTGTTTTCAATTGCGCTCCACAAACCCAGATATAAAGTGCCTCATCCTTGCCTTATCCCAGACTCGGCAAAACAGTAACAGTCCCAAGTACGCTCATAACTAATAGTTTGTTACTTGAGCACTGCTTACAATTCAAGCGACGTCCTCCCCTTTTTGCTGTTTTAAGCATTTTTACGTACTCTTCTCACATAATATATTGTATTTATCTTTTATATTTCTGGGGCTTGGGACGAAAACGGATTATCAACAACGGTTTTGAATGTTGGTGAATATTTAGGTTAAAACGGATATTATTATTTATGTTATTTTAACGCGATGTGCCTTGTCATTTATCAAATAAAGACTTCGGTCGTAGACTCGGAAAAATCTAATTTTCTCGGGAATATGAATGCCATAGCTTGATCGACCTATCGCCTCCGTAACCCCCTGCAAGCTCATCGAAATCGTTGCTGCCGTTTACAAATATAAAATAAAATCCCATAAAAAACATTCCATGTAAAAAGAGGCCAAGTCTCGAAACTCTTCCACCGTAAAAAGTTGTGAGATATTTCGTAGAGCCAAGTCTCAGGCATTCTTATTAATCTTCATTTGCTAAATAAAATTCTGCAACTTGGAAATTACACAACTTTACTGCATTCATGGATTTTTGCATACTTAACTAAAACTATGTAGTATTGTGTGATTGCCAAGTCACAAAAATCTATTTAGCTAGTAAATAAGAATACGGTGGAAGAGTTTCGATACCTTTTTACATGGAATGTTTTTTATGGGATCTCACTTCCTTTTGTAGGTTATTGTGATATCGATACATACAAATTATGAATGCAATCCCATTCTTGCTTTTTAATTTTTTGTCCCATTTACTGCAATTTTAACTTTGTAATCCTATATAGGTAGTCGTATTAATATGGGATTAAAAAATTTATATATGCAGTTGGTGTATTTATAAACCTGGACCGATACTAAAAATATTTTAGTTTTTCCGTGATTTATACACTAAACACTAATTGTATTCTAAATTTGAAGATTCTATGTCTGCTAGTAGTGCCTTAAAGTTTTGATGATCGGTCTGTCAGTGAGTGAGTGACAAACTTAAGAAACTTTGACTAGTTATAATTCCTAAACTACTGGTTCAAATCGAATGAAATTTGAAATATAGTGTGTTTATACAATGCCTGCTTGGTTACTGAACATTCAGTCTTCTAATTTTATCCACAACGAAGTAATAGAGGGGATCGAAAATGACCTGAACTGCTTCGAGAAAAGGATGGTACGCCCGTGCCGCTGTTTTGCTCGACTAAAAATACAATTGTCGCATAAATACGAATGTCTTTTCAATGTGTTGCGCGCACTCGTTCATTCTTACACGTAGGGCCTCGTTTACTACATACGTGCGTAATTTAGCCTAAGACGCCGCTCGAGCCTTAGGCGACGACGATGGGTGGCGGCGGTGGCGGCGGCGGAGGCAGGCGCCTTGGTTGGCTGATAGCTCGAGCGGCGTATCTTGCCACATTACGCCAGTGCATAAACTTGGTTAGTCTTGGCATGCATGGAACGGTGAGCGCGCAATGAAATCACTAGTTATGCACATGGTCGGTTATTTGGCATGTGAAATGTCAAACCAAATTAAACTTTGCTATTATATAAACATTTAGCCATAAGTGAAGCTGTATCAGCCGGAACAATCGAATATAACGTACGTACGAGTATGTAACTTACCCATACTACTTTGCAACAATTACGACAGCGGTAATGCTATCGATGATGAATGTTTATTCCTTTAAACGACCAAATCGGATTTGCCTCATGCGAACTAACTTCGTTTTTCTATTACGAACTAAAATCAATAAGGTTAACAGCTGACAATTGCACCGCTAGCCCCCACCATTTTAAAATGTAGACTTAGTACCTCGGCGACTATGAAATCCGCGAAAATCCGGCATATTTCCGGACGCCAAACCGGAATAATCCGGGTTAAACCGGTGAATAAAAGTCACAGTCTGAAACGAATTTTATAGCGGCAAGCTTAGCAACTGGTATGCTTTTAGCGTTCCGTCACCATGTCCTTAATTAATTATTTTTCTAGCTGGGATGTGAACAGTAATAAAAAGGTTTTACTTTGTATGCTGTACTAACCAATGCTGTGTTTGATACGAACTAAAAATTTAATTATATTACTAGCCTATGCATGCGCGCATGAGTGTCGCCGACTCTTTATAAACCTGTTTCCAAAAGCTCGGAAAAATCTCCACAGGAAGATTAAGTATCCCATAGCCTGAGCGATGTTGGGACGAAATTCTTTTGGAACCGTACAGTACGCGACCATTAGTTTCCAAGATGTGAGGATAAACGCCATGCTGCCGGCAAGCAGGAGAAAATATGGCCTAGAGCATCATTCCAAATGGTTATTTGGACGGAGCACAAAGCACAACCCATTAGAAAAGTGGTAGAACACACACAAAAGGCAAATCTGTCCTTAGGTTTAATGGTTGAACGTATTATACATCTATGTATAAATACTCGTACCTAGCAAGCACTCTTGCTCCTTTCAAAATTCAACACAGGAGTTTATTTCTGGTCGTGAATACTATTGAAATAATCTCGCATGCAACGTAGTTTTGACATGCTTAGGGTAAGTTATCCTTTTTAAGTTTTAAGAAGAGGAAACACAAAATTAATAAGTTTTATGTATGATCCAGCATCAAGATATAATGTAATGTAATGTCTCGCGGAACCTTCCCTATAATTACTAGGTATTTCGCAGACGAGTCTCAGTTTTCTGAAATTTCTTTTAGCAGATCCTCGTAAATCCTATGAGTTTTTCTAGGGATAATAACTTTACTCTGGACAGTAATTCGGTTCTGTTTGTACGATCTGGCAAAGCCTGTTTACTGTCTGACCTTTCGCGTTTAGCTTTTGGCTTATTTCCGTTCATCATTTTTGAGATGAGACAAGATTTTGTAACGGAGCAACAAAATACCATATAAGGAACTTTCACAGACTGCTGATATTAGTGAAATTGTAAATAAATGGCTCAATTAGGTCTAAAATCCAACTGAGTAAATTAAAGTCGCATGTTACTATACTTTTAAGTTGCCCTTGAACTGAAAACTGCTACTTTAGACAGTATAAGTGGCCAATCATGGAAAAGACAAATGAAGATGTTCTCAATTTTGTTCGTTTCTATTACCTACATTTTAAACGCATGCACGATTTATGTTTATGTTATTGAGATTAAAAGCGAAGATGTAAATGAACCTCCGGTATTTTTTTTTATTGTGTAACTGTAGTCTGTTATAAACTATCGTGTTTCTAATAGACCTATTTATTTTTAAAAAGCAGATATTTTTTTACAAAATTATGTCAATTCAACGTAAATTTCAGCAACCTACTACAGTGTACAAGTACAATAATTGTGACACTTATTTATTTTCTCAGACATGCTCGGAAAGCGTCGCATTTTGCTTGAAAAACGAACACGCGAAGTGGCAAATTTTTATCCGCCAACATTTAAAAAGTTAAATCTCTTATTATAAGACATTATTTCCAGCTGCGTAAATAGTATTTTATGCAACTGTTGTATATAAGTAGGGTCTTAAAACACGAGTGTCGTGAGTTGCGATGCGAGCCTTGGCGAGCATCGCAATTAAAGACGCCACGAGCGTTTTAAGACCAAGTTATACACCGTTGCATACAATACTTTTTCTACGACTAATTTTAAATAGCATTTGACTTTTCAGGCATTAAGTTTTCCGTTAGTTCTATTACTACTCACGTAATTTCTTCAGCGGTGCAGTTATTTTCTTCTTCGTCCATTTTAAAAGGAACGTACACATTTTTCTTCACTTCACAAACACGAAAAAAAAATTAATAAGTTAACGAATAGTTATCATATTATGTCGTCTTTTAATTTTGAAGTGGAACTTTGGTGGGAAATTGACACATGGACACCTCTTGTTTATAAATGGTCTATTTTGTTTTTAATTTCCTTGCACTTGCCATCCGAACCAAACTGAATCCGGATCCGAACCGTATCGGATCGGTTTAAATTTATAAATAATACCAATAATTGGTAAAATATGTATATTAACACACAATAAACATGATCATTTATTTTTATTTTAGTAAATAATTTATGTTCTACAAATGTTTGATAGTAAATAAAGACGTTTTATTTCGAAATAGGTATTTGCTTATGAAGTTGGTACCACTGCAATATAGCGGCCGATTAAAAAAAAGTTAGATGATTTGACATCGTGTTAAACACTGCTTTTATGAAAAAAAATATGAACCATAAAAGTACACTAAAGAGTACGTTTATGGGCCATAGAGCATAGAGTTTTCGACGACTTATTATCGGTGTCATTGTATTTGAGCTAGAGCCTATATAAATGACAGATAACGATACAGGAGTAGAAAAACTTTTTAAAATCCTGATACCGCCATACTAAACCGAGACGACTAAGGAAAGATCGCATCCAGACAAAGAAAATCACCCGCGATTTTCATGGTGATATTTTTTAAATTAATTTTTTTTGCTCTTTATTGTTTATGGTTAGAAGAAAATTAAATTAAAAACTATTAAACCGTAAGTAAATACGTAAATACATTTATTTGAGATAAATGAACCATGCAATTAATTAAATGTGTTATTATTACTGAAAAACACCGCATTGAGTGTAAAATATAGTGTGAAGTGAATACCGCCTTTGAAAGAATTCGTAGAAAGAATGCTTACAGCTAAATCATGGTACAAGTATCACCGCTTTATTAGGTATGTCACAATACCTACTCACAATACTTTTTTTGTAATGTCTTTGTATTATTTCCTCACATGTTTGAGAAAAGCACCATATTTACCTTGGCGGAAACCGGGATTGCCTGACGAGGTGGTTGGCAGGCCGAGGCTTGCCGAACCCCTTTCTTTCCGCCAGGTTAACCCTAATGCAACAGCGCTTTAAATACCTATTTGACTTAACCTAATTATTATAGTTGCACAAGAGACACAGACATATTTTGACAAAGTTTCTTATGTTTAGATTATGAGCAAGCAGGCTGCAGCATACACAAAGCATGGAAAGTGGTCTGCGGTGCATACAAATTTCTTGAACAGTGTTCTGATTAACTTTGTGGTCCGAAATACAAGCGATTACAGTTCTCTGTCAATTAGTATTTGGATTTAAAGTTTTGATTCTTTTATACCACGTTAGTGGCAAATAGGCTTACGTTCCCGCTTGATCGTATCACATGCGCGTTGCTGAGCCTAAAATACAATAAAATTCTGTCAAAAAATTAATTTTTGGATAAAAGCTTTTATTGCCGACTGTACTTTTCTGTAAACCATCATCAACTACCTACTCATTGAGGCGATTTTAAGGAACCCAAACTCAACGGGGTTACGTCGGTAAAGTACTGAATTTCCATGGCTACCTTCTGTCTCCAACAGCAGATCAGCTCGATGGTACCATATTTTAAGTTGTCATCCAAACTATACTTATACACAAAATTTCAGCTCAATCGGTCACCGGGAAGTGGGTCTTTAACTTGCAAGATTTGTCTCATACTAACAGGGCAAGTTAATATAGCTTGTAATAAAACTAGCTGTGCTCGAGACTACACCCACGTGGGATTCAGGCTGTACCATAATTCCCTCCCAGAAAATGGATATCTAAAAATAAAAATAGCCTTTGTCTATTTCTATACATATAATTACTAGTGGCTCTGTGAGTTGAAGAACTAGCAAGTCTGTGTTTTTAGGGTTCCGTAGCCAAATGGCAAAAAACGGAACCCTTATGGATTCGTCATGTCTGTCGGTCCGTCCGTATGTCACAGGCATTTTACTCAAAAAGTATAAGGTGTATTTGAATAAAATTTTGAAGATAGGTGTATTTTGTTAGCCGCTACATAGTTTTATAATTAAATTACAAAAAAAAAAATAGGTGTGTATACTACATATAACTGAAACTCAATTTTTTTTTTCAATGCAAGCCCACGTCTGGCACTTCAATCGATAGGCCTTTCAAAATAAATATAAGGTTTCTCAGCAATTTTTTTCATTAAGTGAATAGAGCCGGAGATAATCGCCCCGAAAGTCACTAAAACACGAGTCACGATCGGTTCAAAGGTTTTTGAGATATTTCAAAAGAAAAGGACGTAAGTGTCATAAGATTTCAGTAAAGATACGACCTTTTGAATAGGCACGTAACCCTTCGTTGTGCGTGGTCCGACACGCACTTTGCCGCTTTTTTTTTATATAAATAATTTTGAAAAAGTGAATCGACAAAAATAGTACATTACTATAGAGGCCGGGGTGTAAGGGGTTGCCGGCCGAGTACATATAGACGGCCGAGCGTAGGTAGCGAGGTCGGATAGTTATGAGGCCGGCAACCCCTTTTCACGCCGAGGTATGTATAGGTAGTGCTTTTCTCAAACATGCAATGAAATAAATTAAAAAACTCCAAGAAATCAAATTTTAATTTTCATGGCTGAACGCCATGACCCTGCGCCACAAATTGTGGAATGGAAATTAAAAAAAACCATCTTGTAGGCCTCCAATTTTGTATGAAATGCCTACGGATCTCTCGTCTCGCTCCACCCGAAACGTGTCACTTCGAAGCCCATTATGAAATGAAATGAAAGTTTATTCACGAGAACATATGGTACAATAGATGTTGTAAGTGTTATTGACCCTTAATACATTCTGCCTTAAGGCATGTGAAAATATTTATTATGACATGACTATTGTCATTCATGTAAAAATTAAAATTAAATTTAAATGCGTGCAAATATTCTTAGTTACAAATGTCAAGATACTAAAACTAAAATGTAAATTGATTAACTGTCAATTGCCTAAGAACATGCTTCACATAACAACATTGAATTTGGCTTTGAAATGTCATTATTATTAGATTATAATTTAAAATACAATTCATAAATGTCAAAAGTGATGCAGTGCTGAAACTTATGATTAAAATATTCGTCAATTGTGTAAAAACATGCATTACATAAAATATTTTTGAATTTATATTTGAACTCAGCGTTTGGCAGTGTCTTAATAGATGACGGAATTTTGTTAAATATTCGTATACACATATAGTATGCACTATGAAGAACACAAAGTCAATATTTCATTGCATGTTTAAGAAAAATTATATTATATACTTATAATTTACGAACCTGCTCAAAAGAAATAAGGAGTATCTGAAAATGCGACCTGCGGAGAAAAACAGCGCTAAAGCGGGACAGACACCGGACAAACGACTTTTGGCCCAAGCTGAAGGATAGAACTTCGTTCGCGTCGCTCGCTCGTTCGATAAAGAAATAGACCCGTATGGAGGAAAATACCGGATCCGGGCTGGTACAGCCTCAGATGATGATGATGATGTCTTTTACTCGGTTTTCGTCGGTTTGTCGAGATTCGACCAAACTGGAATAAGGTAGTCTGAGATTAAACGTGAAAATTGTGCGAACTAATATCGGAATAAAACTCTATTAAGGTTAGTTCAAGTCAGTCAGGTTAGATATTAAAGCTGCTGTTTATTAAATAAAATTATTTAAATCTAGCTTGGAAAGCTTAGCTTGTAAAGGCGGGGCTCCGGGCGAGATTTTGTGCGGTCGCCGACTGTTAACTCTGCTTAACCGTTGCCAATTATTTATAAGCCGAATAGTAAAAGACGTGTCGTAAGGCTACAAAGAAATATACTCTCTTTTGTAGCCCATGAATGCCACTTACCTTTAGGTAATTAAAAACTAGCTCTGTTTGTTTGCTGCGTCAAATTTAATTTTTTGGTTAGAGTCAAACGTTGGTGTGACCTCATTTTATGTATCTACACGGCGGTGTGTCCAGCAAAGTTCGTAGAAAAAGCCGAGCAACACGTGGATATTTCCACGGACGTTTTTAAGCTTTGTTACTAGTTATTACTCGCCCCTATATTTTCCTTAATGACTGCCCAATTAGAGGTCTAAGTCCATTTTATATAACAAAGAAATGGTTAAAAATATCAACATAGTACCATAGTATAGTCTGTTCCTAGATCAGTAGTCCTAGTGCCAAGTATGGCACCGTTTTAGATACAAATTCTGTTCGTGGCTGATTAGATTGACCTTTGTCTCTAGAGATAAGTATATAAATAATACTCAAATACAAATTGTTTAGGTTTACCCGAGCCTAAACAAACAACCCTTTATTTATGGCGACCTATTAAACCCCATCACATGTCAGCCTTTAAGTGCCTGTCAGCGTTAATGTTTTTGAAATACTCACATTACTGCATCCCTCTTCAATTCCGGTAGCTATACGTTGCATAAGATATACCTGGATAGACAAATTAACAGGACAATTCTACCGTGCATTTCGGGGTACGACGTTCTTGCAGTCAGTCTTAGTTAGTGGCTAGAGTCTATCTACAATGCATGTTCTAGCAATCTAGCTGCTGAACAACAAAGACTGTACATCGTCAGCAAATCAGGGCATTGCAGTGTGTCACAACTAGCAAAATAATGGTAACGTTTGTATGTATTATACGAAACTAGTTATCCGATAAAAAAGTACTATTGTTTTTAATAGATATTCTCAAAGGTCAAATTTCTATTTTATAACCCTAGCCTCCAGCAGCGGCATGTGAAAATGTTCGATAGGCAACCCGGTACACAAAAAGTTATGAAAGAGTTTAGAGTAAGTACAGGGTAGGCTTGCCTAAAAATAACATCGGAAGGCATGGGCGCTCCGCCACTGCTAGCCTCCGCTCGCGTTCTGTCTGCCGGAGCTGCGGGTATGACTACTTCTGAAATAACATACTTGTTTTGGTGCCTCACGAGCCAGCGGTAACATTTTACAAAAGTCTGTTAACATAATAAATAATAAGTACAAAAATATAAAAAAATGTTGCATGGTAAATAAAATCGCTCACCGTTCACATCTCCCAGAATTTATTTTGCTGTCTATGTTAGTTTTATGTCACGCAATGTTTAAAGTCTCGACTCAGTTTTAGTTTTAGTTTATTGGTTTTAATTTTAGCAACTTAATGCATCTTCCGCTTATAAAAAACAACCTCTTTCAATATTTGTTACCTTCTCAGCACCTCATATGTACAATACAATACAATACAAATACTCTTTATTGCACACCTCACACAAACAAAGCAGTTAAAAAGAGAAACAATACAATAACATGTAGGTAGAGGTAGACAACAGGCGGTCTTATCGCTGAAGAGCGATCTCTTCCAGACAACCTTTGGGTATCGGAGAAAGAGATAAAACTAGATTATGTAGTAGGTGGTGCAGAGATTATAATAAGCCAAAAATCAAAATAATTATATCAATACACGTACATAAATAGCTCTATATATAAACATACATACACAATCATACATATATACAAATAACACAAATAAAAATATATAAATATAATACATACTCCCCGCTATCTCAAAGAGCGTTTTAGTTATTTTAATTCTGTTAGATCTTCTAACAATTTGCTATTAACTGTGCCTTCGTCATCTTCGAAATTTTACAGTAGTTCGTTCACTTTTAAGGCTATTCGACTGTGGAACTCTCTCCCTCTTGATATAAGACAAGCTAAATCTATCGGTAACTTCAAATCTCTTCTTAAAGAACATTATTTGTCTCTCCCCTAACCCCGATTGTCTTACTATTATTATTATTGGCTGACTGTTTATGTATTATATTTATATATTTTTATTTGTGTTATTTGTATATATGTATGATTGTGTATGTATGTTTATATATAGAGCTATTTATGTACGTGTATTGATATAATTATTTTGATTTTTGGCTTATTATAATCTCTGCACCACCTACTACATAATCTAGTTTTATCTCTTTCTCCGATACCCAAAGGTTGTCTGGAAGAGATCGCTCTTCAGCGATAAGACCGCCTGTTGTCTACCTCTACCTACATGTTATTGTATTGTTTCTCTTTTTAACTGCTTTGTTTGTGTGAGGTGTGCAATAAAGAGTATTTGTATTGTATTGTATTGTACATAAACAGTCAGCCAATAATAATAATAGTAAGACAATCAGGGTTAGGGGAGAGACAAATAATGTTCTTTAAGAAGAGATTTGAAGTTACCGATAGATTTAGCTTGTCTTATATCAAGAGGGAGAGAGTTCCACAGTCGAATAACCTTAAAAGTGAACGAACTACTGTAAAATTTCGAAGATGACGAAGGCACAGTTAATAGCTAATTGTTAGAAGATCTAACAGAATTAAAATAACTAAAACGCTCTTTGAGATAGCGGGGAGTTGCAGGGTTAAAAAGGACACTAAACAGAAGCGAAATAATGTGAGAGTTACGACGATAACGGATAGGGAGCCACTTGAGTTTGGAACGGAAACTGTATGTATGTTCTTGATGATTGAAATTTTTCTGTGCACACTTTATTAAGAGTTATAGGCCAGATCTATTTATTATGGCTTATTTATAAGTCTCAAAATGTCTGTTACTTGTTTTTGTGAGCCTCATAATAAATAAATTACACTATTGTCGCACAGATATACTAGATTAAGTTTATATTTTTCTGTTTGGTATGTTTTATGTTTTGTTTCTGTATCTGTTGTGTGGCAATAAACTACTATTCTATTCTATTATATTCTAAATAAATAAAAAATATATACGTCCCACTGCTGGGATGTGCCTCCTCTCATTTGTATTGGGTTGCCCATCGTACATTTTCACGTGCCGCCGCTGGAGGGAATGGGCAGTAGTCTCCACGCTGGCCCAGTGCGGATTGGGGACTTCACATATACCAAATGTATTGCAGGTTTCCTCACGATGTTTTCTTTCACCGAAAAGCTAATCAAATGATATTCCGTATAAAATAACTTCCAAAAAACACATTGCCACGAGCCGGGGTTCGAACCCACGACCGTGGCTTGGTAGCCGCATGCCTGAATGAACCGGCAGACAAAGATATTTTAAGGTCATATGGACGAACTGTAACAAATGCAAACTTATACTATCTAATCTATACTTTCAAATATTATAGGTACATGACACATTAACTTTCGCATTCTAATGCACGAACTTGTTCTCAGATTTACCTGTAGTAATAGAAAATACCGTATATTTGCTGAAACAGTTTCTTCACAAGTCCAATTCTAATTAATTTTCCTATACCATGAACTTATATACCTACGCAGTATAAGATAAGCTTCTCCAAGCTAACGTGAAAGAGTTGTGATAATTCCGAGCATATTTTCCTGGCCACCTTAATTTCCTCCAGGGACGCTCCTGAAGCGACGGGAGCATATTTTTCATTTAACTGCTAAGCTGGCATCTTATTTTTACTGCTGCTCCTTCATATGTAGCATGATGAGTAAAAAATGGTCCAAAATAACTACAAAAATATGCGCACGTATTGTATAGATAATTTAGTATTTATCACTCTAAAAGTTAGTTGAAATAGATTATGGAAATCAAATGAACATGATTCATTGGTTTACAAAAGTTTATTTAGCTAAAACAAGGCTGAAACCTCCTTTTGAATAAGTATTAAAGATTTTTGTGCCATGACCTTGTGATTAATTACTTTATAATGGATTTTTTTTGTAATTTTCATTGCTTTTTGTCACTTTTCGTCATCGTTTTAATAGAACGAAGCTATGTAGCTTAAGGTTACGAAAGAAAACAGTTGAGGTTTCTGGGACATAACAGACTCGATATAAATGATTTAAAATATTATATTTTAGTCGATATTGTTTCGAAGTTTTTCGATAAATGGTTCTGCTTTGTACAATTACTTGTTATACCTCTTTTTTACTGTTGTGTAATTTTTATTCACAAGTGTAATTTTCACTATAATTCTCAATTTATCTGACCTTACAATAGATCATCATTAATGGCTCAAAAGAATGAACAAACGGTACGTAACTATAGACAAAATAATTAAACGGTTCAGTTTTATTTAAAATGTCTTTACTCACCCACAAATTTTCCAAATCCTCGGCTTACTATAGCAACCTACTTGAAAAACGTGTTTTCAACTTACCAGTTCCAAGAATATTTTCTACCTTTGGCAAACGCTTCGGAGAATACATCAGGGTATCCACATATAATGCAATTCTCAAGAATTGTAATCTAAAGGGTTCTACTATTAACGAAGCGAAAAAGCTGATTCTCAAATTGCTCCTCTCACTCAACTACACTGAGTCAGAGGCTATAATAGACAAAGCAACCTAAGTTTTATTGTTAAGGTAATATTATTATTTTTTTCCTCTATGTTTTATTGATATTTCTTTTACTTTTTCTGCAACGTTTATTTTTAAGTTTTGTTCATACTCTGAATACTGTTTATGTTTAACATGTAATTGAATGTGTAATTTTTTTTATTTTTATTACTTTTGGTTAAATTGTACGTAACTTTTAAAGTTCAAAATTATGTAATTTCTACTGGTTCCCCGCGATACAGGCGAAGCCTAGTGCGGAGACCCCTGTCAAAATCTGTAACATAATGTGTTTTTTTTCAATAAACGATTATTATTATTATTATCCTCTTTATTTTAATTTCGTCTTAGACTAACTAGGTTTTTACAATAATTATATCTAAAAAGTAAAATATAAAACTATACATACAAAACATAAAATCATTATAAAAACCTAACCTAGGGTGCAGCCGGCAGCGAGGCGCGGCCTAAGCTACCGGCGGTCAGGGCGACAGAGACAGGAACCTCCTGACTATACGCGCAGTATCCAGGAGTACCGCCTTCTGTATCTGACCCTTGATCCAGCCGCCTAGCGAGAGTCTCTTGAGGTGATGGTCGAGACTCTTCGCTATTAAACCGTTCGCCGAAACGACTATCGGGACGATGATCATCGAATCAACATCCCACATGGCGGTTACCTCGTGAGCCAGGTCTAGGTACTTGCTGGCTTTGTCCTTCTCGGCCTTCAAGAGGTTCTCGTCATGGGGAATGGTGATGTCGACGAGCACTGCCTGGCGTTTCGATCGATCTGTCAGCACGATATCAGGCCTATTGGCTAGAATAGTCCTGTCCGTGATCACAGATCGATCCCAATAGAGCGTGGCACGACCATTTTCGAGAACTGGTGCAGGTGTGTACTTATAGTAAGGCACTTCGGAGGCCACAAGACCGTATAGTAGAGCAAGTTGCTGGTGAATTATTCTGGCTACAAGGTTATGTCTGTGCAAGTACTCGCCGTTAGCAAGATGACCACAACCGGAGATAATATGCCTGAGTGACTCCCCGGGACGGCGGCATGCCCGACAAATGTCGACCGTACCGTCCTTCAGGATATACCTCCGGTAATTGTTCGTCATGATAACTTCGTCCGCAATTGCACAGACAAAACCTTCGGTTTCCCCGAAGAGATCCCCGAAACGTAGCCAGTTCACCGACGCGAGCAGATCTACATCGGGCCCTGTGAGGGCCTTGTAGAACCGCCCGTGTAGCTCCTTGCTCCTCCATACCGCCCTGCGGTCCTCGGCGCTCATTACTTTAAGCCTGCGCCAGTTCTCGTTTGCCAAGGAGAGCGGGGTGAAGATTCCGTCTACTGCTACTACGTCGCGATGCATCCCACACTCGTTGTTTAGGAAATAATCCCTTAGGCTACACACCTCGCGGTTGTGGAGATCTTTGGCATTTAAAAAGCCGCGACCTCCACATTTCCGCGAGATGTACAGTCTCATAACAGACGAGCGTGGGTGTAGCATGCGATGCGCAGTAAGCAGTACTCGGACTCTTCGGTCCAGGGCATCCAGCTCAGTCTGGGTCCACCTTAGTACGCCAAAGGAGTAAGTAAGCAAGGGCATCACCCAGGCGTTGAAGGCGCGCACCTTGTTGCCGCCCGACAAAAGACTATTAAGTACTTTGGTCAGGCGACAAAAGAAGCGCTCCTTCACCGCCCGCTTTACGCCCTCACCCTCAATACCCAATGACTGTGACATACCAAGATACTTATAGGTTTCTGCTTCGGAGATAGATTTGAGGGTCATTGTCTCAGAAAGTTGCAAATTTGTTGAATTTACAACTTTCCCCCGCTGTACATGCATGACCGCACACTTATCGACACCAAATTCCATTTTGATGGCGCTACTGAAGACTTCTGTTGTTTTCAGTAGTTCCAGCAGGTCATGTGCATTCGGTGCAAATAGCTTAAGGTCATCCATATAGAGCAGATGAGAAATGACATCACCCTCTCTCCAAAGCCGGCAACCTAGCCCTGAATCCTTCAGCAGGGTGCTAAGCGGATTCAACGCTAGGCAGAACCACAAAGGACTCAGACTGTCGCCCTGGAAGATCCCACGTTCAATCCTTATAGAGTCTTGCAGACCAGACGGGCAATCTCCTCCCCCCGGTTGACGAAGGACTGTGGTCCACTGCCCCATGCAAGCGCCTAAGAAGGATCTCAGAACTGCATCAACTTTATACAACTCTAAGATCCTCCTCAGCCATGAATGAGGCACCGAATCATAGGCCTTCTTGTAGTCAATCCAGGCGGCCGAGAGGGCCCCTTTGTTCCGCCGAACTCGTTGGCAAATGGTCATGTCTATGAGGAGGAGCTCTTTAGTACCACGAGACCCAACCCTACATCCATTTTGAGCAGGGGCCAAAACGTTGTTTGCAACGATGTGTGCGTTAATTTTTGCTCTCAAAATGGATGTAAGGAGCTTGTACAGCGTAGGCAAGCACGTGATGGGTCTGTAGTTTTTCGCTTCCGTGGTACTACCGGACTTATAGAGCAGGGAGGTGATACCAGTTGTCAAGAAAGATGGCAGGGAACCGAGCTCAAGCGCTCGCTGGAACTGCGTTGCTAAACGCAGGTGTGAGCATCGAAACCATTTCAGCCAGAAGTTGTGTAATCCGGTCCAGGACTTTGCCAGTTCGGCGCCAAACGGATGGCACAACTAACGTCTTCGGGGCTAACGGTAACAGTCCCCATGGGTTCGATGAACTCACACTCACGTTCAACAACACTCATCCACTCGCCTTCGGTGTGTTCGACTGGTACCGACCAGATACTACGCCAGAAGTCAACCATCGCAGTAGCATCCGGCTGCCGCCCGTCGGACACACGAAGGTCGGCTCCCTCCCACTTTCGGTATACCTTCCTTTGATCGCTCTGGAAAAGGCGATTCTGCTGGTATCGGTCCACACGCTCTCTGTAGCGGCGAATACGGCCTGCCCATGCATAGACTTTCTGTTTCAGAAAGTCAATACGCTCTGTGACACAGGCCATGTAGTCGCGGGGCCTGATACCAGTTCCCGCGAAGGCCTGGTTCACAAAGCGCATGACTCGGGGGCGGTTGTTGCCCCCCCTGAAGCAGATCAGCTTTGCAATGAGAGTCCTAAACGTATTGATACGGCACTCAATCCGTACTTGCCATGCAGGGACACCCCCGGTGGTCCTAGGTGCACGGTCAGCGTCCGGAATCTTAACGCGAGCAACACGGCACGCCGCGATGGCCCCGCAGTACATGATTGAGTGTGTATCAAGTAAGTCTTCACTAGCCCGTATATACGGATCTAGCAGACCGTTTAGAGCTCCCATTAACGCTAGATTGCGTCTATTTACGGGCAGGCGTGGTAATCGTGGCCTAGTGTTGCTTGTGGAACGATACCCCGTAATCGCATCTTCCAGAGCCCTCCTCAGTTGCTCATTGGTCTGGCTACTCACGCTCTGATTCGCACAGTCCTCCTCGTCGGCACTGGGCTCAACCCGCGGTGCCCCCGGTGCCAGGTCGGGTGCGGGCACCGGAGTCTGCAACGTAGCGGGTGGATCCCGCGCCGAAGCAGAGGCGGCACGAGCAGAGAGTGCTTCCAGGCGTAACCGATCAAGTGTGGCGTCATCCAACCGCTTGTGCCGCTGGATGACGCGCACTTGATCCGATAGATGCTGCGCAGACACGGTGACGGCCGGCTCAAGCGCCTGAAACAGAGGCAGCATCCGGACACGGTACGCGGATAGATTAGTTCCTCCCTCTGTCGCCCCATAGTAGGCGCGCATGCAGTTTTCGTTGATCGATTGTGACCACTGCATGCGGCGCACTGTACCACCGGTAGCGGGAGCCGTGGGCGGAGCAGGATGCCCCGCAGGCCCCAAGCGTGCCGGCAGCGGAGGCCGCCCGCGCCGCGCAGGTGGTCGTGGCGGCGGCGGCGGCGACCCGCACTCGTCACTTGAACTGCTGCTGGTGTCGGCTGCGGTTTCAAACTCGTCGCCCGACGATGATGTGCTGGATGACGGGGGCGGCGGCGAGGCGGGCGGAGGTGGAGGGTGTGCTTGTGGTTCCGCTTCTTGTGTTTTGCGTGCTCTTGATCTTGTTATCATCGTGGATGTTTATTCACTTATGTCAAATCCGTGTAATCAAAATCGGTCTTCAATTGTAGCCAAAAGTGGGCTAAAACAAGATTTTCCATTTTGCCCTTCGTATTAATGCTACGGCGGTGTAAAATTGAGCCATTTTGGTACGAATAAACATAAAAATATGAAATTGTAAAATAAGATATCAAAAAGCACGACTGACGTGACAGCGGTCAAGTTTTTTTTTTTTTTTTTTTTTATTATTATTATTATAGTTACATAGATACATTATATTCTGGACATCAATGCATAAGTCGCAGAGGTGCTGTATTAACAAGTGTAATAGCGTTAACAGACGATCGAACGGTCCGGCGGACCGAGAGGGACACAGCTATCTAAAAGAATCAGACAGTCATATATCCCTCTGATTCTTTCAGATAGCTGTGTCCCTCTCGGTCCGCCGGACCGTTCGATCGTCTGTTAACGCTATAAGGGCGTGGACTGGACGCCAGCTAGCTGCGGAGCGGCGAGCGGCTGCCCATACGTTGAAGTCGCTCGAATATAATATGAACTGCCACTCGTCGCCCCGCTGCCCGCTGGCGTCCAGTCCACGGCCTAGAATCCAGCGCAAAAATTAGGCTTTACACCTTTGGAATTGTCCAGAGGAAAGACTGAAAGAACTCATACTTAAAATTTTTGTGACCGGTGATTAAATACGTTCGTTTAAAAAATCCGACTGTATGGGAGATTGGGAAGATTTACAGTACCCTAGACTACATAAGATGACAGTTTCCGGCGCAATATCAAAAGGTCAAAGTCAAAGGTCTGAAAATGTGTTCGATGTCGTACTCGTTAAAGTTAAAAAAAAGCCGTTGGAAAGAGATTTTCTCATGCTAGCCTCGCCCCTAGTCTTCCTCACTATTTATAAACGTCCACAAATCCCCGGCTAAGTCGGCATAAACTTTTTACAGTCACTTAAAGAATGGTTTTGGCAGAATTATTTCTAACTATTGTGTTAAATGACTCAGAAGGATTAGATTTTCCTCCTGTGAATTATTACCTATTAGATAGTGTGAATTGATTCCATACTTTAATCATACTACTATTTCCCACCGATTTGCTTGAGTTTTACATGTATTGTTCGATGGCAAGATCGCGAGTCCGCTACATGCGAGTGACGCAGGATCGGTCATAATGGCACTCTATGGGGGAGCCCTTTGTTCAGCAGTTGCCGTCTTGTGGTTTATATGATGACGATGTTGATGTTGAACTCATGGCAAGTCCAGCAAAGATATGACTTGAACGCCTAATTCAACAATTCGTTCTTGTCACTTATACATTATTTCGTTCCTTACATTTCATTAATTCGCACTACCTACGTAACTATATAACTTACCATATGTCTGTTCAATCTATCATATAACTTCCGCAAAGAGAACTGGCCGGCTTTTACTAAATTTAATTTTGTTTTTCAGACAATCTTATACAAAATCGACCTAGTCTCAAACGAAGCAAAGCTTGTACTATGGGTACTAGATGACGATATAACTTGTATAGATAAATAAATACAAATACATAGAAAACATCCATGACTCAGGAACAAATATTCGTGCTTATAGAAGAAATGAATGCCCTTATCGGGATTTGAACTCGGGACCTCCGGCTTCGTAGGCATGATCACTATCACACTATAGGTACCAGCTAGGCTACAGAGGTCGTCATTCCACACGGGAAACAACCCCAACAACCACTGCTACCCGGTTCAATAACCTGTTAACCCATATTTGTACCCTTTTATTAATAGGAAAATTGTATGTAGTACCTTGTGTAAATTATAGTTATAGATAATCTATTAATTTAATGATTAGGGTGTTTATCTATTCATACTGCCTTTACTATATTATTCGAATAGAGCAATTGATCCATTCTCAATCATAAGACTAAACTGCATCCATAAATAAGAGTCTTAAAATGTAAACAAACCACTAACCGGTAGAAAAATACACATTCCTGGTGTAATTACACGCAATAAGAAGTAGGCAATTGTTGTAACATCTAGGTAATCACGTGCAACACCATTATTTCTATAATAATATGTCCATTTTATCGTAAAACACTTATTTTTTTGCAGAAAACCGAGATCGCTGTAACCTCAAACCTACAACTGACATTTTAAATACTCTGTATTGTCTTTGGTGGATAGGGATGGGATGTTCTTTCATATCGATAAAAACTCGAAGTCAGAGTATGTACTTGGTCGAGGCAGTGATGTTGAGCTAGTAAACAAATATTAAGGCTATTCCGGTGCGCCAAATTTCTAAAAAAAACATTGTTTGCCGAAACATATTGTATAAATATACACCGATTCTGCTTTCGACTGGATTCGTATTAGAACATCAATTTCACGAGGTAAGTTAATTCACACAATTCAATTAGGTACAGATTTTTACATTGTCAGAGTTAAGCAAAAATAAAAGAAATTTGCGTTAGCCACACTTTTTTGATAAAAAAGGGGGCAACCACGAGCAATACTGTAAGTCCGACTAACTTATGTTCTTAACTAGATTTGTAGTATTCTCTGAAAGTACAAAGTACAGTCGACTACAAAGAGATCGATACGGCCAAAGTTACAAAAATATGTATACACGACTGTATTGCCTTGACATTAAGGTCGTGTATACATATTTTTGTAACATTGGCCGTATAGATCTCTTTGTAGTCGACTGTACAATGCATTAATTAGCATTAAAAAGTAATGCGAGAAACTTACATTAAATAACTTCGACGACAACGACGCTATCATCGGGTCGTGAATATCATTATCCGCCATCTTGTGTCAAGCATGTCGGTCCCTTAAGACGCTGTCAACACCAAAATACCCATGAGGATTTGGCATAGCGCGCACACTGTCTATTTGTATCGGAGTAAACGAGAGCGAGTGTTACTGGGCGGCCCGGTTTTTGAAGATTATTTACATAAATATTGAAATAAAAAAAAGTGTGGATTATTTGTGAAATATGACTCGTTAGCGGTTTAGGTATGAAATAGCAACAGCAGAAATGCACTATAGTAATGTTGCCGACATCGACATTATTCGACATACACCACATCACTATAGTAGTCTATGGTTATAAATTCCGCCATATTTGTTTACCTTTTAAGACTCTTATTTATGGATGCAGTTTACTACTAATCACTGTATTCTTCATTAAAAGTAGTTATTTATGTGTCCCTAACTTAGTTAATTTAATGTCTACTGAATTTGAGCCCAGTGAGAGTGTAATTACTCTTGATAACTACGAAAAAACAAAATAATATAATGATTACCAGTTTGTTTTGAATAAGTTATCTCTACTCTAAATTCTGATGCCAAATAAGTAAAACCCCTAACTTTGCAGACATCTAATAAAGATCCAAACCTGTGACATTTTTGCAATTGGTAGATGTCATGTTTGTGCAAATCATGTTGTACTGGTACGAACCACACGGATTCTGCTCCTCAGTTGGTCACACTTCTATACACAAGTTCGGGAATGTAATCAAACATAGTTTTGACAATGGATGTTAGTATCCATGAAATAATGTCAGAAAATCGTACTTTAATATGCCAATAATTATCTGTATCTGTCTTCTGTACAATCATTGTAGAGTAGGTACATATAGCAATTTCACACGATTTAATTTCTAAAACTATAAAATACAAGGATCGGCTATAGGTATTTTATTACAAAAGAATATCATTAATACCGAGGAGTTGTGTACGGTATATTCAAACACCATGATACAAGAAAATTATTTGTAAAAATTCGCTAAAATATTCTTCGAGAGAGGTTCTTTTTCAACGATGGCGAGAAAAGTGGACGTACTTACGTACAAAAAGACAGAGTATTTGACCTTTTTGCATCGTAGGTACATTAACTTTAATATACAGTCGCCATCAGATATATCGGAGCGGCCAAAGTGCTCACAAATATCTAAACACGTCTCTATTATCAAGGCATTAGAGACGTGTTCAGATATTTGTGAGCACTTTGGCCGCTCCGATATATCTGATGGCGACTGTACCTACGATTCAAATAAGTCAAATACTATTTCCAGTGCATTTTCTCTACCAAATATATTTCAAGAAGCTTAAGATTGCAGTGTGCGAGTTTTATGAAATTCCATTTGACTTAAAATAAACATGATGACGTAATCAAATATCCTAGTACAGCTGCTGTTGGCAGATAACAGTTTATTACGTTTCGTATATTTACAGAAACGAGTACTAATGTTTAGCAAAAAGTTAATTAATTGTGTCAATCACGGTCGTAAAATCGTCGACTTTCTCTGTCGTAAGTAACTACGAGTACGTTTTATGCTATTTAATAAAACTTAAAAATATGTTGCTGTCAGAAATTTTAATTTGGTACTTTTTTTTAACACTCTTCAACTACTCGTTGAGACGCAGACGCGCTAATGAGCCCGAAAACGACGGGTTAATCTAGTGTAATTGAGAAGTTTATATGGCCACGTTCCTTCTCCATTATCCAGATATCCAGTTAATCCCTAAATGTTAACTCAATGGGACTTCGGAAAGTTGGTCAAATATGAATAGACGAACAAAACTTTTTTTTTAAATAAGAAATCTGTCAAGCCACATGTCATTCAATAATAATAATTATTCATGTGAATATTTATCAACCAACTGAGGTCATATTTGTTAACTTAGGTACTTAGAATAGGGTTAGTGGTTACATGAATTATACTAACTTAAAATATATACTTGACATGCTTACTCGTATTTATATGTCCAGTGCTTTAAATATGCACAATCACGGTGTTCAGCGATCATTCTCAGGATGGTGTTAGGACTGGCCCGGATCCTGTGTACCAGGGATGAACACCGTTTTCGCATCGTAGAGTGAAATAAGTCCACCTTTGCCTCTGCGAACATTCTAGAGCTGGGCGTTTTTTCCCGTAAGCGTTTTCAAAAACGGTTTCTCGTACAATAACGGAATAACAGTTTGTGGCTAGAAACACAAACTGTTTTTATAAAAACGATCGAACGGTCACACGCAACGGTTGCAATGCAAAACGTGAAAACGTAACTCGAACACTGTAAACTGTTTCATCCGTTTTTTCGTTTCACTTCGTTTGGCGACCGGCGACGGCGCCAACGCACGGAGAAACTAGTTATTTTTGAAACTGTTTTTCAAAACAGTTTTGTGAGAGAAAAACACGGTTACGTTTCGTTTCACGGAAAAGTCGAAACGACCCAGCTCTAGAACATTCCCGAAGCACTTATTTATTTAATGTAATCGTATGGCATGCATTATTTTGGCCTTTAAAGTTTGTCGCTCTTTAGTAATACCCAGGGGACACGTGCAGGGTTGTGGTAGGGGGCTCCTGCGGACGCCAGTAACAGTCGTCCCCCCTTTGTCAAGTGAGTGGGCAACTCGACTGTTAAGAGTTCTCAAGCCGCCCGAAGGCCTCTAACTCGGCTTAACGACTACTGTCATAGACAGCAGCCGGGATCAACTGCCTACCGTGCCTTCCAAAGCACGGAAGCGCTCATTTATATTTACCACTCAAACATCAGGCGGTCACCCATCCAAAGACTGTACGCTGCCATCTTTGCTTAACCTGCGTTATCGTTCCCGACTCGCAGGCGCAGCTAGGCTATGAGCGTTTATACATGTACATACCCACACTAACTACAGCCTTAGTCAAGAGTATTAATACCCATGCGGTTTACAAAAAGTCAAACTTGAAATCCAACAAAAAAAAAAAAAAACGACAAAAACTATACTTATATTAAAAACTCTTCTAATAAACCCATCCTTTTCTAGCCATTAATGCCATAATAAAATAAAAAAAAATAACTACCTAGAAAAGATATAATATGGAATTAAGTTTTCTAGATTTAGTCAACGTGTATTTTTGTAATTGTGAAATATACCTATGCATTTTAGAAGAAAAGAGGGCAGGGGCGTGCTGCATACTTTTGGACTAAAAAGCTCTTTGTCTTTTTAAATCCTTAAAATATGTTAGCCACCAGTCTGCGATATTCCGGTAAAGACTCATATCATCATCTCAATAAAAGAACATCATCTTTACCAACCAGACAAACTTCTCGATAAGGTGAATCAATGATTGGGATATTATATAGTGCTTCATGTAATACCCCAAACATTAATTTACCTCGTAATTTTTCATGCGTCTAAAACTACCTCCATTTGAAATCCCGTTTTTCCATTCTTGATTATTTATATGCAAAGAAGGGCTGAAGGGATTCGGGTTAAATCCATGATATTATCTTGTCTTTTAACCTCTGGCAAAAGGGCTATAACTTATACGCACCGGACGGGTTGTTCCGACATGTATGTTGGACAAACCAAAGCGGATAACATAATAAATTATTTGACCAATTGTCCATATAAAGATTGGGATTGGATATCTTTTTCTTCATACTCGTAAATATACGCTGCGTTATTGCACAGAGATAAGGTTGACGTTCGCTTTGCTCCGGATTGCAATTATTTATGTTTCAACTTTTTTTTGATAATGATTGGAATTATCTTTATCGATAGGCAGATAGATATTCAATCGGCATAACGCTAGGATTCCGACGAGAATATGAATACGAGAAGTCTGTAGTGTCTTAAAACATACAATTAAAAACAGAGCATATGCGAGGGTTTTTTTTTTATTATAAACATCTACTTCCTTCAGCTATAAGAGTTCTTTCACTACTTCACGAAGGTAGTGAAGTAACGAAAATCAAATCTATGATTCTATGTGTCTTTGATTATTGAACAGAAAACAATACACGACTTGCATTTTACCTGTATCTGCAACATAAGTATGTACTTTCAAGTTTCACGTTTGCATGACATGACACCAATTCATATTCTTAATTTACGCATCACTATCCCTCATCCGTATATCATAATAGTGATATCAACAAAATTCAGTAGACTCAAGTTTCAATATAGTAGTTTATGCAACTGATACATAATCAGAGGTCCTGAAACAGGAAGGTGGTTTTATGAAACGAGCGGTAGCGAGTGTTTTAAGGCTAAATTATGTACAGTTGCATATACTACTTTATCTACACACATATCATAAGTACTCTAAGATGGGTTCAGAAGCCGTAGGAAAATGACCTGCATTGCTACTATAGTGCTACCTGTAAAATATCTTTGTTGCAATCGTGGCTGCATTTACGATATCCTCCGGCGGTGTGTTCATATCGTTCTCGGAGTCACTACTACTCATATTTTCAACTAAAATGAGAATTACAAACAACTTTTCACAATTATTCTACTTTTGTAACAGAAAAACCAACAAAGAAATGACAACTGTAATGGCGGCAATTCGATCCTTTGTCAAGACGAATGTTTTTTTTAATCATAGACAAACGAATTAAGTCCCTATTCTCATGTCACTCTTGATCAAATGTCGTGCGGTTTATATGTATTAAAAAACATACGTAATGACTTTTCGCATCAATAACTGTTTTAATATATACTAGAATAGAGACCCATTTGCGTTTTGACAGCTGTTCCAAATTTAAACTCATAACCTTACAAAAATCTGCTTTATGCTGATGATCTAAAATGTTTTACGGAGTGCAAGAAGTGTCCGACTGTGTATCTCTCCAGGAGGACGTAAGTAGAGTGTACAGTGGAGTGTTAAAAATAGACTAACATTTAATGCCGCAAAGTGTGCCGTTATTTCTTGTACGTCACACCTAGCCATAATGCGAGTTTTACTGCACGCTGCGCATACCGTAAAACTCGCATTGCGCCCAGGTGAAGACGTAAAATTGTGTACTCACCACGGGCAGTAAAAAAGAAAGCCCTCTATCGCATACTTACAACCCTCGCCTGCGGCTCGGGTCTCAAATACCTTCGATTTCGGGCTTTCTTTCTTTTACAGCCCTTGGTAAGTAATGTACTATTAGTAGAGCCCGCAACCCGCTCTACTTTGAATACCTCCTAGGTCGGGAAAAAATTGCCCGTGTAAACTCCATTCGGGATCTAGGCGTAGTTTTTATCAGAATTAAAATATCCATACTATCCATACTATCCATATCCATATACTAATATGAATATCCATATCCATATACCAATTGGGGGCGAGAAGTTCCAATTTTTTGAATAATTTTGTTGATTGTGTACTAATACTAGCTTACATACCAAATTTCAGCTTTCTAGGACTTCAGGTAGTACCCTAGAGGTTTTGATGATCAACATCAGGCAGTGAGTCAGTGACGAAATCGGCGTTTTTTAGATATCAATAAAATCTTAAGTATAAGAGCTGTTACTGAACTTTGTGTGTTTAAAAAGTCCACTATTGACATCATATCCCGAGAATTTTGTTTATCTGGTATAATCCAAACCCAAGTTACGAGGGTTCAAAAAAACGATGAACCGCTTCGAGAAAAGGTAGGTAGTGCCCTTGCGTTGCGCTTCGCTTGGCTCGTCTTGGCGATATATCGTTGACTAGTACCCATATCACAAGCCTTATTGAGCTTACTATGGGACTAGGTCGATTTGTGTAAGATTGTCCCCTAATACTCGAACCCAGGACCTTCAGCTTCGTAGGCAGCTTCACTACCCACTAGGCTAACCGGTCGTCCAATCGTCTATGGGGTTTAACTTTCATTATTGAATACTTTAATAGCTTGCATTCAAATGTAAAAATGGTTTGCTTACCTTAGATACCTACCTACATCGAAATCAACAGAACTATGTACGAAAAAAATGTCTTTCGTATTTTAGCCTTTTATATCAACCTATATGAACATATTTTGTTTCTTATTTATATTTATTTATTTATCCCAACGCATACAGGCAGCGTTCGTCGTTATTAAACAGGAAATTTGTTTAAGAAGAACCACAGTAGAAATCAGAAACAGATGCTACGCGTGCATTCGTAATGAAGGCCGTCAATTCGAGCAAGACTTGTAAATGAAGACGAATTTGTTGATTGAAATGATTAAAATTGGACTATTACCTATACTACTGTATGTTACTTATTACCTATACTACTGTAACATACTGTATGTTATTTACATAAAAACCTACTTATCTAATTTAATTGCCTGGTTTGCATCGTTTATCGTTTATTTGACGAAAGAGAGAGACAGCTGATGCATTTCTAAGCACGTGGTTTACAAAAAATATTGTACGCCGATTCCGCCTAGTCCGTCCCTTACACAAAATTGGCAAATTAGTAAAGTTTCTTAAAGGGTTTTTGACATTATTGCACATAATTAGAAAGAGGATAGACTAGAGAACTTTTTTAAAGAGTTTTAAGAACAGTATCATTTTTAGTTTTTTTTTTTAAATTGCAAATCAAAGTTACCCAAGACAAAATTCTTGCATCTTAATTTTTTTTGAGGGTAAATAAAAAAATAAGTAGACGTTACTTGCATTGCAAATAAGTTTGACTTTGAAAGAGCTGTACAACATTACACATTACTATATAATGAAAAATTAGGCTCTACCACTTTTTATTCAAGGTGAAACGCGTGAGCATATAGAAAATTTCTAAATAATTTTAAAAGAATACAAAAAAAATACCAGTGCACACAACATTTTTTTTGAGGCCGGAAAAGATAGCTAATGACCTGCCGTTTTAATTTGGCAAACGATGGAGCAAACACCCTGTATATCGATTGCATAAACAACTATTTCATATCAACACTTTTATTATTGAACACATTGAGTCGAACTTTTTGTGATTAGTAATGCCTGGCTGGCAAGAAACGTGAAAAATAATTAAGTGTCAATTTGTGTCAAATATATTTATCTTTTGAAGAAAACTTATGATACTTTATTCCTTATGTACTTACTTATAATAATAATATTAGTGTTCGTATAATAGGCAAAGCCGCAGTGTACTCGTAAGTAGGTAGTTTTTGGGCAGCAAGAAACACAAAACTGACGTATTTCTAATTTTTAATATCAGTTTTTGTATCAGGGTAGTAACTAAGCGTAAACAGGGCTGTTATTCAGAACGCGCTAATGCGCCTCACCTCACCCGTCGCGCCTAACGAAACTAGACCTCTGATTACGCTCAGTTACGACAAATCGCGGCGTCAAGGTATATTTGTGGGTGAACAGTTCGGTGAAGTTAAAACAAGTTACAGAATATCGGGGCATAGGTCGCGCTTCGTATAACAGCCTTGCACTGAACTGTAAACATGTAATCAGTAGTCGTATGTATATACATTCTTTCTATATCCTATAAAATTATTTTACTCGTAGACGCAGATTAAATGCCTTCTAGCAGTTACGAAACACAAAGACTGCTAATATCAACAGTTAAACTATGTAGATGGCATTGTGTTAGTGAGCTCTTGGTTCCATACATTTTGTAAAGCGCTGAAACCTCGCTTTTACAACGCCACAATAGCGTGAACCTGTTGACGAAGTCTGTCGAAAAATTGATTGAAGTCGTAGTATTTATAAAGAGAATTGCGGAATAATTTAATGATTTTGGCTGAAGAGCGTATGCTACAAGTTTTAGAATTTCATTAAATCAAAGTAGATCATTCACACAAAGATGTTCTTCGTGCTTTTGTGGAGATTATATTTTATTTTGGTGTTGGCTTTCAATGCATTAACATTGATTGTTCCATCCACAGAAACTTGGCTGCTACTAAGTTATAAGCAGTGTGGATTAAGACTACTTGATGCCCTAAGCAATCCCCGCCCCATATCCATAAGCATTTTTTCGTGCTTTTCTGGTGCCACTTCGTGGGGCCTGGAGCAATTGCTTACTTTGCTTAGGGGCTAATCCGGCACTGGCTGTGAGCAAAACAATACGCAATGGGAATTAATGGGGCATCCTCGTTATAATCTATCAAACCCAAAATAATAAATAGTTGCCTGCCCTTCTTATTTATTTAAACTTTATTGCACAAAACAAAAAAAAAGTACAAAAGACGGACTTAATGCCTTCAAGGCATTATCTACAAGTCAACCACATAGTGCCAAAGAGAGACTTTCAAACGGTGGGTGCAAGAGAATCACTAACAGAACTAATTTAACAATATCCATAAAACATAAACATAGGTAAATATAATAATATTTTTTATATACGCACATATCTTTAGTGCTCTTAAATGCGTTCAGAAACCGTAGGAAATGACCAGCATTATTACAACCAATTTTACTATGAGAACTTTCTTGTCTGTGGTAGTAGGTAAAATCTGTACTGTAATGTTATTACAGTATAGATTTTTGTAAGGTTATGAGTTTAAATTTGGAACAGCTGTCAAACTCATACGGGTCTCTATTCTAGTATTCATAGATATTAAAACAGTTATCGATGCGAAACGTCAATTTTAAGGCCTCTGATTATGTATCAGTTGCATAAACTACTAATACACATACATACATATAAATATAAATATATTGTTGCACACGCGTTTACCTACGACTACTAACATAACTTCTTGCGTTTGGAATTCGTACATGGGCAATTTAGGTACTTGAAATAGGTACAGGGGTTGCATTTTACTTCTCTATTTCCTAAATACACTTCCCTTAAAAAGTTTGCGCTCTTTAACAGTGTTCTTAAATTCGTGGGAAAACTGTAAGCCGCTATAAAATGGTCCCTTAGAAAATGAGTCCGCATTAATATTTTTTCAAATGCACAGTGGTCACGTTAGTACGTCATAGGGCTCGGATGGCAATGATTGAGCTAAGCTATTATATTTTTACAAAATAGTGGGTAAGGTTTTGCAATTTATTGTTTACAACATTCCTTTTTCGGCATCGGAAGTGAAAACAACTAATGAGTCATTAACCGTGTTATTCCAAGTGCTAATTAGAACAAGACGCAACGCTGTTTGTGTTTGTGTGTTTGTGGCCTGTTATTTCGCAGTGGACATTCAAGTTAAAGCTATGGTTTATTCATTTACTTTACTATTTTGTATTTTCAATCTATAATTTTTTTTAAACAGAGTGCTACGCCCAAGCATTGTTTACGTATTCATTTCTGTTTTGTTTTTTTTTATGTTGAAGCTGTTACTTATATTTGTATCTACTTGTGGCATTAAATTTGGTATATAATGTAGCTTAAAATCTCTACTACTAGGCTTTAAAAAAAGTATTTGCGACATGCAGCAGCTGTAAGGTGCAGCCAGGGTCTACGCCCGCGCGCCTAGCACTTGCTACGAAATATGTATTGTATTTTGATCCGCATTTAACAGTTTTTTGTTTTATTTTAGGTACTAGTATTGACTGTTCTTTTAAAAGAGTGCTTGTACTAGATACTTGGCTGTCTATTAAAGACAGCAAATCCGAAGTGGAGTGGTGGCGTCGAGTATTTGTAGTATCAATTTGGGCTATCTCCTCGTCACTCATATATCCGATTCTTTGAATATTTTATTCACCTTTCCTATAGATTAGATTTCAATAAATGGCAGGCTCGTTCAGCAGACGATAAAATTCTTCTTGTACAGAAAAAGTAACATGTCCAGCAATAGTTTAGGCGGCGACTTGGTCTAATAGTCGACAAACCGCGAAGTGGAGGAAGTGGCACATCCAACGACGGAAACACTGCCAGGAGGTTTTATCTAATTCAGAAATTCAGCGGAAATTACTGGATTAGACAAAGACCTTATTGACAGATTTCATAATCTGCTGCAGCGTCTTTCGTCGGGATACAAAATTAATAACGCGGCTTTTAAAGATAATTCTCTGGACACAGCACGTAAGCTTGTTGCTACTTGGTACAACTTGCCCCCGTCTGTACATAAGGTTCTCATTCATGGGTCGGAAGTAATTGACCACTCATTACTGTCAATAGGTGAGCTTTCGGAAGAGGCCGCCGAATCTTGTAATAAGTTAATTAAACAGTTTAGGCGTGACAACACGAGGAAAATGTCCCGGGTTCTCACAAACTTCGACTTGATTGATACATAACACACTCTTTCTTCATTCGGATCCTTATATTTCTAGGTTAAGAAAGTTACCGCGGAAAAAGAAGTCCATTCTTTCAAAAGAGGTATTGAATTTGATGTCGTTATAGAATAAAATGTATATAGTCATCTAATAAAAACTAAATTTACATTATTTTAGATATAGATCCTAATATGTAACTATTAATTTATGTAAATATTATATTTTTTGTCCATTTTCTGTGTTTGTAGTTAGGTAATTCAATTCAATTCATTTTTATTCAAAGACCAACATGGATCATTATTGTTACTAAGACTTACCTAGTTAGGTATTTACTTTATTTTTTATATAATAATGTAATTAAGTATTTAAGTTTATTTCAGTTTATTAGTTATGAAGTTACAATTCTTTTCTTGTATTTTAGTATGTATTTTGTCAAGTACAATTAATGCATTATTTTTTTGAATATTTTTATTTGTAGGTACATTAATTAGTTTTATTTTATTTTATTATAAACGTAAAGTATTACAAAAAAGTAAAATAACGACAGTCATTACCTTCGCGAAACCCTATCATATGGCCGCCTCTCTTAGCGCGGAACCTGCAAAATGTTCCTACTTTTGTGTCACTTCATTTCTGAGTAATTATGCTTCAAAGTGATAAGTATTGGACTCAAAGTGTATTTTATCGACATTGGAAACATGGCCGTGGGCTATCGTCACAAGGTCTTATGACTCATTTCAAAATTCAATTTTCTGCGGTTATGATTTGTTTGCGATTGACCATTTGTGATTGGTAATTGGTCGTAAACGTCCAGAAATATCTATCTATTTATTCTGTCGTTAACGCACGTAAGCATCAGATACAACACGATAACTTACAAAACTTAATGAAGACATTGCAAAAAACTTCATCAACCCTCGTTAAAACTGACTAGTGACCTGTTTAAATAATAAAACGAGAACCGAACTCCCAAAACGTCTGAATTAATATTCCGAGCCAGTAGCAGGCCCATTACTGGAACGCTGTACACGAGATTCGAGGCACCCCCGAACCTCGCCGAAATATAATCAACTCCAAACTATGTTGCTGTGACGCAGCAATTCCAAACTTAACCCGCTATTACGATATTAGGGGAGTAATTTAATAAGCTTAGTTGTGGTATAATGATTGTTGTTAATATAATAGATTAATGTTTAAACTTTAAGTCATGAGTGGCCTTGGTCCTTATGTGTATTAACCCCGGCACACCTAGGAACAATCATTAATTTTGTGGTGTGTTGGCCTTGGGTTCCTCTATATGTATGTGCACAAAAATGTACAATATTCGTTATAAATTAAGATTTTTACTTAGGTGATATCAATTTGATAAAGAGTTTAAATTATATAAGTTTAAATTAGAACTCGACAGCTAATGGCATGTGTAAAAGGATAAGCATTCTCTTTGACCAAAAAGAGAATGCTAAATCGATCTTTTACACATGCTAAAGTGTTTTAGCATACAGCAGACATCGTTTGGACTAGGGTGTGAAATACCATTTAGTGATTCGTCCGCAAGTGAGTAATAAAATGAGTTCTCTAGATACCTACTGCATCCGCGGCTCATATTATCTGAAATTACTAACTGCAACAACTTTAGTTTTTAAGAATAACCTGTTAGGCTCCCTCTTAATTTTTGTCACGGTGTGCGCGAATAAGCAAACGTTTGCGACCGGCCACAGACGTATAAATAAATAAAAACACTCGGACAAATTAACTTGATATCAGGTCAAAAGCGAGGCTTCTTTCCTTTGTATTGATCTTTTCAGTAACTTAATTTCCAAGAAAGCAAACTTTTGATCAATACGAAGCACCAAGTAATTTCAACGAAATGGTAAAACTTTTCATCTCACTGTTTGTGACGTGAAAAAGCCTTTGTAATCCATTGGCTATTTGCTAGATGGTAAAAAATAAAGTATCTCGTCTAACGAATAAAGCTGGTACAACTTTTGTCTTGCATTTTGTTTTCATTCTTCAAGAATGTTTGAAAATTTCAAATGGTACTCTCAGAGTATAAGTAACAAGGTGTATATTCAAATCATTTTACATTTTCACCAATTTAAAGGTTTTTAAATAATGCCCAGATTAAATTCATCTACCTAATGTTGTAGGTATTTCTCCTCGCAAGCATTACCACCAGGGCCAAAATATTTAGAGGGAATGATTCTTGGCGCTTTCCATATAAACTTTATCAGACTTCATTCTTCCTCCTAGCGTTATTCCCGGTAATGCCCCTAAAGGAGCCCGGGGTCCGCTTTGAGACTGCTTTATCAGACTTCTTTGCATTAAAAAACATGAATAATAATAGCCATTTGTTTCCACAAAAAAAAAACAAATAAAGCTTTTTAATAATAATAACATTGCATTTTAGAGTTAATAAGTAAAGTGAATATCAGTAAATATCTATGTTCAGCATGTAGTGGAGTATACACTACACACTGAATATATAACATAACAACAATACCAACAATACAACCAACAATATAAATTAATTAATTAATATCTCTATATATACCTTACACAAATCGAACGGTTCCCCATGTTTTGGCATACTTTTTTTAGTAATCATTCTATATGGAATAATCTGATCGGGCTACATCCGTACTTGACTTTGCACATATACTCGTACAATACAATACAATACAAATATTCTTTATTGCTCACCAGACATAGTAAAAATAAAATAGAGGTAAATTCAACATAAACAATGGCAGACAACAGGCGGTCTTATCGCTAAAAAGCGATCTCTTTCAGACAACCTTTGGGTGGTGGAGACGATGCAAGAAAATATATGATTTGAGTAGGTGAAAACAGAAAAACAGAATATAAGAACAACTTAACTATAAGAACGACCATACACTTACATAAATACACAAACCTACATTCACATACAATAATTAAATGTTATAGAAACAGTATTACTCACAGCCGAAAACAAACAGCACACTCCAAGTAGAAAGGACTAGTTACCGAAGAGAAAAATAGTAATCCTTAAGTCTAGTTTTAAAAATAGGAAGAGACGTTAACGACGCACGTTTAATCTCAATAGGCAAAGAATTCCACAATCGAACAGTTTGGAAAGTAAAATAATTGTTGTAAAATTTAGAGTTTGATGAGGGAACACTCAGGAGCAACTTCTGAGCAGACCTAGCAGAAGAAAGAAATTTAAAGCGTTCCTTGAGGTAGCGAGGAGTTGCAGGGTTAAAAATAATTCCATAAAGGTGGGCGAGAATGTGAGAGTTACGTCTGGATCGGATAGGAAGCCACTTGAGTTGAGAACGGAAACTGGATACGTGGTCAAGTGGTCATATATACGTAACCCAAATATGAACCTGATACATAAGTTTTGAATACGCTCAAGCTTGGTAAGGTGCTCCTCAGAAAGATCAATATAGGACACGTCAGCATAATCTAAAATAGGGAGGAGAAGCGTTGAGCAAGCGCAACTTTGGTAGCAATGGGAAGGAAATTACGAAGCCTTTTCAAAGAACCCACAGCTGCAAACATCTTCCTGCTGACCTCATTCATCTGTGGCACCCACGAAAGAGTGCGGTCCAAAATAACGCCAAGGTTCTTAACTTGCAGAGAGTACGGGATCAAAACGCCATCAAACAAAATCGGTGGGAGATTAACATAGTCAAGTCTAGAAATCATCTAGACTTGACTATGTACTGACGCATATACTGTTATGGCAGAATCTAGATTCGCATAGTTTGATTACGCAGATTTATATTAATCCAAATATTATTTGTACATAATTTTGATGCTCCGAACACCCATTTTGCTGAAAAATATTCTCGCAGTAATATATTTTACCAGTACATTATTTACCTGAATTTAAATTAACATCTAATCATTTTGCGGCCTCTGTTTATTCACTAGTTAAATGTACATAAATAACCTTGTTATTCACAATTTTATATTGTTATACATATTTGTGATCACTCCAATCTAACCGATTTTCCTGGTAGCAGTTAGTTTTTGTTTAGATCAGAGTTCTAACCTAACTTACTTTTCTGGAAGCAGCTCGTTTTTGTTATGGTTGCAGTTCTAATCTAACCTTACCTAGTGATCAGTTGGCACATTGGCTTTCTGAATTCGCCATAAAATTATTATGCTAAGCATGTAATTATGCCAAGTAAGTTTTGGACAATCGATAATTTGCCGAATATGTGCTAAACGCAATTTATCGTAAATATAATCGGTCTTAGCAATTTTTTAGTATGCGAATTCAATTTCGGGCAAACACATTTTCGGAATGTTAAAAATTATGTCAAATATAGTTTCTGCCACATTAACATTCGTCGAAAACCGAATATGCCAAGTCTGACAACCTAAAAGCGTTTCGGACAATTAAAGTTATGCCAAATAGAGGGAACCCAAATCGAACTAGCCCCATGGTAATAATAGTTAATAACTTCATCGTCGTCATATACTGGGCGTTTGAAGTTCTCTGTTTCAGTGTCCTCATCTTTGTCTGTCCAGAATTGTCGTTTCCAGGTCTTCTAGAAATTTCGGGGTTCTAAATCATACCCTAACATGCATGCAACCATATTTAAGCCTAAAAAAACTGTTTCAGCTTCGGGTGTTCAAAAATGTATTACTTTAGTAGGTGGGTATGTTAATTTTTAGTTATTTTAAATAAATAATTTGCCTACAATTTTAAACACTATATTCGTTGTAAAACTTCTTCTTTCATCCTAACCTCTTGTTCATACGTCGTGTTTAAAGCAAACGCTTCCGAATTAACGTACGAAGAAAAAAAAAACACTTCTCATGCTCGAAAAGTGTTTCATATTAGGGGGGCTAAAGTAGTACATTTAGTCCCTAGGGAAAAAGTGTACCGACACATACGAGTATTCATGATTTTGAGAACATTAAATTTGTCAAATCTGTACACTATGAAATCCACCAATCACAATCCTTTAAATTAAAAAAAGACCGGGTTGCACTCCGGGAGTGCCGGCAGATGTGAGAACTTGAATATTATCAAAAAAAACAAAAAACCCCTCCCCCCCAAGCCGTAAGGTGAGGGATTCGTTCGTTCCTATCGAAATCTGTGGCGAGTATTTTTCCCCACCCGAAAAAGTGCCCTGTATGCTGTCCGCCTATAAACGGTAAAAGGATGATGAGGAGGTATTTCTTGGTGTCAATATTTTGTATCGATGTCAAAGCAGTACTGTAAAAAAAACATGCTGCTAAATTTAGCAATTTTTTCGCCCTGGAATTTGTTATTGATTGTAGATGAATAATCTTTGTTTTTACTATTTTCTCGCAGTCGAAGTGAAAAGTAGCTCACTTCGCTCGGAAAAATAACCATCTCGTATTATGGCTTGTTTTAGACCCTTGTCATACAAGTTACTATTATTTATATAAAAATCAGTATTACATGAAAGAAAAAGAAACAACTTTCACCTAAAAAGGCTACAAGGTGATCACTCAGCTCGATGTCAGGAAATGAGTAACAAAGACACAATTTTAGAATATCAATGTAAGATTACTCTAATTGTATATAATAATACAGTCGCAATCAGATATATCGGAGCGGCCAAAGTGCTCACAAATATCTGAATACAGCTCTAGTGCCTTGACAATAGAGACGTGTTCAGATATTTGTGATCACTTTAGCCGCTCCGATATATCTGATGGCGACTGTACATTGAAATGTCTGCAAAATTAAATGTTCCCAAGATGGTACTGTCCGCGAACGCGCTTCACCGCCCGGTCCGGGCACTAATCTGCAGTCAACATCTATCAAATGCGCATTGAGGTTGTAGTAACCTTTATAAATACGTGTTTGTTGATGTTCAAAATAGGACAACGTCCATTTGAATTCAGGGGAGTACCTACCTAAATCTCTTATTAATCCTGTGTTTTATTCATTGCATTTCGCATCGAATTCGCATTGAATTCCTAAAACTGCTGTTAGACTACTCTGTAAATCGATATTTATAATTTATTTTAAAAATATTGTAGAGAACTATGCATACCCTACGATAAGTTGAGCATTTTGTGATTTTTGCTATTATAGAAAAACTGGTTAAAAGGTCACAAATTTGGGCCCTTTACAATATTAGTAGGTGTATGTATAAAAAAAAGTTCATGTTTTCTGAATGGATGTTTTTTATCTAATGTTGAAAATGCGTAGGGAGTCATTCGTTACGTTTTATTCCATATACTTTATTAAATGTTACTTAGTTGGAAATCAATTTGGCATTTCGTACGATTCAAATGATATTCAATTATGCGTTTAATCTTGTATATTAATATTTGTAGATTAAGTAATAAAATAAGTTTTACCGTACTTAATATACACTTCAAGAGAAGTTTTTTACATCAAGCAAGCAAGCCAAGTGATTTTATTAATTTCATCGTGCAAGAAAAATATATTTATTAGAAGTGACTTTATAGGCTAATATAACCCTTAATCGTATAAAACGGTCATTATTAGTTTGTTTTTTTGAAAAAGCCTAATGAAAGATTGACACTCAAATGTATATAATTTTAATCAATAAATTGTTTGCTGTTTTCAGTTTAAAACAGTAGGTATACTTCGACATACAAATATTTTAAAATTACATAATCGAGATTATGTCAAATAAAAATATCAAAATTCAAATACCTCTTTTTGCTGGTATACACATTTAGAGTATATATAAATTTGTGGTATATTATATAAACCAACACGAAAAGTAAACTACTTATATATGCATTGTGATAAAAGAGGTATTTTTTGCCATAAAAAAATAAAAGCGGGAGAAGAAATTTGAAAAATTATCGAAAGAAATGAGGGGAAAGTGTGGAGCGACGTTCACTTTTTTTTACTTCGGGCAGTGTAAACATTACTGCTCCAGCCAAATCAAGATAATTTGAACATTGCTGAATAAGCCATATATCAGGCTTTAATATTGGTGTAGTTTGGTGTTGATATAAATTGACATAGCCGAGCTATGATAGCTTTCCTAAAATATTGAAATTGTACGAAAGCACCCAAAGATGCGGAGTCGCTTCGTTCACCTCTGCTATTATCACAAGCAGGGGCGGGCTGCAATCGTACAGTAAGTATAGTTAGTTATTAATACATTAGGGATGCACAAAAGCACGCCATACAAAGTTATTAGAAAATTAAATAAAAATAAAAATAACTACGTAGGATTCGTTCAAAGTTACGTTGACATGGCAAAAACACTTTTTTTTTTCAACAAAGTTGGAAGTCACTTAAACTCGTGTAAGGCTACCCACGAGGCCACAGTACCTACTGTTATCCCTTCCCGTGGTTAGCCTAAACGTCTAAGCCGGAGTCTTCCATAAAAATATAGATGCTCCAGTTTGCATTACCGCACGTACGCACGCACTGTACCAATAATCCACACTTTCCCCTATCATTTAACAATTTTTGCTTGTTCTTAGATAAAAGTAAGTTTTATGTCGATACAACTTTTTAATGATGTACTTATAATTATATACTCGTTTACAATCAAAGCACAGGTATCTTTTATAAAAAGAGGAAGGGAAGTTCTGTTTCAGCAATTTAGGTACATAAACATTATTAAAACGATTAAAATAAAATAAAAGATTTGAACCAATGTAACTAAATGCTTTCCTCTATCGGGATACCAAGATATTAGCAATAATTCATCACTAAATTATCGAATAACAAACGAACTCTTGTCACATCTTAGTACTAAAGTTAAGTGTTAAATCACTGCGTGAACAAATCGTTCATGATATTTTGTTACGTTACCTAATGTCTAGGCTACTACACAACGTTCAACACACAAACAAATCATACAGTGGAATTGTATATTAAATAACAACATTGTGGACTTCAAGACTAAAGTGATAATAAAATGTATCGTATTATTTACGTTGAGCTTAATGAATTACTTGAGCAAGGTTTCTTTTAAATTCAGTTAGCTTTTCACATTTTTTCTAGAGTAATCGTAGAAATAATCTCTTCACCCAAAACGAACGCCTTAAAGTTATCTGAAAAGATCTTCCCCTAAAAATGTTGTCGGAATAAAAGAAATGAATAAAAGTGTCGAGTTTTGCCTTCTTACATAATTCAATAGGACCCTTTTCAAGCTGGAATCTTGTTATGTCTTGATCTTAACACAAGATTTTCATGAAGCTTATTTTTGCTAATAACATGTCAAGTGGGTCCTATTTTTTAAATATTTTTTTATCCGTTGACTTTAGGACTTTGTCCCTCCTGAAGGTGCATTATAATATATACACCTAAGTTTCGCCTAGGTTCGCTAGGCTTTGGTCACCAATGAGTAGAAATACGTTTGCACCCCGGCAAGTCCCACTGTCGTTGATGGAGGGATTTTCTGGCCGCTTATCTTTGCAACTGTCACCGCCCTTGCAAGCGTTGTAGTATTTCCAGGACGAAGAAATTGTATCGAATAAATATCACCATTTACTAAAAATATGAAAATGACAAGATTTGCACTTCAATGGGCAGTAGCTAAAAATGCAATTAGACACATCTTCAACATAGCGTGTCCCCAGGCCGCTATACCGAATGGGGAGAGTCATCAGTGTCACCACACTCACCACCACTGTAACGCGGTCATTTCTATGTTTTATAGTAGCTCAGACGTCAATCTTAGCTCATGATCTATGTCCCTTGCTTCATTCACAAACAGCTACAATACTAAGAAAAAAGTCCTCAGTAAATATGGCATTCTAGATTCATATACTATAATATAAAAACCGGCCAAGTGCGTGTGGCGCAGGCGCAGTGTAGGGTTCCATAGTTGCCTGGCTGTCTTAGTTACGTCGACGCCGCATTTGTACGAAAATTGGCCTTTCCAAGTACACATTAAGTGGGTCGACTATAACTCGGTAACTACTTATGCCTACTTGTCCGTGATAGTTTTCCTTTTAAATTCATTATATGTACTACTACCACGAATTTTTCACATCCCCAGTCGTAGCCATTTAGCCGGCAGGACCCCCCCCCGGACACATGACTCGAACAAAGATTAGGGCTTTAAAGCCCAATATCTCGCAAACTAATCACTAATCAAATTTAATATGGTTTTAGGAAACCCATAATATATTTGAACGAGCTATCCAACGATACCCCACATCATGGGTTTAACGAGAAAAAAAATGACATCCCCGACTTAGTAGGTAACCTAAAAAAAATTTTTTCAAGATTTCATTGCACAGTTTTGTCGGCGTGATTGATTTATATACTCATGCCGAATCACAGTTTTCTAGTAGTGATGGTTACTGAGCTAAGCCGAAGACGGACGGACGGACGGACGGACAGACGGACATGGCGAAACTATAAGGGTTCCTTGTTGACTACGGAACTCTAAAAAGGCGTCCATAGGTGTCACTTTTGTACGAGAACAATCCTACTACAGCCTACAAAGGGTTAATTTAGGTACTGAAACGTGTTCTAATTGACTCAGACGGCGTTTACGAGCGAGATTGAAACACTGCTGGATTAATGCGCTTGAATTAAAACATCGATGTAGCATTAGGCAAATTAATGGCTTGTGCGGTAAGCTCTGACATTTTGACGGATGGCAATCCTTGCCTTATGGCGTTATGGAGTATTAAGGTGCAATAGAGCGGAATGTGTATCACATGCGTAAAGAAACGTTAACTATTCAATGAAAAATAGTAACAGACTGCCGATTTTAGCAAAATTTACACGAAGCCTAAGGTATTCATTAATACTACATTGTGTGTTGTGTTGGTTCAAACCAAAGAAAGCAAGTTCATTAAACCACTCCATTTGAAGTTCGCACAGCTCTGTTAACCACCAAGTTATTTAATGAATCCCTATTTTAGAGAACAACTGAAGCATTTTATGGAGCACTCGGCGCAGCCACTTGTGCACACGACGGTCGCTTTCTATTACACATGTAGTTCTTTGAGCTATGAAAACCAGAACGTAACAGCTGCGGGCGTGCTATCCAATTTCATACGACATTGCCTCCGATGTGCAGCGTTAAAATGAACGACGAAATATAATAATGTTTAAGAGGAATATGCAACACAACCAAACTTCATTCCTACGATTCGATGAGCAACAACGCTATAATACAGGTACTTTTAGCACTTTGCTGAAGCTGGCATTATAATGCCAGTCAATTTGGATCTTATCTTGAAAACAGTTTCCTTATCAAAGTTGTTCACACAAATTTCTCTTATTCTAGTGTAGCCAACTCGGATGAGAGATGCTCATCTTTAATTAATTATCAATACCTACATATTACGCAACCTACGGAAGGCGCAGCGTGGGTAGGCCCCCCGCAAGGTGGACTGATGACCTGGTAAAGGTTGCTGGAGTTCGCTGGATGCGGGTGGCGCAGGACCGGTCACTTTGGCACTCTTTGGGGGAGGCCTATGTCCAGCAGTGGACGTCTTTCGGCTGATGCTGCATATGATGATGATGATGATGACCTACATATTTGTCCTTTGTAGTGAGGTCATCAGCGCAAGTCCCGGCTTATAATATAAGCGAAAGTATATTTCTACTGAAAGGAGTTGAAATGAGGTTTCCGCATGTAATACAAGTTACTAGTTTGTCCCGCGTCGTCATAGGTAAAGGGATAACAATATAGTTATATCTTCATGAAGAGTATACATTATGCAGTTCAATACTTAACACCCCTCTTTTGGCATCGGGGGTTAAAAGTAGCCTAAATTACTGCAACGTGACGTTTTGGTTAAAACTTATTCTATATGAAATTTTATTTAAATATTGTAAAGTGTAGGTAGAAAATAAATAATTAATGCCAATATGGTGGAGTGTGGGTCTCTATGTAATCCACCACATGTCCAATTGATTGGTAAAATTGTTAGGCATACGGAGTTTCACTAAGTATCGGCTTTATAGACTGAATTCAAACGGTCATCATGGTAGTTTAACACTGATTTGTGGTTATTGTTACATGTTTAATGTTATTAACTAGTCGAAAATAGCATTGCCACTTACTGCCGGTCGAACTAAGATAGGATAAACCACTCTGCTACTGTTGCTGAGATGTTGAAATAGTTAAGAGGATAGACCACACACTTCTCGACTGTTTCCTCCGAGGTTTAAATTATAATAAGGTAAAAAAAAAAGACGGGTTGCACTGCGGGAGTGCCGGCAGAAGTGAAAACTCAATATCTAAACTCTAAACTCAATAACATTGTAACAGTTTTTCGATCAGGTCATGTGACATCTTACGGTGTCACCCTAAAAATGAATTTGACGCAAATTTATAAACAATTATCAATTATTTAGGCGGACGGGCCGCGGGCGCGTTGGGTGCGACGGGCCGCCGGCTCGACGGGCGGCGGCAAACACAATACCAATTTGTTTTTGCCATTGCCAAATATTTTTCAAAGCTTTATCTCTTTAGGAATAACGTCTAAATTCGAACTATTCAAATTTGCAAGAACAGCAGACGGCGGTGGCGACCAAAATATCAATTTGTTTTTGCCGTTGGTAAATATTTTTCTAAGCTAGGAATAACGCCCAAATTCGAACTATTCGAATTTTCTCAATAGCAAACCGGTGAAGGACGCGTTGGTTAAAAATACAAATTTATTTGCAGAATATGCTATTGCAAAAAGTGTTAACGGCTTTATACTCTTACGAATAGCGTTCAGTTTTCAATGAAGTCGAATCGGCTAGCAGCAAAAAGTGACCTCCTTCACATCTGACGTCACAAAACTCTGTCGCGTATTTAACAATTTTTCCCCATCCCGAAAAGTGCTCAGCGCCGCTAAAGAAGTTTTCACTTCAAAAAAATAACTCCCTGGGAATCGAACCCGAGAACTCAGGGGCAATCACGTAACGTTTTGAACGAGCGTTAGGTAGATCCCATTGTCATTTTTCCATATAAAAATTGTCATTTAGATGATTAGATCTACCTAACGTAGGTACCTACGTACAATGCATGACGTGATCGACTTGCTCTGCCTCAGAAAGCTAACGATTACTGATCACGCCACGACGTGACGACATCGCTAATCGAAATTAAACTACTTAATTGTGGCTGGTAAGTTTAACAATGCGTCGTGAAAGGCATAATTTAAATAATAGCCAACAGTGATCTGTCAACATCGCGGATGAATTATATAACATTGTATTCTTTATTTCAATAGAATTGTCTGTGTGCGTGCGTGCACCCAAGCTCGCGCACGGCCCCGCCTCCATGAGCGCGACAGAAATATTTATTGGGAATTCTCGAATCTGAAAAAAAGCTCAGCGAATGTACCCGCGGTCTTAAAATTTCTATATAAAAGTTTGCAGTATTGGGACCCTTTAACAACGTTGTAACCAAATTTACATAGGAGATTTGTTTAAAATTTGTAGTATTTTTTTATCAATGCAGTTGACAATATTACTGAGATCCTTTTTTAATTCACACGAGATTAATTGGCGCTTCCTAACATAAGAAAAAAATACGAATAGCCCGCGTCTAAAAGGTTTATCCCTAACAAACTCTAGTTCTGGCCCGCTGGCCAACAGTTGCGGAGTGGCTGCAATGTTGCGTGAAATTACACTGCACTCGCCCTCGATCCTCTTTATATGGAATGGGGGTCGGTCAAACATTTACGTTTGCCATTTCAACTGGATTTGAATACGTTTCATGTGCTAGTTCTATGCTTAAGACACGGAAACACATTGACATAAAATTGGAATGCGCAACGTAGGCTTCTGATTGACCCCCACAATATCATTGTCAACCGGATCCGGTTAAGCGTTTATTCCCTTTGTTGTTATAGTGAACTAACCATATAAAATCAAAAATTACAAAAAGGTGTATGACAACGTTAATAGATAGTACATACATAATTCCTAAATAAATTAAAAAAAATATGTATAATGTACCAACGAATTAAGTATACGTAACTATGTAAAAAAACCTGACATGTAACTTGGTGTTATTAGTAAAGTATTTGTATTTGTATATCGATTGTACAATATAATACAAATACACTTTTCTCAAAAAATACCAGAAAAAAGCACGTAATTTCCTACATATTCGAAGGTTAAGTGTATAGTTAAGGGTCAGCCACACGAAATATACCGTAAAATGGGGTGAGTAGGGGCAAAACTGACATTCAAACCTCGATAACATTTTATGTTTACATAATGCAAACTGAATGGTGTATATAATAAGTGTTCCGGACGTTTGTATTTTAGTTTTTATTTTATTTTGGACAGTTCCATTTCATAACTTTGACGATAAACAGGAAATCCCACTTCACCCCGTAGTCCCTCGTAATTGGGGTGAGATGGGTTTTCATACAAAGGTGATTTTGGAAAATTGTTGGATCGATTTTTTTTTTACTAGGAGTATTACTATAGGTCCATTTTAAATTTGAATACTTACATTATTTTTGTAGCAGTAGCCTCATTTCATCCCTTCTCTCCCCATTCATAACCCAACTCTCCCCGCGAACCCTCCTCACCCCATTTTACGGTAATAGTAAAACTTCTGTGGTTAGCCGTAAATTAAAAAATAAAATACATTGCAGACTCGCTCTACGTCCCTGAAATGTTACTTAAAACTTTCATTATTTTTCGACTCCCAAAATTTAAAAAAAGATAAAACGGCAACATAAAAATGTGGCACAAGTCGTGTATACCTTTAATTAAAATGTCCTAAGTCGTTGTTTTCCATTGGTACCGCGACTTCTTGTCAGCTTGCGATTTTGGGTGGAAACATACACTTGCCATCCTTTTTTCCCCATCTTTGGCAAAAGCAATACGAGTAAACTTTGATTACAGACTTACAAGCTCGTCCGTTTAAACCGAATACTCACTCAGCCTGCAATTGCCTACTTCTGTGCCTAAACAATAATGAACACAGTATCCGAAGATGAATATTTAATTACCTATCAATTTTAATAAGTGTGTGTGTTCCCAGTCGGGGTTTTTACTACCGGGCCAAACCACATTGGGACCCTGATGGCCACTTATTCCTGCTGCTGAACTGCCTTGTCGGACTCCGGACTACATCGGCGACGTCATCAGACGCGCGCCTCCACCTGCCACGCAGATACAGGGAAGTGTTGCCTAATAAGACAGTGTGAAGTAGACACGGCTTACCTACATTTGTGAATTCTAGTCTAGAACCCATTTTCCTGAGATCTAAATTTACGCTTATCTAATTGTTGGGAGTTCTGGCCCACACCATTGTTGAACATTTTGGAGCACCGAGTTTTTAATTAAATATTGTAAAGCTGTTCAACATTGTTTTGTTTGACACATCCCAACAACAAGCGTTACACACTATAGGTAAAAAACGTTGCATGCAATTGTGGACTGTACAGTAAGCATTTATTATATTTGTAAAAGAAAATATTATATGGAATGTATATTCGAACAGATCCTAACTACATTAAATAGGGTTTTTTTACGAAATTGTTATTAACCTAATATACTACTACTATTGCACACCTTTCACAAACAAAGCTGGCACAAAAGAGACAAACCATAATAACATGTAAAAACTAGTGGTCTTGTCACTCAATTATTAGTAGTACATTACGCACCTAGGGCGGTGAATTCGTGAATGCCCCAGATGGCAGGTGTTTGTGGCCCGAACCGAAGGTGAGGGCCATAAATAAGCGATCTGGGGCTTTACGAATTACCGCCCGTGGTGCGTACACAATTTTACGTCTTCTCCTGGGTGTGAAGTGAGATTTTCCGTTGCGCCCGTGGGCGGTAAATGTCACTTACCGCCCGGAGCGACGTAAAGTTTATTTTGTAGCTACTTTCATCATAGAAAACAGTGTATCTGCTTTATCAATAGTTATGTAAAATAAATTCGCATTAAACTTTTTCTATCGTTAATTTCAGTACCTATTCATCCTAAGAATCCACATCGCGTGAGGCTCTTTATTTTCCAACTTTCTTATTAACGTCAGTTGCATGTAACCAACCGGGTTTCTTGAGCTCATATACCTTTAGTTTGTAATTTCCTTTATAAGGAAGGTTTTTCTATTACCGCAACCTAGACTGCTTGTATCCTGAAGAAGTTAATGAACAAGTTTTGCGGGGTTGTTTCTAAATGTGCTTTGAAAATTATATCGTTAAGGGATAAGCTCTATAGGTTTAAAAACAGTATGGTGTGGATCGGCTCACGATTTCTTTGTGTTTTTAATTCAGATATAATATTATAACTTATACATTTGTAAGTGCATACATTTGTAAAATAGAAAACGACATATATTCATTTTTTCTATGACCATCTAAAATATCTACAGGTTGCCCAAGTAAAAGGTTTACAACTTTGAATCGATGTAATTAAACAATTAATATGTATGGAAAATAATATCCGTTGTTAATGAAACACCAGCGAATAATATGAATTTGAATTGAAATTCAGTTAGATCAAATTCATTGCTATATACAAACAATAAATGAATAAAATAAAATTACAGTGTTGTTATACCTATCAAAAACTTGTGCAATATTGTTGCCATATAAGTTGGTAGCTAAGGAAACCTATATGTTTAAAATATTCTTTAACATCCGTCAAATGTTCTCCTTGCCTCTTGGGAAAATGTGAGCTATTTTCATAGCGATTTTGTGAATGTTCGCATTTCCGAGAGTGTATTATTACAGCAACTGAAAATATCCACTTTTATTGTGTCAGCGTAGTCATGTGGAAAAAAGTCAAATTTCAAAGTCACCCTTTTTTTAATCGATATAACAATTTTTCGAAACGTAATATCTGGGTAGGGTTAATTAGACATCCCCATAGAGAAACCTAATATGTTTAACAAAACTTGGTAACCACGAATTAGACCTCGCCATTCCGACTCCCACTTGGCACCTACATTTTTCTACTAACTAATGCTGTAAAGCAATCGCCCAGCATGAATACTACTCCATTACGGAGCGTGGAGCCTAACTGCTTGTTGACAAGCTATTGCTATTAACAAAAAGAGTGAAGAAAATAATATGTTCAGAGATTTAGTAAACAATATTAAATACATTATTATTTAATACACTATACTAAATAGTCTGGATTAAGATTTTACAGAATTTAGTGTAATTTTAGAATAACCATTAACTGTCTCTTATAAAGTATATATGTAGTACGTGTATAATACGAGTACTCATACTCATACCTAATCCATATCCATACTCCATAGTCTGTCTGTCTGTTACCTCTTCACGCTTAAACCGCTGAACCGATTTGGATGAAATTTGGTATAGAGATAGTTTGAGTCCTGGGGAAGTACATAGGATAGTTTTTATCCCGAAAATCATCCCCTATGGGGTTGAAGTGGGGGGTGAAAGTTTGTATGGAGCTACGATATAAACGAGTTCCACGCGGACGGAGTCGCGGGCAGAAGCTAATACATAATAATACCAGATTTTAGAATATGTCCAAAATTATTCAAGTACCTATAAGTTCATATTTTATTCTACTTCAGGATGACTTCGTTCCGCAGAACTCTAACAATCTATTTCCAAACTACGATGCAAAAAAGCCTTTTTTACCCAGTGCAGTGCTTTTCATTTTAAAATGTTCTGTGGACGCTTTTACGCTAAAAGTCTAAAAGGTTTCGATCGAGCCAGACGCGTTTCATAACATAAGTCAAAACAAGTCATGTCTTTTTATCTGTTGATACCTAACATATTTTACTTAAGTCGATAAACATAGGACGACAAGAAATAATATTTTTGTAAATCTGGTGTGCGCACATTTTTAGCAAGAATACTCATCGATCTCGTGTGTTGCATTGTGTTATGTCTGCTTTCGAACCGATATAGAGCCTGGTGGAAAGGGGGAAAAACTCACCGCAGCCTACGTTGTGTAAATTGAATACTTACTATGTACAATACTTACCTACTTACTCGTAAAAGTAACAATTTCCACGAACTCTATTAAAAGTTAGTGTATTTTTGAATATTTTCAGATTCTGTATCAAGTTTACATTTTCGATGGGATTTAACGAGTAGGTACTGTTTGTCATTTTTTCATTGATTTTGTTCCTTATTATAACGAAATTAGAAAAAGACCGGGTTGCACTCCGGGAGTGCCGGCAGAAGTGAAAACCCAAAACCCAATGACATTGTAACAGTTTTTCGATCAGGTCACGTGGCCTGTGGCGAGTTTAACAATTTTTCCCCAATACAAAAAGTGCACAGCGCCGCTAAAGCTTTCATTCGCTTTCACTTCAAAAAAACATAATAACTTTGGTGGAATAACATACTATTTCATCCTAGCACGACCCGATGTTGATTATGAAACAAATTGTATCAAGCCGCTATGATCTGCAGAGGATACGGCGCCTGAAACCAGCCAATAAAATTACAAAAAAAATGCTTTCTGCAATATCGTACACACCATAAATTCGACGGCTAGGTAAAGGTGTAAGATGGTTTATTATATTAATGAGCTTCTAAGAGAGGACTCTATAAAAAATGGCGATGAGGGAATAAAATCATGTTAACGTGAAAAACATTCGGGTGCTATTGGCCATTATCAATATTAGTCAAGTTTCTAGCGACGCATTGCAGCGTCGCCTTACGCACGATCTCGGAGGATATCATTCATTGTGACATATCTCGGGTTGAATCTAAACGTAAGGTATTTTTCAAATGCCACCTTTGGTGTATCGCGTTTCCAGCTGCCTTTATAACAAAGTTGTCAATTCGTGTCACGACCTTTTTTCTCCCTTATCAACAATGTCTTGCAATTTATAACTTCGAGTAGTGTTCGATGTCAGAACTTTTTTTTGTGATTTAAGAAAAAATCAACAATAAATTACCATATATATATAACATATCCAAAGTTGTAATTCTAGACCAGTAATATTTATAATTTCGTCCAACAGTTTAATTAGGTACCTATAAATATTTGTTATATTTTAAGCGACTTCTATAGCGAAACAGCTGATCATTTTGTTAGGTCGACACCGCACTGTCATCTTAAAAGTAAATAAAATATTTATTTTATGGCTCCAACCAATAAATATTTTATAGCTGTTTTTATATTTCATATTTAAACACACTTGGACGGACGTATCGAAAAAAACAAATCTTATCGAATGTAGAATCTAATAAATACTAACTAAGACTAATATTATAAATGCGAAAGTTTGGATGTTTAGATGTTTGGATATTTAAATGTTTGGATGTTTGTCACCCAATCACGCTTAAACGGCTTAACTGATTTGTATGAACTTTTTGCACGGGGATAGTTTAGCCTGGATTAAAATATAGGATAGTTTTTATCCCAGGTCGAAGCAGACCAAGTCGCGGGCGGAAGCTAAAAAAAAGATAAATAAAGTTTTACAACTATGACGACAAAGGCAATTGTAACTACCCACATTTTTGATTGTACTGGCATATTTATATTTCAATAAACGGAAATCCATAAATAAGTAAGTACTTCTTTTAAAATAGGTTGACCTGAACAATTTTTATTTCGTGTAAAGACTGCAATTAAAGTAAACAACAAAGTAAGCTCACTTTAACGTTACAGTATAACTCTAACTACCTTTCATGTAAAACTGAACTCGGTGCCTCAAGGCCAAAATGAATTTAACGAAAATAGGTTCAAGGGGTCAGATTAACATGCAATCTACATACATTGAAATTATGTAATGCTGTATCCAGAAAAACATATGCATTTTGATCAAATAAAACGAGACTAATATTTGAACATTAAACCTGGTAATTCTGCAATAAACACATTGAAAGCTGCATGTGTTTATGCAGTGTAGAACGCAAACAGGGAGTGCAAAATCGTGGTTCTAGCTGTGGCTTAATTAGTGCCAGCCTCGTATATACAGAACCACCAACCTATTTGCGACACATAACAAGCAATACTAGACTTTAGGACAACGGAGTAAGAACTTTGAATTATCAACGATAAGTTGGGGGACAACGCAGGCCTACCTATAAGTTTAACACGTTATGTCCAGGATAGCCTAACCACTTCGGCACTGAAGCCGTGTGGTTGGAATGACGAATGAGTTGTTACTAACAATTGTTTTGTTGAGTTGAGATACGATATAGTTAAGCAATAAGAACACGGAAATTCCTTTTAGCGGAAATGAAACTTGACTGTGCCATAAATAAGCAAACGATCAATCGCGTTGTAATTCTTCTCGAATGGTTTTTATGTCAGGACAGAAGTAAGCATTTGTCTTTGTAACTTTATTTTGGAATTTAAATTTAAAAACACTCAGCCAGGAGACTGATAAAATAAGTTTGTAAAAAAAAATCCATACGAATCATTAATCGCAGGGATTTTAAACTTTGCTAGTAACTGAATGAAATCGACACACAAGATTTAAATACATTGTTACATATAGGTATTAATATACATAAATAGTAACAGGTTCTGTTAACTCTTAGCCAGGCGGTATCACATACCAACCACGGCGACCACACAGTAATCTAGGGGCACGGCAGTGCCCCCGCCAAGTCAAGCAAAACAGCGGCACGGCCGTACCATCCTTTTCTCGTAGCATATCAGGGCCTTTTTCGACCCCACAATAACTTCGATGTAGATAAAACTAGAAGCCTGAATTTTAAATAACCAAGCAGGCATTGTATAAACACGGTATATTTCAAATTTCATTAAATTGTTTAACCAGTAGTTTAAGAATTATAACTAGTCAGTTTCTTAATTTTGTCACTGACTGACTGACTCACTGACCAATCATCAAAATCCTAAGGCAGACAAAGTAGCTTCACATTTAGAATACCTACACGTAGTGTTTAGTGTATAAATCAAGGGAAAACTAAAATAGTTTGCAATTTCGGTCCAGTTTTCTAGATACACCACCCAGGGGGCACGTGCAGGGTTGTGGTAGGTAGCTCCTCCGGACGCGAGTAACAGTTGTCTCCCTTTTGTCAAGTGAGTGGGCAACTCGACTGTTAGGAGTTCTTAAGCCGCCCGAAGGCCTGTAACTCGGCTTAATCATAGACAGCAGCCGGGAGCGTGCCTTCCAAAGCACAGAAGCGCTCATTTATATTAAATATTAACCACCCACTCAAACATTAGGCGGTCACCCATCCAAAGACTGACCGCTGCCATCTTTGCTTAACCTGCGTTATCGTTTCCGACTCGCAGCCGCCGCTAGGCTATGATGCTAAAGTTTGGACCTCAATCACGCAAAAACGGATTAAAATGAATTTTGGTATACATCTAGTGTTTATTCCGGGAATCATCGTCTAAGGGGGCGAAATAGGGGTCGCAAGTTTGTATTTAAGGAGCTACGATATAAAAGAAGTCCACGCGGACGAAGTCGCGGGCAGAAGCTAGTTTTTAATTAAGTCCAAAAAATTGTGTCCATTTAGGAGCTAATATCTCGGTAATTACCAAGTTTAGAGAAAAGTTGCCTATACAAAACATGCTTATGTTAGCGTCCTCTATACGATAGCATCATAAAAAATAGGTGCCATAATGACACCAACCCCATCAAAAATATAAGGTTAATATAAGCTCTAATAAACAAAGCAGCGCTCAAACTACAAATCAAGCCTATACAATTTTAATCAATAATACGGAAGAAGTTCAAAAGCAAGCTCACCTTGTTATTTTCATGGTTGCTACGGCTATTACAACCATGACTGTTTCAACAAGAGTTTACTAACTAAACATGTAGGTAGGTCAAATAATATGCAATTGGACGTAAAAACGACCTCCTATAAACACGCAATGTCATTTTGTCAACCATTCCATCAATATACTTAAACTTGAAGACTTTAATAAAGCCCAGGATTCAAGACTTTAGAGCCGTCATTATCAAGATCCAATTAAGTGTTAATTAGAAAATATTGGAGTTCTCGTCGATGGTTAATTTACTGCGTCAAACGTGGTCGTGACTCGATTGAGGGGATCTGAGGGCTTATAGATTTCTCAGTTTTGTCCGAACTCCGACTAGTTAGTGAGACAAAAGTGTGTAAAAACAGTTTCTAATACAAATGCAAGATATTATCTAATATTATAATCAACTGTAGCTTACACCTAAGAAGGATAATAATTATCTGTTTTTTCCGAGACAACGATGAAAGCAAAGTCTGTCAATTTGCAAATGGACGATTATTTTCTGGGTTAAAGTTCTAATAAAAAATGAATGTATCCAATGCTAATGTTGAAATGAATGTCACTGTCAAAACAGAGAACACTCATGAATTGCTGGGCAATACAATAATTATACAAAGTTTTCCAAATGATGTCGCCTGAGGCCCGTTCCATGCATAACAAAGCAGTGCATTATCATACAAACCATTCGGATAGAAAACTATCATTGTTCTCTGTACAGTCAAGGGCACCAATATGTATACACCACTAAGTCTCAAAAATATGTAGGCAGACCTTATTCCCGCAACAATAAGGTTGCAGTTAAGTATGCATATTGATGCCCTTGACTGTACTAAAACTAACACTATTCCATTAAAAGCTGATTTACTCATATATTATGTTAGTCATAATAAGGTAAACAAAACAAGTCAGGATTTAAGTTTTATAATATTATCAAAATCCGAATCATACATTTCTATGTCATACATAAGTCATTAATTCATTGAACAATGTACATTGTGTTTGAATAATTACCTATTAGGGTAAGTCACAGTTACAATTTTATAATTATTCTATGCATAGTATAGACCGTACCATTTGATTAAAATGTCAAAGTTTTCAAACTTCAAAAAGTAATATATGATACATATGATACGCTATTACAATGTTACAGTAACTTTTTATATTATTTATTTCAAGTATGTCAAATATGATTACAATACGAAACTAGGACAACATGTGAAAATATAACAATAAATTAAAATACAAATAGAATGTGTAAATTATCAAATATAATGTTACACCGTAAAAAAAAACAGGAACGGATTTTGAAATGTTTTTGAAGTTGTGACAACCAGCCCATAAATTAATAGGGGTGTAGACACCAAATAAAATAACCAATAATGTTGAATTTTCTGGAAAAAGGATGAAAAATATTGTCAAATGGAGAAGAGAGAGTGGGGATTAAATAATCACAAATGTATAAGTGTCCAAAGTTTTAAGAGGGGGTATATTCTGTCCCTCATCCGCAAAACGCACGTTCATATGAAACGATTGTCATTAATTACTATCGTGACGTCACGATCTGCGAGCGTTTTCTCTCTCTAAGAAGCAATATTAAAACGGTTGTAGCTTTGTAATTCTTTAAGATATCTGAATGGAATTTTCGTCACTAGGCATATAAATTTTGAGTCTACATCCGTATTAAGCTTTTATACTACCTATGAAACACCTAATTAAAACAGCCCAACGCTCTTAACTGAAAACAGATTTAACTTTAACCCAAAATAAATGTTAGGTAACTTCCGTATTTAGCGTAGGCTTTAGATCTTGAACTTGTTAAAACTTGGTACGTCGATACTTTATTTGCGACTGGCTTTATTAGTATTGACTTTAACGAACTGAATGCAATGTTAATGGGCTCCAAGAGAACTGAAGTTTATTTACGAAGTAAGAATTCTCTCCAGAAATAGGTAACAGAAAGTTATATAAGACAACTGAATCTTAGATAAGATTCCTTCCTTTAATGATATTGTTTTGCAAGGTTGATTTATCATTTAAGTCATTTGATTGCATCAACATAATATATTCGTTTAACCATTGATCTATTTTTTATCCAAAATGGCAGAGCGTGTGTATTAAGGTTAGACGTCCAAAACTTTTCAAAGGGATTTGCTAAACATAAAATAGTTGTTATAGGATCAATTGAACGTAGGAGTACAAATCACTAAGGTAAATCAGGTTACCTCGATTGGTCTAGCAGTTTCGACCACTGCAGCGCGTGCATTCCTTACCAATTGCGAGCCGCCCTATAATTTCAACTTAGAGCTGAATTGTCATCCGACGCAGTACCAATTGGACTACGTCTCAGGAATAATACACTTAGCTCCACGTAGTTCGTGTTGTAACTTTGACTTCAACTTAAGCTGTGAATGAAGTAATTACACATTTCAGAATATGTGGGAATTTTGGAGATATCATTATTTGCACGGGATATAGAAAATTTATACATGTAATAAAAATTATAATTAAATTGAGGTAATTTTAGATTAAGTAAGTTTAGCTTTATGTAAAACTGTTAAAATATAAATTAAGTACACGCTTAATTTAATCCCGCGTTAATTGGTTGTACCCTTACGCTGTATATGGAAGAGCGGCGCTGTTTCCTGACACAAGTATCTTTATTACTTAAAAGGAGATTTCTACCTTGCTTTTGTTAACCTGTTTGATTACCAATAAATCATTTCCATTTTAATCTTGGTTTTAGTAAAAGTAATAAAAATCCGAAAATAACTATTGTTAAACTTATTATCGCTCACCGACTGACTGATTTTACTTCGTTTTATTGACCTTCTAGATGGATTAATTATGGATTGATTGCCAAAAGACAAAAATACAATAAAACTATGAAGATCGAAATCCTCTTAGCGGGCGATACCAGCCTTCCTTTTTTAGATTTTTTTTTGCCAACTTAGCATTGATACAATACATGTGCCACTGTGCCCTCTGTTGATCTCAAGAGAATAGAACATAAAAAAACACTATGTACCCCCGGTACTATTCGGTAGGTGATATATCACTCAAAGCTCCCGTCGGCATCGTTTTGTTAAAATAGTCGATAGACGGTACCAACTTAAATAAGTGGGGTCACAATTGTACCGAAATAGTCGAGCTCGAGTTGAATAAGTGGCACCACAATTAGGTTGAAATATTTGAGCTGGCTGGAGTAAATGCCACTAACAATCATGCCAAAATAGTCGTAGTTACGTCAGTGGCATTCGAGCCGAAACAGTCGAGGCCTCTTTGAGTAAGTGGCCCCACTATCGGGCCAAAATAGTCGAAACCCACTCGAAGAAGTGGCACCACAATCGAGCCGCAATAGTCGAAACTCACTTGAGTCTTATAAACTTCTAACTCAACTTGAACATGCCGATCTAAAGTGGAATAAATTATTCTTTATTTTCATCCTCGGCACATCACGCTGGCGTTTGCTCTTACTATAGAAAATCTCTGCCTGAGTTCATTCAGCATTTTCCCGTTGAATTGGTGTCTTTGATGTGTTCGAGGAGTATCAGTACCCATAAAATGTGATCTCGTTCGTCGACACTAATTGGTAGACATCTCACTTATGAGACGAATTGTGTTTCGACAACTAAACGAATGGGATGAATAAAAATGATACCGTACCAATCGAACACTTTCAACTAATGCAGGCAAATCATGGTACTGCGGTATTTATGCACGGTCTGCAGTCCGTGTAATCTTTACCAATTGCTGAGTCACCCTATAATTTCAATTCAGAACTGCATTGTCATCCGGTGCAGGACAAATTGAGCTGCATCTCAGGATTCGCTAATACATTCTACATGGGGTGGCAGAGCTTGTGGGTTAGTGACTATTTAATTAAGAACTATACTGTTAACGTTCAATTTAACTTTATTCAATTTTATATGACCCAGCTGCTCCCGAATACTTTAATTCTAAATATAAATTTGTAGATGCCCGACCGTGTTGCGAACTCCGACCTTCCTGTAAAGTTATTCTCTTCGTTCCTCATCACTGTTCTAACTCCATTCCTCTGTGCAGGCTATTCGTCGTCGCATTTAACAGGCTCAAAGTTAATTCTCATTCAAGTGTCCAATATTCTATATATATATATATGTATTTGATTATATTCTGTAAGTAACTATTTAATATAATTTTACAAACACCAGTGAGTAATTTGTTGGTTTTCTTTATTCAATTCCTATCTCGCACCAGTAATGATTTATCTCTGTATTTTTCGACAGTGTGTCGAGATTATGTCTTTTCAAGGCAAAAACTAGTAATGTATAAAAGAATCCGCGCGAAACTTGTTAACGAAACTGCCATGGAAACCATTATCTGGTATTGAGACATCGACACTGTGATGTCTATTTTATTTCTATCCATTTCGGTATTTGGCATTGACTGTCTATTACACCATCTCAAGTTATTTTCCTTCATGTTCCGTTAATTCCAATAAATCAACTCCTCCTGACACAGGTGTTTTATAATACCTACTAGGAGATCTCTACAATTGTTATGTAACCTTAACCATATGGTTAAGGTTCACATAATATGTGAAATGGAATAAAGCATTATTATTATTATTATCAACTACTAAAGCGCATTCATAAGATACTGATTTCAAACTGAGCAGCGCAGTACGACACGCGAGGCATAGATTTTTCATACGTGTGGAGGACGTGAAGTCCAAAAACTGAGTAGAATTTGCATTTTTGATTCACGACCACAGGACGTACCTACTGATTAGGGCATTATTGCTTTTTTACCTTCAGTGCTAGACTAATATTAAAATGTAAGGGAAACTCTCTTTTGGTTGCCTTGTCCCGCCTAAATTACTGAACTGAGTTAAGTGAAATTTGGTATGGAGGTTTGAATCATGGAATATGTCCTTGAGGTTAGAAAATACCATACCTACTCAAATAAAGTTCAAAAAATATTCGCGTGTAGTAGGCCTCTTGCAAGAGTGAACAGGCTATAACGTATTAATTAGACAAGCTTAATTTGATTAGGTCGATTTGAGTAAGATTGTCGCGGATAACTTATATATACATACATATACACCTACATACATATACTCACGCCTTTTTCCCAGAGGGGTAGGCAGAGATCACGGATTTCAACTTGCTACGATCTTGAAATAAATAATGTATTTATTTTAATAAAGATTGATTAGATTAAGATTTTTTATTTCATCATATACTATTTAAATATAAATTAAAGTTAACTTAATCTACATAAATTTATATCACGTTCGTCAAAAAGGATATGAATTATAATTAAGTGTCAACTTATATTACAATATTCAAAAAAAAAGATAAACAATAAAAAATCTAAGCGTCTATGTTTATATAAATCATCATATTTTGAAAGGTATGTGTGATACGCAGCCGATATAGATGTTACAGGCAATACGAGGCTCGTGAGGCCATTCGTCATAAACACAAGACATGACGGCGATGTGATTGCTAGTATTTGACCGTATTCGTCTCGGATTAGAATCTAAGTCTCATGTATCGTGGTTAGGTCGTATAGGTTTTTGCTAGCCTGTTATAAGTTTTAAAAGTACCTAAATGATATTCTCATACTTAATCAATATCTCGCCGTTTTATCTTTAAGAGCATAAATTTAGTCCTTTTTTTCAATATTTTTTTTTAAGTTTTGAAAATATAAGTACTACTTAATAGCCCTAATATATACCCTTAACATATATTTCAAGAACAAATTGTTTAACGAACCAGTCTGTAATTATTTGATGCAAACATTAACAGTGAAAAAATCATTCAGAATATAAATATTTACTTGAACCAGATTACGCAGTCCGCCATTAATCAAATTCAAAACAGGCTTTAAATATCCTTTTTTTTTCAACATCAAAACAACATGTTCGATATGCTGGTCTTATTAAAACATCGGGCATCCTAAGCAAACACGAGATTTGCTTAATAAAACTGAAATCCTCGCACAATGTGTTTTCAGAGCCCCGTCGGAATAAAAACCTCGTTAAAGAAAGAGTTTTTATGTTGCGCATAACTTGAAACTTGTGCAAAATATTATGGTGTTATGATGAGTATTAGATTTAAAAACAAAAAAAGGTTATGACTGCTACTTTACGGTTTGTTTTTGTATTTTTTTACACGATATTGGAAAGATGTGTAATTAAATTGTTTTTCTTCCAGAATAGTAAATACATTTATTTACCTTTTAAGTACGTCAAAGGATACTTTTAATTTCCCTCCTTAGTTACTTATTGAGTAATTCTTTTTGATGAACTTAATTATAGAATTTACTATTTATTTATTTATTTATTCAGAAAACCAACAGCGATACAAAGCATGCAACTTATGCTATAAGTATACATTTCCCTATATAAAAATTAACTACTAGTACTATATACTCGTATGTACTTAGGTTTTGATAATTAAGGTTCTGTCATAAATATTGTTTCTGAATTCTGAAGAATCTGAAAATCTTGTATTAGACATTTCTAATTGAAGTATTGTAACCAAACCGGGACGTTAAAAGTATGCCTTCATTGAAGTAAGTACTCGATTGGTACTAATATTTAACATGGTATTGGAACATTGTTGTTGTGCCTTAATCGTATTACTTATACTATGTAATGAATGTACTAGTATTTGGCCACAGGTTCGTCAACGAGAGTGCCTGTTTCAACTTCCATTCATCATCGATATAAAATTATACTATTTTAATATTTTTAATCCAGGTTATAAACTAAAATATCTATGTCAACGTTTATCTAAAATAATTATACAATAAAAAATAAACCGCTCAACCGTTGCCTGATTGAGTAACATTTTTTATTAGGTAGTGACAGTGCATTTCAAACAGTCAGGACAAATTATGTTGTATATATGCATATGAAATATATCGTCGTCTAGTTCTCATAAAACAAGCCTTACTAAGCTTACTATGAACCTAGTTCGATTTGTGTAAGATCATACTAATAAATGAAATAAATGAATTTTATTCTGCAAGTAGGCCGTAATGGCACTTTTACAAGTCAAAATTCTACCAGCGTTTTTGAAAAAGAAGACCACTGTTAAGAAGAAACGCCGAAACAAACTCAACAGTCAGTAATTTTTTGCCATAAAAAAGCTTATTACAATGATAGTTCTTAACCTACTTAAAATAAGTCAAACTGATATGAATACAAACAAAGAAAAAAAATCATCATAATTCGTTGTTTTACTAGAACACATGTCCAAATAAGCTATAATATATGGATAATTAAGCTATGTTGGGCTCTGGTTTGGGCCATGCATTTCTGTCAGTTAGATAGACCTCAACCCTCAATAAGCCTTCGACATCAATGTTTTTTTCAAGTACTTAACTTTTTAGAGCTGGAAAGGGTAGAGCCAAAATTTCATTAGGTAATTTATGATAAATACATATTTTTATGTTATTTAATATATCACATATTAGGTTACCTTCGGGACAAGGGCTTCATTTGCAAAACCCAACAGACACGCCCAATATCCGGCCTCTTGAATACCTGGTCTTAGTAGACTAGTTAGTGGTGCCGTAATGTTTAACTATTACGCGTAATATTTTAATATTCTGTCATTGACATTGTACCATTTTAACATTAAGTATTTAAATTGTTCATATTGCCTTATTATTTGTATTTTTGTTTTCATTTAGAATTGGATTTTGAGTGACTATTATTTATTATTGTTTTTTATTCCTATACACTTTGACGATCTTTTTGTGAATCCATGGTATTTTAATTCAAAATAATCTAATCTACTGAACATATCAATAAGTCCTTAAAAAAATGATTGAGTTTATTTTTTTATTGATGAATTGTCATTTATTATATTTGAATAGGAATTTTTATATCGTGGTAAGAATACTATAGACATCCGAAAAAAAAAAAACTTACGGATCCCAAATGAAAATAAACAAACTTTTTATTGGTTCGTCGTAAATCGTTAAGAAAAACATTTGGTTTTACAGCGCGTTTCTGAGCGAAACCGTTTGAACATTTGATGCCCTATCAACAAGGCAAACACGCTTTATAGAGCTGAATATAAATAAAAAAAATATCAAACGATTTATTTTTCAGTAAATGTCTTTGATAGAGTTTCAACGCTTTATTTCGTTTATAAGCTATTCATTGATGTGGGTGTACATGTTTTAACGGAAAATGATCTCTTGCGGCATAAATAGAGCAATATTCTGTTTAAGGCGATGCTTATCTAATTTGATATATAATAGTATATTAGGTATGGTAAAAATTTGGTAGTGCGATAAGCATCTAAAGAGGTACAGAAAACCAAATTAATAGAAACTTGGAAATTGTAGATGACCTGCCAATTAAGTATTTTGTAATTGATGTATTGTCATTTGGCTCTCTGAATCAAATATGTGTAAGTAATCAGAGCAGCGTATCGATGTAGACAGACTTTCGCATTAATTCTAAATGGATATTTAAACGACATTTTGTTACCGAAGAAAATTAAGGCTTGTTGATGTCGAAACCTTTCCCCACGTTAGATTAGGCTTGCCGCGTCGGTTAAGTTATTTGAGCTAGTGTGGAGGGAAATTTACATTTTCATTGAGGATCATAACTATGACGCCGAGCGCTGTGAAACTGGTAAAAGGCATTTAACAGACTTTAAAAGAGATGTGGTCGATATACATAGTCAGCGACATCTTTCGGGGGCACAGCACAGTATAATAAAAGCACGTGTTTCTTACTATATTAAGAAAACGGGTATACAATGTATTCAAGATTTCTAAATTCGTTCTTGAGCGTGGTTTTTGTAAAAATATAATTATTCTCATACTTAATTTATGTTAATAAAATAAAGTTGAATAGGGCAGTAAAAAACCCCTAAATTACTCGGAAGTAGGCATAACCTATCCGTCTGTCAGCTGTTATAAACGTCCTTGAGACGTCTGGAGTGGCGCGAACTGAAAAAAAAAAACAGGGCGGAAAGCCAAAGTGCGTAGACTAATGATGTGAAGTTAGTTACTAACCAGCTGTTAAATCACGTCGGTTAAATTCGCGTTTTTACTTAATAAAATCCCTTTATTCAAAGTATTATAGAAGTCTTTAGTTTTGCCATAGTGATGAGAGAGATACATAATTAGAATATAATAGAATAGAATAACATTTATTCATGACAACAAAACATACATGAACATCAACAACACAATCAAAATACAAAATAGAAGACAACATTGCCACGAAACGGTTCCATCTCAGCGTTGTGCTGGCCTGGTAGCCAGCGCTACTACCTAAATATTGAACTCCGATTGTGAGATGACATAAATTTGATGATGATCCTTTCCATATTAGGGACATAGGGATCGCAGAAGAGTTTTCAATATTAGTTGATCTTGCGCGGCTTCTTCCAGCTCCAAATTATTATAACCATACGTTACCGGGATTTGAACCCAGAACCGTCAGGTTTACAGGTACCCAGTACTCACTAAGCAAAACCGGTCCTCAAATATACGAGTATGTACAACATATAATTCATATTATAATGATGAACGCGCTAACAGACTCGCAAGTATTCTGAACGAACAATACACGCAAGGAGACCGTCAACGGAAATACGTAAAAAAGAAATTATCGCAACTTGCAAATTGGATCCAAGTCAGTTTTACTTACACGGAACACGTAAACCACAAAAGAGCTGAAAAAAGAATTACCTACCTATCCCTGGAATCCTTAGAATTTCAATATGACTTCTCTATTTACATACGAATAACGGAGGCCGCTGTTGACACCGAGTTGTAATTTATGATGATGTAACATGATCCTGATCGCAGCCTATGTAATATACATGAACTTAACAATTAACAGAAAGCGACAGCACTCATACTCCTTCGTTTCGAATAATTACTTCTGAAGTCACGGAAATTCATACACAAGATACAAAACAATATGCTTACCTAAACGATATGATACAGAGAAAGAATATAATGGAAAAATAAACCAAAATAAATTACCTGATGTGGTTCGATTGGAATGGAGCGGGCGCATATCTCGCCCATTAGAGTGGTGCCAAGACTGTGAAACAAGTCTATAACTCGATACAGAGAGGGCGCTAGTCTTAGTGGGAATATAAGGAAAAATTTACAGCTTCCGTCATTGTCCTCGTAGCTCAGTTGGTAGAGCAGTCTAGCGTTAATAGAAAGGTTGCAGGTTCGAATCCTGTCGGGGGCTACAGACGAAGATGGTTTATTTTTCCATTATATTCTTTCTCTGTATCATATCGTTTATAAAATGATCGGGGTAACTTCCTCGTTAAAAATAATACGAAACAAAAGTATTTAATTAAATCATTTGTTTCGTGATAAGGGTAATATGCTTACCTATTAAATTTTCATACAAATCCAAAATGGGTTTCGGATCAACTTAAGCTATTACTAACATCAAAAAGGCGAAGTCAATCTCATAACTTTACTGTGATACTGCTAATGAATACAAATTTAATTTATAATGAGTATTTAAAATATTCGCGATAAGATTTTCTTGCCACTAAACATTCTTTAGAATGGATGAAAAATTAAATGTCTTCTGAGGTTGGATTTCCTGTACAACATACTCGTAGTAAATATACAGGAAATCCAACTTCAAATGTGGTGGTGCAACACTTCCAAACGTACGTACAACGTCATTTCAAATGTCGAACGCAGAAGTTCACCACAGTGATATCGCAATATCTATTCTTATTTTCTCGGACATTGTTTCGTTGTAACAGGCGGACGGCACAAACAGAACGCAATCCCCAGACACTAGCGGGTTATGTGCAATCCGTCCGGGGCTTTTTATTCTCGGCTAAATGTCGTTGGGTTACTGTATGCACGCAGATTGAATTAAGTCTATTCTTTGTTCGCGCTTGAGTGGATATCTGGTCCTGTGAGTATTTATGATTGTTATTTTAATTACATTGTGAGTTAAAAAATAATCGACAGTTGTTTTTTATACTGGACTAAATGAATATTTGAATAAAAACAATAAAGAACATTCTTTTAAAATTGAAATAGGTATGCAAAGAAATGCTGTTTCAGGCCACAGTTTTTTGTTTAAGAGCACACCTTATAAATTTGGTAGGTACTGGACTCATAGACGTCTTATTAATTATTATGTATCGATTCTATAAAAACATTCGATTTTGAAATTTAGTCGTTCACCTTGATGCAAAGGGTTGTTTAAAGTTTTGCCTCTCAGTGGTGATCGTTTCGGTTTTTTGTAGCTTCGGGTAATATTTTTAAGTTTCTTTACAAGCGTAAAAGTTTAAAAGCTATCGATACTATTTCTGCAACGAGTTTAAATTTTAAATCGGAAATTTATCCACAGTTATAAAGTTTTAACATTTCTTTAAAGAAAATAGGTGCAGGATTAAGAGCCTGCGCGTTACTGATAGTGCAGCTTAGCCCGCGTTTGGATGGAAGCAACCGACCTCAAAATTAAACTACGTATTTTCCTGCATTTACTATTTAGTAGAAACTTGGGAAGAAGCAGTAAATAGAATCATGGAAGTTTTACACAAATTCAGGAAATTAGGTTTTGTCCAACTCGTACATTCTTTAACTCAACCATCACTTAAATATGCTGCCGTGATTCTTAAAAAGTCAGTCTACAAATAAATTGTATGCAGAAGACTAGCCTTTAAAAACATAGGTAACGGCAGTATATTAATAATATCAACATAGTTCAATATTTTTTTAACTTAATTTAAGTATAAACATTCAAATCTTTTTGAGAGACTTTCGTTTGTCAAATAAGTGACTAAGTTGTTATGATATGGACCCATTTTTAAATACACTTTATGTATGTGTACAGAAGATAGAAGGAAGTTTAGTTAAAAGAATCCAATAAAGTTGATAGCTAAAATAGAAAAATCTTATTAAGCTTCAACTTTAATAAAATTTTAAAGTTCTTCTAACGAAACTTTTCCAGTACCAAAACGCTACATAAATGCTTTTAACGTTTCTTCGAAGTTATTTAATCTATTTCACATTAAAGTCAAGTTAATATGAGTTTGATAATACAAATGTCCTTTATAGGGATAAGTTCGCCTTTGTACTTTGATCTATTGTGTGACATGTATATTTTTTAACCTGTTATTGTGTACAATAAAGTGCTTACATACATACATACAAATGTCGGAGCATTGTCGCCATCTTGGCGAGAGTCACGTTTTATTGGTTTTTATAAATGGTTTAATTCGTTATTTCGTAGTTATTTTTACGCTTACTGACTCTGGCAAAGGCCCTAGAGGCTGCCATTTCTCTTTAATAATAATAATACAAATGTCACAAGCAAGTCAACGTGTCGAACAATTTAATGCTTCACTTTTGGAACCGACAAAGATCACGCAAGTCTCGCTTTGATAATTACCAGTGTTTTGTTCTTGTTATATTAACTTACAACCCGAACCTATTAATATATCTCTGATTACTTCAACCCTTCCGTTTCAAGCGTGGTCTATTTCGCCCTCAATTGAACTTGATTGATTAATTTCAGTTGCTAAGCTCATTGGTCCAGTCATGTGTACAAATCCGTTGGTATTTCATTATTTACGGATGCTATTTAAGTACCCAGACTACCGCCACAATCGCGAAGAACTGAGTCTCGTACTACCACACGCGCTTATACGTCCCAAACGCAAAGTGATCTCGGCACTCGATGTGTGATCTTACGTTAATTTTTACTTGCAAGCAATCAAGCAGTGGACGTCTTCCGGCTGATATGATGATGATGATCAACTGGTAAAACCACAGTAAATCAGGACGAATGTGAGCAATGTAAATTTAACGTAAAAAAATGTATTTACGATGAGCTTGAGTGTAAGACTTTGACTTTTATTTCTGACATGTTTGATGCTCAAAACCGTGTTAGTTCCCTATACAGTCCTCTAGAGAAACGACCGATTGACGGCATGGACACAATGAAAGCCTGTTCCCCATTACAATAACTTCCAACTGAAGGTTAATAGAATCGTAGGGAGTCTGACTCGTCGGGAATGCGTCCGTTCTGTCAGAAGCGTCGGGAATGGCACGCGGGCCCGTGAGTCTTTATTATACTGGCCAGGGACTACTGGTATCGCACTGCTAAAATAGATTTGAAATTGTATTCATATATAAGAGCGGAGTACGATCAGAAATAGATTGAATTTGAATGGGTTGGTCCTTAAAATACAAGAGGACGAAGAAAATTTCGTAATATTTTTCGGTGTTCAAGTATATGTATATACTTATACAATATTTGTTTGACAAATTACTGAGTGCGACTATAGTTATTAAAAGTATTTTAAGTAAATAATTACATCTTTAAATAATGCAGTCCGCGATTTATGATCAACCACGTTAATGATCATATATTATACGTTTTATTTTTGGAAATGTTACACATACTACGAGTATAATAGGTGGTATCTTGAGCATATTTAAATGTGAGATTTAATATAAAGTCAGATTTTCCTGTCATCAGAATATAGAGCGGATTTAAGACGCTGTCAACACCAAAATGCCCTTGAGGATTTGGGATAGCGCGCACACTGTCTATTTGTATCGGAGTAAACGAGAGCGAGTGTCACTGATGGGCAGCCCGGTTTTTGAAGATAATAGTGCATAAATATTGAAATAAAAAAAAGTGTGGATTACTTATTTGAGAAATGTGACTCGTTAGCGGTTTAGGTATGAATATGTTGACTTCATACTTTTAATTGCAGACCCATACGTCAAACAAATAAAGACATAGAACCGTTTAAGATGATTTGAAGACCAATCTTTGCAATTATTTTCTATCGAGCCGATTTCGTTCAATTATGAATCGAGCCCGTCCACGGTCTTTAAAATATGGTGAATATTAACATATATTTTTTTTTATGTGCTAGAACAAGTAGTTTTTCCTAAAACACTGTTTAAACATAAATTTCAACAAAATTAGGTCTTGTCAGCCTCTTAACGTTCCCAAATGAATGAACGATGACCTCGTGATATACTTTTGATATGTTGAGCGCTCTCATATTTCTGCACGTGACTGTACCATAAATTACATAGGACCACACGATAAGAACGACGCCAGCGTTTCAAGCTATCTAATTTGTAATAAATCTTTCCTCGCACTTGAATTCCATTGTTTCTAAGCTCCGAAGACAGATACAACAATACGGGAATTAGATTCTTTGTTTATTGTTGCCGCCGTTTCTAGTCGGTAAATGGTGATTTTACCAAACAACTTCCCATTTGCACCGGGGTTAAAAATGTGTACTGTTTCCCCAGTTCTGATCTCCAAAAGGAATATATATGTAGGTACATAAATATTATAATATGTATAAATAATGAGAGACAATCGTGAAAGTTTATCCTACTAATATTGTTTGGATGTTTGGATGTTTAGATGTTTGGATGTTTGTTACTCAATCACGCTTAACGGCTCAACCGATTTGGATGAAATTTTGCACGAAGATAGTTTATAGCCTGGATTAAAATATAGGATAGTTATTATCCCGGGTCCACGCAGACGAAGTCGCGGGCGGAAGCTAGTATGAATATAATTCGCATAGGTTTCATTTGAAAATACTTAAAACTAAATAAGTTTCTGTCAAAAATTTCATTTTTGGTACAAGCTTTTATTGCCGACTGTACTTTTCTGGATTACGGAGTTCTTATGATCACCTTCTGTCTCCATCATCAGATCAGCTCGATGGTACCATAATAATGCATTGTCATCCAAACTATACTTATACCCAAAATTTCAGCTCAATTGGTCACCGGGAACTGGGTCAAAAATTTAACTTGCAAGATTTGACGGACAGCTTACTTACATACGAACAAGTCAAGTTAATATAAAGCTTGTAAAAAAAAACCTCAACCTTACCAAGCCAACAAATGAAATGCTTACTTGCTATTTTTTTATAAAAAAATAAAAGACGCTCCTGTTAAATGCGGTTCACATCTATAGTGTATAAAGGGTCCAAGTAATAGAAACGCCACAGCTGAGTAAATTAAAATAACGGTGAAGCAAGTAAGATTTCCAGTGTGAAACATAACCAACGATAAATATTGACCAATTATCTCTTGCCGCACCGCAGCATCACGTTCGCAATAAACGAGCCAAGTTCTTTAGTTTAAGCCAAATTGCGTTCAGGTACTCATACTGTTGCGAAGCGGAACTTATCTACATTTTAAAGTAACCCAAACATATTGTACGTCGGGCGAAACAAGTTGAACAAGTACCGCGGTCGCATCCATTACGTGGGGCAAACAAAGTTAAGCCAGGGGTGGCTCAAACTTATTCTCGAGGATGTACACGACCGCTTAATTAATTGGCGGAGCTACTTTCGCTTTAGTATCGGCGTGCATTTAGGAAATTGGACTGAGTGCAGTTTGGTGGAAATGTGCGAAAACGTTCGAGGGTTAACTACGATCTGTCTGAGATTTGGCCTGCTTAGTTTTAAGGAGCGATGAGACGCCGTAAATTTTCTATGAAAACAGATACAACAAACAATGAACAAATGACTAATACCAACTAAAAAATATATGACAAGAGTGTAGTCAAGTTCAAAAATATCTATCGAAACCTTAATTCGCCGTCATGCGGGGCATTGAGTAAGAAAGTACGTTCTATGCACCCATACATTTGTTCTTAAGTGTACTAGAACAGACTGTTAGCAAACTATACTCAAGAGCAAAAAAACCCGGTACAGTAAGTATCAAAAGTAACTGCGTAAATGAAGACGTCAAAAGTCTTTATTAAAAGGGAATAAGATCTTTTGACGTCTTTGATTGCGCAGTTACTTTTGATGCTGACTGTTCCACCCGTTGGTTTTGAGTGTATAATTTTCAACTTAATTTTGTTGAAACTAACTAGAAGAACCATTTTCTTAGACCTCATTGGTGTCAATAAAAAAATAATGTGTAACAAAATAATAGACAAATAATAATAAGTATGTTGTATTGCCTTCCGTGGGTCATGGTCGGTGCTGTCTGAAAATCAGCGCTGTAGGTGTCTGCCTGACACCTCGGTATAATGCTGAGACAGCGACCTGCCGCGAAGACACACACTATGAGTCAACTGCATTGTATGTCTACTCCCTTTGTCTCTGTGCTGTGGCTTTTGTGTAGTAAATAAATGTCTTCTTTCTATCTTTATATCGCAGTGATAGATTGCTAGCCTATCGCCCACAACACACTTCAACCCTGTTCCCTTAGTACGACTTTTACGAATCCCACAGGAAGAAAGGAGGGTGGTGCTATTCTAACCCGAGACCACACGGGTAAGAAAGAGGGTGCTATTCTAATTCTAAAATAAATTGTATTTAGATAAAACCTCTTGGTAAGCTTAGCAAATAATCTTACAAATAGAGATTGTGGTGAATTCAATAGTAGAACATTTTTACAATTATTTATTTAATAAACAGTTATTTTTTTGAATTGATGAAGTTAGTGCCTACGATTAAGGATGAATTTTATACTCAAGCTCTTTGACAAGAACGAAAACATGAACAAAGTTCTCAGCTCTGCTTAACTTGTTTTACTCGTAATTAATGAGATTTTACAACTTTGATGAAAACAAATCAAGACTACAACTAAAATATACTGTCGTGAAGTTTGCGCGCTAAGCACTCTTGCTATTTACTTACCCAAAACATTAGAGGTCTTACAATTATTATATAATCGTATGGCATACTTTATTTCGCCTTTAAAGGTTCTCACTCTTTAGCACCACCCAGGGGCCACGTGAAGGGTTGTGGTAGGTAGCTCCGGTGGACGCGATTCACAGTTGTCTCCCACAATGTGTCCCTTACAATACATTCCAGACTTGCTAAAGGTCTGGATTCCGTTTGTTCTAACTGAATTTCTAAATGACTACATAGCAACCGCTGCAGAGTGGTTACACGTGTTACACACATCTTGGCAATTCCTTTCAAGAAAGTAGTGGCTACGCTGTTTATTACTTTCACCTTAACCTGAGCGCTTTGATGTACCATCTTATTTTCTCTCATTATTTTTCAACATTTCCGATACTCGTTAAATTTTGTATTTGTCACAACTTTTTTACTAGTACGAACACTTTCATAAAAATATGTTCTACATTATTCTTCTTCTCATCGTCTTCGTTTGTTCGTGTAGGTACTTCGTACGTTCGTTGTTTGACCTTTTCATTTCTCGTCTTATTCACTATTCATCACGTTATCCTGTCACAAAATTATGACAAATCGCATATGATTTGAATAATAATGAAGATGGACAATAATTTTGTATAATCAATGGAGAAAAAAAGGACAAAAAAACACTGAATGTTGAGAGACGCCAGTTACTAACAAGATGATTATAGATGCTGAGATGAATACAGAATGTACCAGTACGAGTTGGGGATATGTTAGAAAATGTATGGAGTGATATAAGATGATGCCATGAGTTTGCATATAGCTTAACGTAGTATTTGTCCATAATATCTTTGGTCTCAATATTTTTATTCTCAAAAGCTTGTAAGCTTGCAGTGATAAACAAATTCAAACAGCCGATACTGCGGTACATATTACTGTGATATAATACTCAATTATTCAAATGTTACAGCGTGTAGAAATATCGAAGTCTGTGCGCAAAATAATTAAAATCTAATAGATCCAGTTTTGACAAAATTCATTTTAAGATTTAAGGCGATAACTCAATTCGTTTTACTGGTTTTTATCATTTTGTTGCTGTTATCACGAAACACGCTTTTTAATTCCAGTGTACATTACAAAAGGCATTTAAACTTAATTGCGATCGCTATCTATTTCAGAAGACAACCAGGAATCCCCGAACGGCAATTGTCTTTAACTACGGCACTTTAACTTAAACAAAAATCTTAGGGCCCCTAATTCTTAAGATTTGTACTTATTCCATTCAGGTATCCTATATATACCTAACTAGGAACCTGTACCTGTGAATTAAGGAAACGATGCGGAAGGAGCGTCGGCCGACACTGCGACTCAGGTAGGCACACCAGCAGGTCGATCACGTAACGCATTGTACGCGCGTCAGTTAGATCTAATATTGTCACTTTTTATGTGGGAAAATGACATTGGACTGTCCTAACGCGCGTTGGAAACGTTACCTGATTACCCCTCAGGTACAGGTGAGGCGTGAAAATGTTGTTTACTTACATATGTAAATATTGTTGTCATATGAACATGAAAAGGTTTTAGTGTAACGGACATTTCAACATGTACGTACATCAAATTTCTAGCAGACTGTCGTTCGTAAAAATTTCCTTTTCATCCCTAATAGACGTTTTACTTTTCTTAATTATTTTTTATATAACTGGAGCTTGTCATTTTTTATTGATTTATTGAACATGGATGCTTAAAGTTGGACAATACTGGAAAATCAAATCTCTGGATATAAATTATATTTATATCTGATTTTGCTACCCAAAGTGGATAGAAAATAGCCTGTTTTAATTTAAATTAATGGCGAAAATATAAATAACAGCTTTATAATTGTTTGGTTTTTTGGAGCAAAGCCAAAAAACACAAAATCTTTCTTCTGTCAATACATTTTTCTCAGTCGTGTGAAGTCGTCGCCGCGGGGGCCTTATCTAGATGTTTTTTAGTTTTTAAGTTTGGTTTTAAGGTTTTAGGTAGTTCTTTTTTTTTTTCATTTTCATTGTTTGATATTAATAAAAATTTAACAAGCTTATAAGTTACTATCATTTTGCTTAGACAAGAGACTTTCTTATATTATAAATAAATAAAATAAAATAAAATAAAATAGCCTTTTATTTCTTGCGAATTTTTACATTTTTGGTATTTAGAGTTAGTCTTAAGTTAACTTATAATTATATAATGTTAGTTCTAGGGTAGTTTTAAATGAATTTTAATATTTGGCAAGAACCCCGTCTTCGCAGGTGAAGGCCTCCTCCAGAGTTTTCCACTCATCTCGGTCTTGAGCAATTCGCATCCAGTTTTGACCAGCGATGTTTTTTATTTCGTCTTCCCATCTAGTAACAGGTTTTCCTATACCCCGTTTTCCTAATGGCCCTTTCCATGACGTCACATTTTTGGTCCAACGCTGGTCCGGTATTCGTGATACATTTTTGATGATTTCTTATATTATAATGCCTATATTAAAAGTGAAAAATAAATGCCACGAGAACGTCCACACAACAATGATAGGTATATAGGCTTTTAGTCAAATCGCGTCGATATGTCTAAGGTCAGTCCTGCTGAGTACTATCTAGTCTACCTTACCCTTGAGAGCATTACACACCATTTCGAGTACCTTAATTCTCCACCCGAATGTATCTCTAAAAGGCTGGGTCGGCAGTCATCTATTTTCTTGGATTCGGTATATGCTGCAGCTATCTTCAACATAAAAAAAATATCTTTCCTCATCGCATTTCTTATTTTACACTAACGCAAACAGAAAACCAATAACATTACCAAGTTAAACGCTGCCAGGGCTCCACTAAAATGGAACTGCGTGGGATGGTGAAAAAATTCGTTCCTAATATCGTATTCGGATGTTAGGAAGGGCTAGAGATGAATACAAATGATGTGCTTACTCTTAGGCAGATGATATTGCTGGATATATTTGCCTTCCACGCTTATGATGTTCCCTTCTGATGGTGTTGACTACAATTCACACATTATTAATAATATCAGTCACATTGAAATTGAAGTAAACCAACTGAAGTCATCATAAATAAAAAAACGAAGTTCTAATATAACAAATAAACAATGAAATTGATACCTTTCTCATATTTCTAGAAGTCTATTTAAGGTACTATAAATAATATTCTCTGCATTGGTCGCGGTAGTCGAATAAAAGATAAACAGCAGTCCCTGTTTTACTCTTAAAAGACCATCTTATTATTATACAATACTCTTTCGCTTTTGATTGGCATCGAAACCTGAAATTCACCAATTTTCAGGTATTGACTAGACAAGATAGACTAGTATGTCAGATTTATCGAATACTCTAATGTAATTGAAGATTCCAGGACCTCGCTTTAATGGAGATTTTCCTCAGGTGAATCAAGTGAATAAATGAGCAGTGTAGGGTTTCGTAGTTGCCTGTCTTTCTTTGTTACATCGAAAAGTGCGCGCCAACTAAATGGTGCCTTTCCAAAAGAAGGCCTTTCTAAGTAGTCATTAAGTTGGTCTATAATTACTTGGTAACTAGTTATGACTACTTAGCCGTGATAGCTTTGACAATTCTCGTTTATTAAATGCTTAATGGAACATCTTTCGTGCATGTGTTCCAGATTTTCTCTTTAATTATTTTGTATGTGGTTGTCGATGTCGGTGTCACGCAATAAGTAATGATACTGTTATAAATACATACTCGTATTACCTTTAAACGATATGATACAGAGAAAGAATATAATGGAAAAATAAACCATCTTCATCTGTAGCCCCCGACAGGATTCGAACCTGCGACCTTTCTATTAACGCTAGACTGCTCTACCAACTGAGCTACGAGAACAGTGACGCAAGTTGTATATTTTTCCACTATATTCCCGCTAAGACTAGCCGCCCTCTAGCCGCTCTCGGCTAGTCGTATTACCTTTAGTTCAGAGCTTACGGCCGACTGCCGGCCTCGCCGCCACAGCAACGGGAACACCTCCTCGTATAGCGCAAGGAATTCGGACTTAGAAAGCCGAAAGTGGCTCATGCAGGTCGTCTTCGGCAGTGAAAATTAATTTGAGGGCGCCATAAATTCGGCCTTGAAGAGCCGAAAGTGGCTCATTAAAGGTCGTCTCTGGCAATACATATAACGGCCTACTTTGGGCACTCAATTATCACCTTTGTACCACGTGAGTTCGCGTTTGAGCTTATTTTCATCGGCAGAAGCAAGTAAAAGGAGACGTGCCATTTATATTTATGGTGTGCTGAAAAATTATATAGAATATATGCTATAGCGTACACTGTCAAAGTTACCTGGTGAATGGCGATAAAAGCTCGCTTCGTAAGTATTTACTTCCACTTATATACCGGGTGTAGCCTGTAATACTCGTAGGAGCAAAAAAATAAACGGTGGATTATTAACTCAGTCAGCAACCAGTTACAAGGGCCTTAACAAAAAAAAAACAAGTTTTCTTCTCTGACCGAGAACAAACAGAGATGAAATAAAAAAAGCACATGCTTCAATGCAAAATTTATTCAGACAGGGGATAAGTAAACAGACTTGCCTACATATAAGGGTTCCAAAGGCTACAGAACCCCAAATGACCCAAGACGCACGATAACTCTACCGAGGCGTGAAATTAGAGCCCTTCCTTATGAACCGGTGTGAAGTTAGCGGCCAAAGTTAGCGGCCGATGATAACCCGACCAAATTAAGAAGTTATGTATATTTTCAACAAGAATACTGTCAAAACAAGCAGAACCGCAAAATATCTTCTTTCTTATTAGAAAACAACAAAAAACAAACAATTCTAAAGATTAAAAAACGATAATAACTAGAAATGCACTTTGGCCGCTAACTTCACAACTTATCAGCCTAAGTGTTTTTTTGATATATTTTTCATAATTTCTGCACCTTAGACAACAAGCAATGAGCTATCAAATAACACTATTTCTAGAGTGACACTCGACTGCATATAAAAGAAACAGAGACGACCACGTAGAAACATCAGCTTTCCATGAACAAGTGCATTAAATCAAGTGTTTCTGCATCTTAGACGATAAGCGAGTAAACCACACCCAATGTATCGTGCAGTGCATTACATAAGCTAAAAACTGACATTCATTTTAGAGTGATACTCGACTGCATATAAGAGTAACAGAGGCTACCAAGTAGAAACATCAGCTTTCTACGAAAAAGTGCATTCATTTATGATTTACTGCATCTTAGACGGCAAGCGAGTGAACCACACCCAATGTATCGTGCAGTGCATTACATTAGCTATCAACTGACATTTATTCTAGAGTGATACTCGACTGCATATAAGAGTAACAGAGGCGACCAAGTAGAAACATCAGCTTTCTACGAAAAAGTGCATTCATTAAAGATTTACTGCATCTTAGACGGCAAGCGAGTAAAATACACCTTATGTATCGTGCAGTGCATTACACTAGCTACAAAACAAAACTATTTATAGAGTGATACTCGACTGCATATACCAGTAACAGAGGCGACCAAGTAGAAACATCAGCTTTCTATGAAAAAGTGCATTCAATAAAGATTTACTGCATCTTAGACGGCAAGCGAGTAAACCACACCTAATCTTTCGTGCAGTGCATTACATTGGCCATCAAATGACTTTAATTCTAGAGTGATACTCGTCTGCCTATAAGAGTAACAGAGGCGACCAAGTAGAAACATCAGCTTTTTACAAAAAAGTGCATTCATTCATGATTTACTGCATCTTAGACGGCAAGCGAGTAAACCACACCCTATGTATCGTGCAGTGCATTACACTAGCTACAAAACAAAACTATTTATAGAGTGATACTCGACTGCATATACCAGTAACAGAGGCGACCAAGTAGAAACATCAGCTTTCTACGAAAAAGTGCATTCATTCAAAATTTACTGCATTTTAGACGGCAAGCGAGTGAACCAAACCTAATGTATCGTGCAGTGCATTACATTAGCTATCAACTGACACTTATTCTAGAGTGATACTCGACTGCATATAAGAGTAACAGAGGCTACCAAGTAGAAACATCAGCTTTCTACGAAAAAGTGCATTCATTAAAGATTTACTGCATCTTAGACGACAAGCGAGTAAAATGCACCTTATGTATCGTGCAGTGCATTACACTAGCTACAAAACAAAACTATTTATAGAGTGATACTCGACTGCATATACCAGTAACAGAGGCGACCAAGTAGAAACATCAGCTTTCTACGAAAAAGTGCATTCAATAAAGATTTACTGCATCTTAGACGGCAAGCGAGTAAACCACACCTAATGTTTTGTGCAGTGCATTACATTGGCTATCAAATGACTTTAATTTTAGAGTGATACTCGTCTGCCTATAAGAGTAACAGAGGCGACCAAGTAGAAACATCAGCTTTTTACGAAAAAGTGCATTCATTCATGATTTACTGCATCTTAGACGGCAAGCGAGTGAACCACACCCAATGTATCGTGCAGTGCATTACATTAGCTATCAACTGACACTTATTCTAAAGTGATACTCGACTGCATATAAGAATAACAGAGGCTACCAAGTAGAAACATCAGCTTTCTACGAAAAAGTGCATTCATTCAAAATTTACTGCATCTCAGACGGCAAGCGAGTGAACCACACCCAATGTATCGTGCAGTGCATTACATTAGCTTGCAACTGACACTTATTCTAGAGTGATACTCGACTGCATATAAGAGTAACAGAGGCTACCAAGTAGAAACATCAGCTTTCTACGAAAAAGTGCATTCATTCAAAATTTACTGCATCTTAGACGGCAAGCGAGTGAACCACACCCAATGTATCGTGCAGTGCATTACATTAGCTTGCAACTGACACTTATTCTAGAGTGATACTCGACTGCATATAAGAGTAACAGAGGCTACCAAGTAGAAACATCAGCTTTCAACGAAAAAGTGCATTCATTCAAAATTTACTGCATCTTAGACGGCAAGCGAGTGAACCACACCCAATGTATCGTGCAGTGCATTACATTAACTATCAACTGACACTTATTCTAGAGTGATACTCGACTGCATATAAGAGTAACAGAGGCTACCAAGTAGAAACATCAGCTTTCTACGAAAAAGTGCATTCATACTAAATTTTCTGCATCTTAGACGGCAAGCGAGTAAACTACACCCAATGTTTCGTGCAGTGCATTACATTAGCTATCAACTGACATTTGTTTTAGAGTGATACTCGACTGCATATAAGAGTAACAGAGGCTACCAAGTAGAAACATCAGCTTTCTACAAAAAAGTGCATTCATTAAAGATTTACTGCATCTTAGACGGCAAGCGAGTAAACCACACCCTATGTATCGTGCAGTGCATTATACTAGCTACAAAACAAAACTATTTATAGAGTGATACTCGACTGCATATACCAGTAACAGAGGCGGCCAAGTAGAAACATCAGCTTTCTACGAAAAAGTGCATTCATTTAAAATTTACTGCATCTTAGACGGCAAGCGAGTGAACCAAACCTAATGTATCGTGCAGTGCATTACATTAGCTATCAACTGACACTTATTTTAGAGTGATACTCGACTGCATATAAGAGTAACAGAGGCTACCAAGTAGAAACATCAGCTTTCTACGAAAAAGTGCATTCATTAAAGATTTACTGCATCTTAGACGGCAAGCGAGTAAACCACACCCTATGTATCGTGCAGTGCATTATACTAGCTACAAAACAAAACTATTTATAGAGTGATACTCGACTGCATATACCAGTAACAGAGGCGACCAAGTAGAAACATCAGCTTTCTACGAAAAAGTGCATTCATTCAAAATTTACTGCATCTTAGACGGCAAGCGAGTGAACCACACCCAATGTATCGTGCAGTGCATTACATTAGCTTGCAACTGACACTTATTCTAAAGTGATACTCGACTGCATATAAGAATAACAGAGGCTACCAAGTAGAAACATCAGCTTTCTACGAAAAAGTGCATTCATTCAAAATTTACTGCATCTCAGACGGCAAGCGAGTGAACCACACCCAATGTATCGTGCAGTGCATTACATTAGCTTGCAACTGACACTTATTCTAGAGTGATACTCGACTGCATATAAGAGTAACAGAGGCTACCAAGTAGAAACATCAGCTTTCTACGAAAAAGTGCATTCATTCAAAATTTACTGCATCTTAGACGGCAAGCGAGTGAACCACACCCAATGTATCGTGCAGTGCATTACATTAGCTTGCAACTGACACTTATTCTAGAGTGATACTCGACTGCATATAAGAGTAACAGAGGCTACCAAGTAGAAACATCAGCTTTCAACGAAAAAGTGCATTCATTCAAAATTTACTGCATCTTAGACGGCAAGCGAGTGAACCACACCCAATGTATCGTGCAGTGCATTACATTAACTATCAACTGACACTTATTCTAGAGTGATACTCGACTGCATATAAGAGTAACAGAGGCTACCAAGTAGAAACATCAGCTTTCTACGAAAAAGTGCATTCATACTAAATTTTCTGCATCTTAGACGGCAAGCGAGTAAACTACACCCAATGTTTCGTGCAGTGCATTACATTAGCTATCAACTGACATTTGTTTTAGAGTGATACTCGACTGCATATAAGAGTAACAGAGGCTACCAAGTAGAAACATCAGCTTTCTACAAAAAAGTGCATTCATTAAAGATTTACTGCATCTTAGACGGCAAGCGAGTAAACCACACCCTATGTATCGTGCAGTGCATTATACTAGCTACAAAACAAAACTATTTATAGAGTGATACTCGACTGCATATACCAGTAACAGAGGCGGCCAAGTAGAAACATCAGCTTTCTACGAAAAAGTGCATTCATTTAAAATTTACTGCATCTTAGACGGCAAGCGAGTGAACCAAACCTAATGTATCGTGCAGTGCATTACATTAGCTATCAACTGACACTTATTTTAGAGTGATACTCGACTGCATATAAGAGTAACAGAGGCTACCAAGTAGAAACATCAGCTTTCTACGAAAAAGTGCATTCATTAAAGATTTACTGCATCTTAGACGGCAAGCGAGTAAACCACACCCTATGTATCGTGCAGTGCATTACACTAGCTACAAAACAAAACTATTTATAGAGTGATACTCGACTGCATATACCAGTAACAGAGGCGACCAAGTAGAAACATCAGCTTTCTACGAAAAAGTGCATTCATTCAAAATTTACTGCATCTTAGACGGCAAGCGAGTGACCCACACCCAATGTATCGTGCAGTGCATTACATTAGCTATCAACTGACACTTATTCTAGAATGATACTCGACTGCATATAAGAGTAACAGAGGCTACCAAGTAGAAACATCAGCTTTCTACGAAAAAGTGCATTCATTAAAGATTTACTGCATCTTAGACGGCAAGCGAGTAAACCACACCCTATGTATCGTGCAGTGCATTATACTAGCTACAAAACAAAACTATTTATAGAGTGATACTCGACTGCATATACCAGTAACAGAGGCGACCAAGTAGAAACATCAGCTTTCTACGAAAAAGTGCATTCATTCAAAATTTACTGCATCTTAGACGGCAAGCGAGTGACCCACACCCAATGTGTCGTGCAGTGCATTACATTAGCTATCAACTGACACTTATTCTAGAATGATACTCGACTGCATATAAGAGTAACAGAGGCTACCAAGTAGAAACATCAGCTTTCTACGAAAAAGTGCATTCATTAAAGATTTACTGCATCTTAGACGGCAAGCGAGTAAACCACACCCTATGTATCGTGCAGTGCATTACACTAGCTACAAAACAAAACTATTTATAGAGTGATACTCGACTGCATATACCAGTAACAGAGGCGACCAAGTAGAAACATCAGCTTTCTACGAAAAAGTGCATTCATTCAAAATTTACTGCATCTTAGACGGCAAGCGAGTGACCCACACCCAATGTATCGTGCAGTGCATTACATTAGCTATCAACTGACACTTATTCTAGAGTGATACTCGACTGCATATAAGAGTAACAGAGGCTACCAAGTAGAAACATCGGCTTTCTACGAAAAAGTGCATTCATTCAAGATTTACTGCATCTTAGACGGCAAGCGAGTAAACCACACCCTATGTATCGTGCAGTGCATTACACTAGCTACAAAACAAAACTATTTATAGAGTGATACTCGACTGCATATACCAGTAACAGAGGCGACCAAGTAGAAACATCAGCTTTCTACGAAAAAGTGCATTCAATCAAGATTTACTGCATCTTAGACGGCAAGCGAGTAAACCACACCCAATGTATCGTGCAGTGCATTACATTGGCTATCAACTGACAATTATTTTAGAGTGATACTCGACTGCATATAAGAGTCACAGAGGAGACCAAGTAGAAACATCAGCTTTCTACGAAAAAGTGCATTCATTTATGATTTACTGCATCTTAGACGGCAAGCGAGTAAACCACACCCAATGTATCGTGCAGTGCTTTACATTAGCTATCAACTGAAATTTATTCTAGAGTGATACTCGACTGCATATAAGAGTAACAGAGGCGAACAAGTAGAAACATCAGCTTTTTACGAAAAAGTGCATTCATTCTTGATTTACTGCATCTTAGACGGCAAGCGAGTGAACCACACCCAATGTATCGTGCAGTGCATTACATTAGCTATCAACTGACACTTATTCTAGAGTGATACTCGACTGCATATAAGAATAACAGAGGCTACCAAGTAGAAACATCAGCTTTCTACGAAAAAGTGCATTCATTCAAAATTTACTGCATCTCAGACGGCAAGCGAGTGAACCACACCAATTGTATCGTGCAGTGCATTACATTAGCTTGCAACTGACACTTATTCTAGAGTGATACTCGACTGCATATAAGAATAACAGAGGCTACCAAGTAGAAACATCAGCTTTCTACGAAAAAGTGCATTCATTCAAAATTTACTGCATCTCAGACGGCAAGCGAGTGAACCACACCCAATGTATCGTGCAGTGCATTACATTAGATTGCAACTGACACTTATTCTAGAGTGATACTCGACTGCATATAAGAGTAACAGAGGCTACCAAGTAGAAACATCAGCTTTCTACGAAAAAGTGCATTCATTCAAAATTTACTGCATCTTAGACGGCAAGCGAGTGAACCACACCCAATGTATCGTGCAGTGCATTACATTAGCTTGCAAATGACACTTATTCTAGAGTGATACTCGACTGCATATAAGAGTAACAGAGGCGACCAAGTAGAAACATCAGCTTTCTACGAAAAAGTGCATTTATTTATGATTAACTGCATCTTTGACGGCAAGCGAGTGAACCACACCCAATGTATCGTGCAGTGCATTATATTAGCTTGCAACTGACACTTATTCTAGAGTGATACTCGACTGCATATAAGAGTAACAAAGGCTACCAAGTAGAAACATCAGCTTTCTAAAAAAAAGTGCATTCATTCAAAATTTACTGCATCTTAGACGGCAAGCGAGTAAACCACACCCAATGTATAGTGCAGTGCATTACATTAGCTATCAACTGACACTTATTCTAGAGTGATACTCGACTGCATATAAGAGTAACAGAGGCTACCAAGTAGAAACATCAGCTTTCTACGAAAAAGTGCATTCATTCAAGATTTACTGCATCTTAGACGGCAAGCGAGTAAACCACACCCTATGTATCGTGCAGTGCATTACACTAGCTACAAAACAAAACTATTTATAGAGTGATACTTGACTGCATATACCAGTAACAGAGGCGACCAAGTAGAAACATCAGCTTTCTACGAAAAAGTGCATTCAATCAAGATTTACTGCATCTTAGACGGCAAGCGAGTAAACCACACCCAATGTATCGTGCAGTGCATTACATTGGCTATCAACTGACAATTATTTTAGAGTGATACTCGACTGCATATAAGAGTCACAGAGGAGACCAAGTAGAAACATCAGCTTTCTACGAAAAAGTGCATTCATTTATGATTTACTGCATCTTAGACGGCAAGCGAGTAAACCACACCCAATGTATCGTGCAGTGCTTTACATTAGCTATCAACTGAAATTTATTCTAGAGTGATACTCGACTGCATATAAGAGTAACAGAGGCGAACAAGTAGAAACATCAGCTTTTTACGAAAAAGTGCATTCATTCTTGATTTACTGCATCTTAGACGGCAAGCGAGTGAACCACACCCAATGTATCGTGCAGTGCATTACATTAGCTATCAACTGACACTTATTCTAAAGTGATACTCGACTGCATATAAGAATAACAGAGGCTACCAAGTAGAAACATCAGCTTTCTACGAAAAAGTGCATTCATTCAAAATTTACTGCATCTCAGACGGCAAGCGAGTGAACCACACCAATTGTATCGTGCAGTGCATTACATTAGCTAGCAACTGACACTTATTCTAGAGTGATCCTCGACTGCATATAAGAGTAACAGAGGCTACCAAGTAGAAACATCAGCTTTCTACGAAAAAGTGCATTCATTCAAAATTTACTGCATCTCAGACGGCAAGCGAGTGAACCACACCCAATGTATCGTGCAGTGCATTACATTAGATTGCAACTGACACTTATTCTAGAGTGATACTCGACTGCATATAAGAGTAACAGAGGCTACCAAGTAGAAACATCAGCTTTCTACGAAAAAGTGCATTCATTCAAAATTTACTGCATCTTAGACGGCAAGCGAGTGAACCACACCCAATGTATCGTGCAGTGCATTACATTAGCTTGCAAATGACACTTATTCTAGAGTGATACTCGACTGCATATAAGAGTAACAGAGGCGACCAAGTAGAAACATCAGCTTTCTACGAAAAAGTGCATTTATTTATGATTAACTGCATCTTTGACGGCAAGCGAGTGAACCACACCCAATGTATCGTGCAGTGCATTATATTAGCTTGCAACTGACACTTATTCTAGAGTGATACTCGACTGCATATAAGAGTAACAAAGGCTACCAAGTAGAAACATCAGCTTTCTAAAAAAAAGTGCATTCATTCAAAATTTACTGCATCTTAGACGGCAAGCGAGTAAACCACACCCAATGTATAGTGCAGTGCATTACATTAGCTATCAACTGACACTTATTCTAGAGTGATACTCGACTGCATATAAGAGTAACAGAGGCTACCAAGTAGAAACATCAGCTTTCTACGAAAAAGTGCATTCATTCAAGATTTACTGCATCTTAGACGGCAAGCGAGTAAACCACACCCTATGTATCGTGCAGTGCATTACACTAGCTACAAAACAAAACTATTTATAGAGTGATACTTGACTGCATATACCAGTAACAGAGGCGACCAAGTAGAAACATCAGCTTTCTACGAAAAAGTGCATTCAATCAAGATTTACTGCATCTTAGACGGCAAGCGAGTAAACCACACCCAATGTATCGTGCAGTGCATTACATTGGCTATCAACTGACAATTATTTTAGAGTGATACTCGACTGCATATAAGAGTCACAGAGGAGACCAAGTAGAAACATCAGCTTTCTACGAAAAAGTGCATTCATTTATGATTTACTGCATCTTAGACGGCAAGCGAGTAAACCACACCCAATGTATCGTGCAGTGCTTTACATTAGCTATCAACTGAAATTTATTCTAGAGTGATACTCGACTGCATATAAGAGTAACAGAGGCGAACAAGTAGAAACATCAGCTTTTTACGAAAAAGTGCATTCATTCTTGATTTACTGCATCTTAGACGGCAAGCGAGTGAACCACACCCAATGTATCGTGCAGTGCATTACATTAGCTATCAACTGACACTTATTCTAAAGTGATACTCGACTGCATATAAGAATAACAGAGGCTACCAAGTAGAAACATCAGCTTTCTACGAAAAAGTGCATTCATTCAAAATTTACTGCATCTCAGACGGCAAGCGAGTGAACCACACCAATTGTATCGTGCAGTGCATTACATTAGCTAGCAACTGACACTTATTCTAGAGTGATACTCGACTGCATATAAGAGTAACAGAGGCTACCAAGTAGAAACATCAGCTTTCTACGAAAAAGTGCATTCATTCAAAATTTACTGCATCTCAGACGGCAAGCGAGTGAACCACACCCAATGTATCGTGCAGTGCATTACATTAGATTGCAACTGACACTTATTCTAGAGTGATACTCGACTGCATATAAGAGTAACAGAGGCTACCAAGTAGAAACATCAGCTTTCTACGAAAAAGTGCATTCATTCAAAATTTACTGCATCTTAGACGGCAAGCGAGTGAACCACACCCAATGTATCGTGCAGTGCATTACATTAGCTTGCAAATGACACTTATTCTAGAGTGATACTCGACTGCATATAAGAGTAACAGAGGCTACTAAGTAGAAACATCAGCTTTCTACGAAAAAGTGCATTCATTCAAGATTTACTGCATCTTAGACGGCAAGCGAGTAAACCACACCCAATGTATCGTGCAGTGCTTTACATTAGCTATCAACTGAAATTTATTCTAGAGTGATACTCGACTGCATATAAGAGTAACAGAGGCGAACAAGTAGAAACATCAGCTTTCTACGAAAAAGTGCATTTATTTATGATTAACTGCATCTTAGACGGCAAGCGAGTGAACCACACCAAGTGTATCGTTCAGTGCATTACATTAGCTATCAACTGACTTTTTTCTAGACTGATACTCGACTGCATATAAGAGTAACAGAGGCGACCAAGTAGAAACATCAGCTTTTTGCGAAAAAGTGCATTCATTCATGATTTACTGCATTTTAGACGGCAAGCGAGTAAATCACACCCGCTGTATCGTGCAGTGCATTACACTAGCTATCAACTGACACTAATTATAGAGTGATACTCGACTGCATATAAGAGTAACAGAGGCAATCAGATAGAAACATCAGTTTTCTATGATCTAACATTACACTAACTATAAAATAATACTATTTCTCGAGTGATACTCGATGGCATATTAACGAAGCACAGGTAATTAATTAGAAACTTAGGTTTTAAATAAACATATGCATTCATAATACTAACAACTACACGGTTCAACTCACGTATTCTATGTCACTACGGGCGACATGGGAAACATGTCGCCCGTAGTGACATATAAAATACGTGAGTTGAACCGTGTAATTGTTAGTATTATTTCAACATGTCTCACGAAAGTTTAAATTCGTTTATATGCATTCATTGAAGATTTTCGGGATCTTAGACGGCAGGCGAGTAAACCACACCCACTGTATCGTACAGAACATTACACTAACTATCAATAAACACTATTTCCAGAGTGATACTCGACGGCATATTAACAAAGCACGGTTAATTATTTATAAACTTAGGTTTTATATAAACATTTGCATTCATTGAAAATTTTCTGCATCTTAGACGTCAGGCGAGTAAACCACACCCACTGTATCGTAAAGAACATTGCACTAACTATCAATAAACACTATTTCCAGAGTGGTACTCGACGGCATATTAACAAAGCACGGTTAATTAGTTATAAACTTAGGTTTTAAGCCGGTCCGCTATACTAGGGGAAGTCGCGATAGGGTTGCTACCGCTCGCTTCAGAACCGAGTCCCCAACCATGACCTCGGCAAACCGAGGGGTCCCGTCCTTACCGGGAAACAAATTAACGATGCGCCCCCGGCGCCATCGCAGTGGCGGAAGGTTAGCATCCTTAACTAGCACAAGATCTCCAACTCTGGGGGGACTGGTTTTGTCAGTCCACTTGAGGCGCTGCTGCAAAACATGCAAATACTCTAATGACCATCTGGTCCAAAAGTTCTGAGCCATTTGTTGCATCATCTGGTAGCGCGACAAACGACCGGAGGGTACGTCCCGGAGGGGGTGCTCCGGCAACGCTGCAAGTGGCTGACCAATCAAGAAATGGCCTGGAGAGAGCGCTTCCAGGTCATTTGGGTCGGAGCTGAGCGGACACAACGGACGGGAATTGAGGACGGCCTCAATTCTACAAAACAACGTCGCGAGTTCCTCAAAAGTCAATACAGTTTGACCGACTACCCGATACATATGGGCTTTTGCTTGCTTCACGCAAGCCTCCCAGATTCCACCCCAGTGGGGGCAGCCTGGCGGATCGAACGTCCAGGTGATACCCCGACGGGAGAGGTCTGTTCCAATATCAATCTTATTTTCAAATAAAAATTTTACAACATCTTGTAAATAACGGTCGGCACCCTTGTAATTGGTTCCACAATCTGACCGGATCAGAGATGGGAGTCCCCTACGGGATACAAATCTATCCAAGGCCGCAATAAAAGCCTCCGTCGTAAGATCACCAACAAGTTCAAGATGAGCAGCCTTGGTCGACAGGCATACGAAAACGCACAAATACGCTTTTACAACCTTCGCATTTCGAAGTCGCGACGTTTTCACTAAAAAAGGTCCCGCAAAATCGGTCCCCACCCTAGAGAAGGTCCTAGCCTCGTTGACCCGATCAGGAGGAAGGTCCCCCATCTGGGGCTGCATCGTGGCTGCCTTGAGCCGAAAGCAAGGCAAGCACCGAAACACGATGCTCCGAATAACCCGTCGGCCGTTCAATATCCAAAAGTCTCGCTGCAAAAGCCCAAGAGTGCATTGCAGCTGGCATGCGAGTTCTTTATGTGGCGGTCAATCACCAACAATTCCACCAGATGCCCCTTCTTAGGCAGCAAAATGGGGTGGCGCACCGAGTACGGCAAGCTAGCGTTGCGGAGCCGTCCTCCAACCCGGAGTGTACCCGACTCGTCAATGAACGGGTTGAGGCGTGCTATCGCCTTCGGTAGCTTAGGACGTCCCTGCCGCAGGGGCTTCAATACGTCCCCAAAGTGTTCTTCCTGCACAACCCTAATCCAATGATGTAGGGCGGCATTCCGCTCTTCTGTGGCGAGAACTCTAACGCGTGACCGGTTGTCAGGGTGGCGACAATTGTGTATAAATCGCTTGACCCAGGCGGTCACTCCAACAAGCTTGTCGAGAGAGCTATACCGTTCTAGCAACCAAGCAGTGTCTGACACTGGAGCGGTCTCGACAAGGTGGACACCCAAGCCAGAGGATGGGGTCCCAATCACACAACTGGCAGGCCAGAGTGTCTCCGGTTCCAACAACCAATCTGGTCTCCACCACAGTGAGTGGGCAACAAGCTCAGGTGCCGTGCAACCCCTGGACGCCACGTCCGCTGGGTTCAGTTCACCTGGCACGTGTCTCCAAACCAAGGCAGTCTCCGAATTCTGGATTTGCGAGACCCGGTTGGCCACAAAGACCTCCAAAGTATGGAATGACGACTGCAGCCAACACAATACAATTTGGCTATCAGTCCATGCGTAGACACTCTCCTCAAGGTTCACGGTGTCCTTCAAGGTAGAGGCCACGTGGTTCAGTAGGCGTACAAGAAGAGCCGCTCCAGATAATTCCATTTTTGGGATTGTCAAACGCGTGCGAAGGGGAGCCACCTTGCTCTTCGCCATTACCAAGTGCAAATCGACCGATCCGGCGGAGCTGACCGTCCGCAAGTAAACGGCAGCTGCATACCCTCGCTCGGAGGCGTCGCAAAACCCGTGTAGGGTTACTCGGCATTTCCCTGCCGGCAACAGCTTACGCGGCAGTTCGACCTGATTTATCTCCGGGAGCGTGGAGAAGAAAACCTCCCAATCGCTCAACAAATTTCCGGATAGTGGATCATCCCAACCCAGTTGGACCATCCACAGGCGCTGCATAAATGCCTTCGCCGTGAAGATGACCGGCGCGATCCATCCATTCGGATCGTACGTCCTGGCCACCGTGGACAGCACAAGCCGCTTCGTCCAGACCCTCGGGGAATCCAGTTCCACCCGATAGGTGAACACATCTTGGACTGGTCGATATTGCACGCCTAGGACTGATAACATGTGCGGGCTCTCAACATTTTCGAACAGGTGCGGATCCTGCTGGTGATCCTCGGGGAGGCCGGCCACCACGGCCGGTGAGTTGGACATCCATTTGCGCAATTCATATCCACCCGTCCGCAAGAGTTCCACCAGCTCATCCCGCAAAACCAAAGCCTCTTCGACACTGTTTGCCCCGGTGCACACGTCATCGACAAATAAGTCCCGTTCCAAAATGGCGGACGCTCAAGGGAACCACAGTCTCTCTCGAGACGCCAATTCTAACAAAGTTCGAATTTTTTTCAATTTTTCAATTTATTTATTTAGCTTACTTGAACTACACATTTTTACATAATATAGGTAAATATGTTAGGTAACTAACCACATGTAGTTTTATTTTAAGATCTAAGTATAGGTAAGCATTAAGTTAAAGTAAGCCACCTTCCGTACTAGTTAATAAACTGTATTACGGCAAGGTACCCTCCTTCTCCTCATGATTAACCGCGTAGATATGAGTTAGAATTGTTTACATTATGTATTTATGTAATTACCTACAATGATCATTAATACTATTTATTTTAAGGCACATAGGTTTAAATGTAATTGGTAACATCATTAGCATAATTATTGCATGAGTCTCTAGAGGGAGAATGTATGTATTAAATAGTGAGTATAGTAGTATAGTGTGTGTGTGGGTGTGTATGTTTGTGATGGGAATAGACTTAGCAGTAGGTACAGTGCGGAAACCAACAATAAAACATTTATAGGCAATTCATGAGTGGCACGGACGGGTCATACAACCATGTATCTACTCTCAAAGCCCAACTGTAGGTACGTTGGGCTTTGAGAGTAGATGCTAGTTAGATACTAGTGTCAATGTTACATACTGCGCCAAGTCGTAGGCACTTATACACGAGGATTATCAGGGTTAGGCTAGTAACTGTACTATTAATCACTACATAGTTTGAAACAAAGTCGCTTCACGCTGTCTGTCCCTATGTATGCTTAGATCTTTAAAACTACGCAACTGATTTTTTTTTTTTTTTTTTTTAAATAGTTAGAGTGAATCAAGAGGAAGGTTTATATGCATAATATAGTACCCGTGCGAAGACGGGGCAGGTCGCTAGTAGGTAATAAAATAAGTACATGTAATTGTTAGTTAGAGCTGTGGGCTGCTAGTGAGCGTTAGTAAGATAGTGCGGATAGTAGGTATATAGTGTTGCTAATAGGAGCTTGCATTAGTAGTTATCAAGACATTATTTGGAGAAGAGTCTCAGTTTCCTCATAATTTAGGTTTTTAAGAAAGGATGTAACAGCTCGTTTGCAGTTGTTATTAGTACATTGCTGTAATTCGACTGTTTTAGATATGCGGTTATATAGATATGGCCCAAGGAACAAGAAGAAGCTGTGCGCAAACTTGGTTTTGCAGGTTGGTGTAGTGTAGACGATGTCTCTCCTTCTTTGATGGGGTCGTGCATCAGAACTATACTTATGTTGTCTGCAGATCACTAACTTTATGAATAATTGCCTGACAGATAGTACATCGAAATCTTTGTAAGCACTAGATGTAGGGTAACGTATGTTTTTGAAGGTGGTAACCTTGATAATCGCTCGCTGCGCACGCTCAATTTTAATTAGGTGGGTCTTCTTTGCTCCTCCCCAAGCCTCAATACCGTAAGTGATGATTGATTGACAGAGGGCAAAGTAAACGCTTTTTATCAAATGAGGATCACCTATGTGTCTAATGTTCTTAAAAATATAAATTAGTTTTGAGATGCGAGAAGAGAGAGAATTAATATGGTGGGTCCAGTCAAGGTTTTGGTCAATATATATTCCTAGATATTTGACAGTGTTGGTTGCTTCCAGCAAGTGGCAATTACAGGGTGAAATTGATGGGTTACTGCATGAGTGAGCCTTAATGCTGAAGTTGTTATGTGGTTGGGTGGTGTTTCTAATACTGAAAGTAACATATTTGGTTTTATTAAGATTAAGTGTAAGTATATTAGAATTTAGCCAATCCATAACCCTGGCTAGACCCAATTCAGTACAGTATTTGACCGCATCCCAAGATGCACCGTGGAAGACCAAGACAGTGTCGTCAGCAAAAGTAACAATATCAGTATTATGAAGCTGAAGGTGACAGAGGCCATCTATATAAATTAGAAAGAGAGTGGGGCCTAATACACTGCCCTGGGGCACTCCAAAGGTCAAAGGCTCATCGTCACTGATATAGTCCCCTATTTTAACAAACTGGGTTCTTTCACTGAGGTAGCTACCAAATAGCCGCAGAGGCATTCCTCGAATACCCAGGCGTTCCATTTTGTTAAGTAGGATTGGAATGGAGACTGTCGAACGCCTTGGCAAGGTCTAGGAATACCCCTAGACATTTAGTGTTGGAGTCCAGTTTGCGTGTTATATTACCAACAACATGGTTGATCGCATCTGCAGTAGAAATGTTTTTTCGAAAGCCGTATTGGTTAGGTGCTATATGATTAAAAGAATCTAGATAGCAAACTAATTGTTTATTTATGACCTTTTCTACAATTTTTGCTACAGTAGGGAGCAGGGAGATGGGTCGATAGTTGCTGATGTCTTGCTTGTTACCCGATTTGTGTATAGGAATAATAATAGATTTTTTGAGAGCTTTCGGAAATACTCCAGTAGTAAGAACTAAGTTGCATATGTGTGCAATGGGATTGGAGACAATACCAACACATTGTTTTAGGAAGGAAGATGAGATCCCGTCCCATCCCGTGGATGTACTGTTTTTTAGGGAAAGTATGAGGTTTTTTATCTCTGTGTGATCAACAGGTAGTAGGACAATGGAATTGACCGGGATAGAGGTACAAGATTTAGGTGAGTTATTGTTCTTGCGCGTAACCAGTTTATGAGCTAGGCTTTGTCCAATATTGCTGAAATATCTATTTATGTGGTTTACAGAGTCTAGGGGGTTAGGTTTAATTGTAGTAAGATCATGCGTGGTAGTTCTCTGTTTATTAATATGGCATATGTCTTTAATTACTTCCCATGTTTTCTTTAGGTTGTTTTTATTTTTATTTATGAGTGTTCCGGACGATACCCATAACGTCATCTATTGACGATCATTGGAACCGCATATATCGCGTCACATATATCGCAGCCAATAGCAATGCCGGATGGACGGTCACGTCACCCAACGTCACGATATAATGTTCCCTCTACCCCTATCCTCGAATTTTGTAATAATTACTTGCAAATGGGAATTATAAGAATAAGCACGTATCCATTTTGAACTTTTATTTAATCATCCAAGACTAGTCGCACTCTCTTATTTTCTTCACGCAATCAACGCATAACAACAAACATATTGATCCTTCTTCGCCGATCTATGAGGAAAAGTTGATTTCTTCGCTATTCAACATTTCTGAGAAGCAGCACCTTTGGAGAAGAGAAAGCGCGCGACGACATTATTCTTGGATGGAAGGCGCGTATGCAGCATAAGGACACCTAAGAACACGCAAATTTGGGATGCTTTGGACATAGGACGAGAAACTGGACATCCGACGATTTTAAACGCGCATATTTCGGTACGGATAGCCAGCCACCTTATACCCAAACCCTTTGTCTCCAGTTGCTTAATACCGTGCTTATATCAATTTCAGTGAACGCCCGTGATAAGTTATCCCATTGTGACTGCTAACAACCCTCGCACGCTAGCACTAGCCGCAGTCGCAACAGGGTCCAAAGTCCACACGTGAGTACTCCAGCTTTCCTTAAACAAAATGGTTCTAGATACCGTAGTTAACAAAAAACGCGATAAATCTCCAGCTAGGGCCATCTGTGAGCCCGCAAATGAACCGTTAGTTCGTGAACTCGTAAAAAAACGTGGCATTGTCAAAGCTAGACTCACAAAGTTCGTAACCCACCTTCAGAGCTATAGTGACGACTTAAACGCATTAACTGAGCCTTGTAGAATAAATTTAAAACTACGCATACAAGGGGCAGAGAGCCTGAAAACCGAATTTAATGACCTTCAAAGTCAAATCGAGTCAAATGTGCTCGAGTCGAATCTCGATGACCAACTAACGCACAGAGAGATGTTTGAGGATGATTACTACGGTGCACTGGCTCTCGCCGAGTCCTTACTTAGCAGTACCGAAACTGTTAAGAGTCCTACTAGTACACAGAACAATACGAGTACAATAAATTCAATCAGGCTACCTGTTCTGTCACTCCCTACCTTTGACGGTACATACGAACATTGGCTCGCTTTTAGGGATATTTATTTATCACTTGTTCATAATTCGAAGGACCTCTGTGACATTCAAAAGTTCCACTACCTAAAATCATCCCTGACAGGTAGTGCATTGTTAGTTATAGACGCACTCGAACTAACATCAAGTAACTATACAGTGGCATGGGAGCTCCTTCTTAATCGTTACAACAACAACAGATTGTTGATACATAATCACGTCAAGGCACTATTTTCGATTCAATCCTTGCCTAAAGAATCACACATCCTTATAAGACAGTTAATCGACACCGCACTTAAGAATTTACGCGCTTTAAAAATCCTAGGCGAGCCTATCTCGTCATGGGACACTTTAATAATTTACATTTTAGTTTCGAAGCTCGATAAAACCACTGAACGCGAGTGGGAACAATTTAAAAGTGGTCTTACGAACAATGACACTCAGATGAGGATTAAACTGGATGATTTAATGCAATTTCTGAAAAACCGTGCAGATATGCTGGAAACATTGCAGGCGTCACAAAGTACAAGTGTACGGGATAAACACGAAGTGAATAAAAATTATATCCCGTCAACTTCCAAACGCTATCACAACAACAATAAAGTGCACTGCAATGTTTCCACCAACAGCAAGCCACAAAAATCACAATACACATCGAAGTTCGCATGTCATATGTGTAAAATGAATCATCCACTTTATTCTTGCATCAAATTTCTCGAAATGGATCTTCAATCGAAACTTAAATTCATAAATGATAACAAATTATGCGAAAACTGTTTGCGCACGGGACACTCTGTGGAGTCATGCGTATTCGGTCCGTGCCGCAAATGCAATAGAAAACATAATTCTATTATACATCCTCCTAGTGAGTGCGCTCGCGGCCCGGCCCCCGCCGACGTCTCAGACCCCGCGCCATCCACCGCAGCTGTGTCGATCAACGCGCACTGTCAGCAAATTCCATTGCAACGCACACAGCGCTCGGTTTTAAAGCCGGTCTTGTTGTCAACAGCCCTTGTCGAAGTAAACGACAAGCAAAACAACACGCACATAGCACGTTTACTTCTTGACAATGGGTCACAGCGATGTTTTATTAGAAAATCATTATGCGATTTATTAGACGCACCATTGGTACAGTCCACTCACGAAATACGCGGTGTAGGCGGTTCTGTCACGCAGTGTACGCAAACCTGCAATATACAGATAAAATCACGCATTAACGCCTACACAACTAAATTATATTGTTTTGTTTTACCGCAAATCACTTCAAAAATGCCAGTTGTATATGAAATCGCGCAAATTTCTGTATCCCAGACAACATACAACTGGCAGATCCGCAATTTTTAGATTTTGAATCTGTCGACATCCTAGTAGGTGCCGATAAATTTTGGGATCTACTTACGCAAGGCAAGATAAGGTTACATAACGGTCCTTATTTGCTAAACAGCCATCTAGGTTGGATTCTGGCGGGCCCTATCAATTTAAACGCACGCATTGAAGGCCACATCCAGTGCAACTTTACGCAAACAACAGATTCACTGTTACGCCGTTTCTGGGAGATCGAGGAGATACCTACGGTTCGGAACGCATTGTCTGATGAGGAGAAGGCTTGCGAGGAGCATTTCGTTCGCACTACCACACGCGATAGCGACGGAAGGTTCTGTGTTACCATGCCCCTCAAGCAGTCACCGGACGTGTTAGGAGAGACATATCCTCAAGCTGAACGTTGTCTTCTGGCGCTGGAAAAACGGTTACAGCGTTCAGAAACGTACAAACAAATGTACACAGACTTTATGCATGAGTATATAGATTTAGGTCACATGACTAAAATTTCAACATATGACTCACCACATTTTATATTTTCGCACCATGCAGTTTTTCGCGAAAGTACTACCACTCACCTCAGAGTAGTCTTCAATGGAAGTGCAGCATCCACTTCTGGCACGTCACTAAATGACCTTCAGATGGTGGGTTCAGCAATCCAAGGTGACCTACTTTCGATCCTTTTACGCTTTAGGCAGCATCGTTATGTAGCGTGTGCAGACGTAGCTAAGATGTACCGGCAGGTCCTGATAGCAGAACAGCAACGTGACCTTCAGCTGATCCTCTGGCGCGACAGTCCCGAGCAAGCGATTGATGTATACCGTATAAATCGCGTCACTTATGGTACGGCCTCGGCGGCTTTCTTAAGCATTCGTTGCTTAAAACAATTAGGTATCGAATGCACAGATCCCGAAGTTAAAAGAATAATTAACGAAGACTTTTACGTGGATGACATGATTACCGGTTCACACGATAAATTTGAATTATTACGGTTATGCAATGAAACAACGCGAACGTTACACACAGGTTGTTTTCCGCTGAGAAAGTGGGTATTCAACTTTAACGAACCGTCAATAGGGTCTAGTTTCACTACACTATTCGATGCACAAACGCAACACACGTTCGATCAAGACTGCAATTCAAAAACATTGGGCATATGTTGGAATAATTATTATGATCACTTTTATTTTAATTCTCAACTTGATTTTATACATAAAAACGAGAAAGTGACTAAACGCAGTATTTTATCTCATGTGTCGCAGATTTATGATCCCTTAGGTTTACTAAGTCCAACGATAATGGTAGCTAAGGTCTTACTCCAGCGTCTGTGGTTACTTAAAGAATGTTCCTGGGACGATGAAGTTCCCTCTGACGTCACGCGCACTTGGAATGAATTTGTTAAATCTTTATCAGCTGTTCTGAGTACTATCCGTGTGCCGCGTTACGTAATGGGCAGTAGTAATTATACGCGCATAGAACTACATGTCTATACGGACGCGTCACAGGTTGCTTACGGCGCTTGTTGCTACATTCGCACAATTAATGATGATATGGAAATATCTTCACGCCTATTATGTTCAAAGGGGAAAGTAGCACCTCTTAAACCTTTAAGCATACCTCGTTTAGAACTATCCGGGGCTCTTGTAGGTGCTAAATTATATGATAAGGTCATAAATAGCATTCATTGCCAATTCGACGATATCGTGTTTTGGTCAGATTCGACTATTGTATTGGGATGGCTACGCATGCCGCCCCACGTATTAAAGACTTTTGTCCAAAACCGGGTTACCGAGATCCATGAACTGACCAAAGGGCTTCCATGGCGACATGTCAGCGGTAAAGAAAATCCCTCTGACCTCGTGTCACGCGGTGTAGCCCTGGAAGACCTTGCGAGGTCTAGTTTATGGTGGGAAGGACCCGAGTTCTTGCGGGATGCTAATTTCAACCTTAAAAACTTACCTCAAGTTCTGACTTCTGAGCATACGCACGAGATATTGCCAGAAGTAAAACCTAACGTAAATTTTACGCTCACCGCTAACACTGAGGTTTCTCTGTTTCCTTTCGAACGATTCTCGCAGTTCTCGCGCATGGTACACGCCGGAGCTTACGTTCTACGTTTTATTAATAATACGCGCAAAAAAAACAATAAGCGCACGGAGTGTATCAGTGTTGAGGAGCTGCGGGAATCGACAAAATTATTAACCAGGCTGTCTCAACTGGAATCATTTCCAGATGAGTACAAGCTATTGGTTAGTAAACAAAAACTTAAACCTAAACATAATTTAAGTAAATTAAATCTATTTATGGATGACGATCGCGTCTTGCGAGTCGGCGGTCGCATCGGTTACTCGGAGCACTTTTCTTACGACAAAAAACACCCGATTTTGATAACGAGCAAACATCACTTCACTGTTCTATTATTCGGTCACACACATAAAAAACTTCTTCATGCTGCACCTCAAGCACTGCTCTTTGAATTGCAAGATGCTTGGTGGCCGCTAGGTGGTAGGAATCTCGCGCGAAAGATTTATTATGACTGTGTTACTTGCAAACGATTAAGAGGGAAAACCCTAACTCCTTTCATGGGAAACCTACCGAAAGAGAGAATTACGCCAACCTTTCCTTTCCTCTCTTCTGGCGTCGATTATGCTGGACCAGTGTATATTTTGAACCGCAAAGGCAGAGGTGCTCAACCCGTAAAAGCATACATTTGCTTATTTATTTGTTTTGTCACACGAGCCATTCATTTGGAGCTTGTCAGTGATCTGACCACTGACGCATACCTTTTAGCGCTTAAACGTTTTATAGCTCGTCGCGGAAAACCCAAAGAAATCTTTTCTGACAACGGTCGTAACTTTGTTGGTTTAATGAACGACTTTGCCAAGTTTTTGAAACGATGTAGCTCAGATATCGTTGACTACGCTACGAGTTGCGATATTAAATTTCATTTTACTCCGCCTTACGCACCCCATTTTGGTTCTCTTTGGGAAGCTGGAGTAAAATCCTGTAAATTTCATCTTCGCCGTGTTGTGGGAAACGCTCATCTCACATTTGAAGAATTTAGCACGGTATTAACGCAAATTGAGGCTGTCCTTAATTCGCGCCCTTTATCCCCTATGTCGGCTGATCCGCACGATTTTCTTCCTCTGAGCCCTGCGCACTTCCTGATCGGCCGAACTTTGACGTCGCCTGCTTCAGAGGATCTTCAGAACACGCTTGCGCATCGACTCAACCGGTACCAGATGGTGGAGAAAATCAGGCAGCATTTTTGGGCACGCTGGGCCAAAGAATATGTCTCGGAATTACAGACGCGATCCAAATGGAGAAGCCATTGCGAAGACCTGCAACCAAACACGCTTGTGCTGATAAAGGACGACAATCTTCCTCCATTGAAATGGCATTTGGGACGTATTATTAACACCATACCTGGCAAGGATGGAGTCTCCAGAGTAGCAGACATCCAAACCGCATCTGGAACCGTGAGACGCGCTTACACCAAAATATGTCCCTTGGTGGCTCAGCCAGACGAAGTCCTGCCAGCTCAAGACTCTTCTTGAAAGCCAGTCCTTTCAAGGCCGGGGGCATGTTCCGGACGATACCCATAACGTCATCTATTGACGATCATTGGAACCGCATATATCGCGTCACATATATCGCAGCCAATAGCAATGCCGGATGGACGGTCACGTCACCCAACGTCACGATATAATGTTCCCTCTACCCCTATCCTCGAATTTTGTAATAATTACTTGCAAATGGGAATTATAAGAATAAGCACGTATCCATTTTGAACTTTTATTTAATCATCCAAGACTAGTCGCACTCTCTTATTTTCTTCACGCAATCAACGCATAACAACAAACAATGAGATCTTGTTCATATTTACGTTTAAGCTTGTTTAAAATTTGGTTGCAGGTGTTTCTATATCTTCTGTATGAGATTAGTAGAGTTTGGTTATGAGGATTTTTCTTTAGCTTTAAGTGGAGCCGGTCTCTGAACCTAATGCATCGCAGAAGGCCAGGCGTAATCCAGGGTTTACGTGTTCTTTTTCTGTTGGATATCTGACAAGGTACAGTATGCTTATTGATAATAGAGGACACAGTCGAGATGAATATATCCGTGGCAGTGCTAGCGTTCCAGCAGCTCGTAACAGAATTCCAATCAAGGAGAGCCATCTCTTCCATTGCAGCATGGTATGCGAGTTTAGTTTTGGTCTCACCAGTAATTTTAGAAGAGATATTGACGTTTGAGAGAGATGCAAGTACACAGGAGTGGTCGGTGACCGTTGTTTCACAGACAATAGTAATTGAGTTGAGTCGAGTTTTAATAAGGCAGTGGTCAAGGCAATTGTTGAGGCGCGTTGGTAAGTAATGACTAGGTATGAGGCCATACATCGCCGCAACGTTCAAATAGTTCGCACACCTGTTGTCATCATTAAGTGGTTTAATATCTATGTTGATGTCACCTAGGGTAATTACATTGGGAAAATGTTTTGTACTCTGCAGGAGGGTATCCAGGCTTGACTCGTGCATTTTACTCGCTTGCCGTCTAAGATGCAGTAAATCTTTAATGAATGCACTTTTTCGTAGAAAGCTGATGTTTCTACTTGGTAGCCTCTGTTACTCTTATATGCAGTCGAGTATCACTCTAAAACAAGTGTCAGTTGATAGCTAATGTAATGCACTGGACGAAACATTGGGTGTAGTTTACTCGCTTGCCGTCTAAGATGCAGAAAATTTTGAATGAATGCACTTTTTCGTAGAAAGCTGCTGTTTCTACTTGGTAGCCTCTGTTACTCTTATATGCAGTCGAGTATCACTCTAGAATAAGTGTCAGTTGCAAGCTAATGTAATGCACTGCACGATACATTGGGTGTGGTTCACTCGCTTGCCGTCTGAGATGCAGTAAATTTTGAATGAATGCACTTTTTCGTAGAAAGCTGATGTTTCTACTTGGTAGCCTCTGTTATTCTTATATGCAGTCGAGTATCACTTTAGAATAAGTGTCAGTTGATAGCTAATGTAATGCACTGCACGATACATTGGGTGTGGTTCACTCGCTTGCCGTCTAAGATGCAGTAAATTTTGAATGAATGCACTTTTTCGTAGAAAGCTGATGTTTCTACTTGGTCGCCTCTGTTACTGGTATATGCAGTCGAGTATCACTCTATAAATAGTTTTGTTTTGTAGCTAGTGTAATGCACTGCACGATACATAGGGTGTGGTTTACTCGCTTGCCGTCTAAGATGCAGTAAATCTTTAATGAATGCACTTTTTCGTAGAAAGCTGATGTTTCTACTTGGTAGCCTCTGTTATTCTTATATGCAGTCGAGTATCACTTTAGAATAAGTGTCAGTTGATAGCTAATGTAATGCACTGCACGATACATTGGGTGTGGTTCACTCGCTTGCCGTCTAAGATGCAGTAAATCATGAATGAATGCACTTTTTCGTAAAAAGCTGATGTTTCTACTTGGTCGCCTCTGTTACTCTTATAGGCAGACGAGTATCACTCTAGAATTAAAGTCATTTGATAGCTAATGTAATGCACTGCACGATACATTGGGTGTGGTTCACTCGCTTGCCGTCTAAGATGCAGTAAATTTTGAATGAATGCACTTTTTCGTAGAAAGCTGATGTTTCTACTTGGTAGCCTCTGTTACTCTTATATGCAGTCGAGTATCACTCTAGAATAAGTGTCAGTTGCAATCTAATGTAATGCACTGCACGATACATTGGGTGTGGTTCACTCGCTTGCCGTCTGAGATGCAGTAAATTTTGAATGAATGCACTTTTTCGTAGAAAGCTGATGTTTCTACTTGGTAGCCTCTGTTATTCTTATATGCAGTCGAGTATCACTCTAGAATAAGTGTCAGTTGCAAGCTAATGTAATGCACTGCACGATACATTAGGTGTGGTTCACTCGCTTGCCGTCTAAGATGCAGTAAATTTTGAATGAATGCACTTTTTCGTAGAAAGCTGATGATTCTACTTGGTCGCCTCTGTTACTGGTATATGCAGTCGAGTATCACTCTATAAATAGTTTTGTTTTGTAGCTAGTGTAATGCACTGCACGATACATAGGGTGTGGTTTACTCGCTTGCCGTCTAAGATGCAGTAAATCTTTAATGAATGCACTTTTTTGTAGAAAGCTAATGTTTCTACTTGGTAGCCTCTGTTACTCTTATATGCAGTCGAGTATCACTCTAGAATAAATGTCATTTGATAGCTAATGTAATGCACTGCACGATACATTGGGTGTAGTTTACTCGCTTGCCGTCTTAGATGCAGTAAATCTTTATTTAATGCACTTTTTCGTAGAAAGCTGATGTTTCTACTTGGTCGCCTCTGTTACTGGTATATGCAGTCGAGTATCACTCTATTAATAAATTTGTTTTGTAGCTAGTGTAATGCACTGCACGATACATAGGGTGTGGTTTACTCGCTTGCCGTCTAAGATGCAGTAAATCTTTAATGAATGCACTTTTTCGTAGAAAGCTGATGTTTCTACTTGGTAGCCTTTGTTACTCTTATATGCAGTCGAGTATCACTCTAGAATAAATTTCAGTTGATAGCTAATGTAAAGCACTGCACGATACATTGGGTGTGGTTTACTCGCTTGCCGTCTAAGATGCAGTAAATCATAAATGAATGCACTTTTTCGTAGAAAGCTGATGTTTCTACTTGGTCTCCTCTGTTACTCTTATATGCAGTCGAGTATCACTCTAAAATAAGTGTCAGTTGATAGCCAATGTAATGCACTGCACGATACATTGGGTGTGGTTTACTCGCTTGCCGTTTAAGATGCAGTAAATCTTTATTGAATGCACTTTTTCGTAGAATGCTGATGTTTCTACTTGGTAGCCTCTGTTACTCTTATATGCAGTCGAGTATCATTCTAGAATAAGTGTCAGTTGATAGCTAATGTAATGCACTGCACGATACATTGGGTGTGGGTCACTCGCTTGCCGTCTAAGATGCAGTAAATTTTGAATGAATGCACTTTTTCGTAGAAAGCTGATGTTTCTACTTGGTCGCCTCTGTTACTGGTATATGCAGTCGAGTATCACTCTATAAATAGTTTTGTTTTGTAGCTAGTGTAATGCACTGCACGATACATAGGGTGTGGTTTACTCGCTTGCCGTCTAAGATGCAGTAAATCTTTAATGAATGCACTTTTTCGTAGAAAGCTGATGTTTCTACTTGGTAGCCTCTGTTACTCTTATATGCAGTCGAGTATCATTCTAGAATAAGTGTCAGTTGATAGCTAATGTAATGCACTGCACGATACATTGGGTGTGGGTCACTCGCTTGCCGTCTAAGATGCAGTAAATTTTGAATGAATGCACTTTTTCGTAGAAAGCTGATGTTTCTACTTGGTCGCCTCTGTTACTGGTATATGCAGTCGAGTATCACTCTATAAATAGTTTTGTTTTGTAGCTAGTGTAATGCACTGCACGACACATTGGGTGTGGGTCACTCGCTTGCCGTCTAAGATGCAGTAAATTTTGAATGAATGCACTTTTTCGTAGAAAGCTGATGTTTCTACTTGGTCGCCTCTGTTACTGGTATATGCAGTCGAGTATCACTCTATAAATAGTTTTGTTTTGTAGCTAGTATAATGCACTGCACGATACATATGGTGTGGTTTACTCGCTTGCCGTCTAAGATGCAGTAAATCTTTAATGAATGCACTTTTTCGTAGAAAGCTGATGTTTCTACTTGGTAGCCTCTGTTACTCTTATATGCAGTCGAGTATCATTCTAGAATAAGTGTCAGTTGATAGCTAATGTAATGCACTGCACGATACATTGGGTGTGGGTCACTCGCTTGCCGTCTAAGATGCAGTAAATTTTGAATGAATGCACTTTTTCGTAGAAAGCTGATGTTTCTACTTGGTCGCCTCTGTTACTGGTATATGCAGTCGAGTATCACTCTATAAATAGTTTTGTTTTGTAGCTAGTGTAATGCACTGCACGATACATAGGGTGTGGTTTACTCGCTTGCCGTCTAAGATGCAGTAAATCTTTAATGAATGCACTTTTTCGTAGAAAGCTGATGTTTCTACTTGGTAGCCTCTGTTACTCTTATATGCAGTCGAGTATCATTCTAGAATAAGTGTCAGTTGATAGCTAATGTAATGCACTGTACGACACATTGGGTGTGGGTCACTCGCTTGCCGTCTAAGATGCAGTAAATTTTGAATGAATGCACTTTTTCGTAGAAAGCTGATGTTTCTACTTGGTCGCCTCTGTTACTGGTATATGCAGTCGAGTATCACTCTATAAATAGTTTTGTTTTGTAGCTAGTATAATGCACTGCACGATACATATGGTGTGGTTTACTCGCTTGCCGTCTAAGATGCAGTAAATCTTTAATGAATGCACTTTTTCGTAGAAAGCTGATGTTTCTACTTGGTAGCCTCTGTTACTCTTGTATGCAGTCGAGTATCATTCTAGAATAAGTGTCAGTTGATAGCTAATGTAATGCACTGCACGATACATTGGGTGTGGGTCACTCGCTTGCCGTCTAAGATGCAGTAAATTTTGAATGAATGCACTTTTTCGTAGAAAGCTGATGTTTCTACTTGGTAGCCTCTGTTACTCTTATATGCAGTCGAGTATCATTCTAGAATAAGTGTCAGTTGATAGCTAATGTAATGCACTGCACGATACATTGGGTGTGGGTCACTCGCTTGCCGTCTAAGATGCAGTAAATTTTGAATGAATGCACTTTTTCGTAGAAAGCTGATGTTTCTACTTGGTCGCCTCTGTTACTGGTATATGCAGTCGAGTATCACTCTATAAATAGTTTTGTTTTGTAGCTAGTGTAATGCACTGCACGATACATAGGGTGTGGTTTACTCGCTTGCCGTCTAAGATGCAGTAAATCTTTAATGAATGCACCTTTTCGTAGAAAGCTGATGTTTCTACTTGGTAGCCTCTGTTACTCTTATATGCAGTCGAGTATTATTCTAGAATAAGTGTCAGTTGATAGCTAATGTAATGCACTGCACGACACATTGGGTGTGGGTCACTCGCTTGCCGTCTAAGATGCAGTAAATTTTGAATGAATGCACTTTTTCGTAGAAAGCTGATGTTTCTACTTGGTCGCCTCTGTTACTGGTATATGCAGTCGAGTATCACTCTATAAATAGTTTTGTTTTGTAGCTAGTATAATGCACTGCACGATACATAGGGTGTGGTTTACTCGCTTGCCGTCTAAGATGCAGTAAATCTTTAATGAATGCACTTTTTCGTAGAAAGCTGATGTTTCTACTTGGTCGCCTCTGTTACTGGTATATGCAGTCGAGTATCACTCTATAAATAGTTTTGTTTTGTAGCTAGTGTAATGCACTGCACGATACATAGGGTGTGGTTTACTCGCTTGCCGTCTAAGATGCAGTAAATCTTTAATGAATGCACTTTTTCGTAGAAAGCTGATGTTTCTACTTGGTAGCCTCTGTTACTCTTATATGCAGTCGAGTATCACTCTAAAATAAGTGTCAGTTGATAGCTAATGTAATGCACTGCACGATACATTAGGTTTGGTTCACTCGCTTGCCGTCTAAGATGCAGTAAATTTTAAATGAATGCACTTTTTCGTAGAAAGCTGATGTTTCTACTTGGCCGCCTCTGTTACTGGTATATGCAGTCGAGTATCACTCTATAAATAGTTTTGTTTTGTAGCTAGTATAATGCACTGCACGATACATAGGGTGTGGTTTACTCGCTTGCCGTCTAAGATGCAGTAAATCTTTAATGAATGCACTTTTTTGTAGAAAGCTGATGTTTCTACTTGGTAGCCTCTGTTACTCTTATATGCAGTCGAGTATCACTCTAGAATAAGTGTCAGTTGCAATCTAATGTAATGCACTGCACGATACATTGGGTGTGGTTCACTCGCTTGCCGTCTGAGATGCAGTAAATTTTGAATGAATGCACTTTTTCGTAGAAAGCTGATGTTTCTACTTGGTAGCCTCTGTTATTCTTATATGCAGTCGAGTATCACTCTAGAATAAGTGTCATTTGCAAGCTAATGTAATGCACTGCACGATACATTGGGTGTGGTTCACTCGCTTGCCGTCTAAGATGCAGTAAATTTTGAATGAATGCACTTTTTCGTAGAAAGCTGATGTTTCTACTTGGTAGCCTCTGTTACTCTTATATGCAGTCGAGTATCACTCTAGAATAAGTGTCAGTTGCAATCTAATGTAATGCACTGCACGATACATTGGGTGTGGTTCACTCGCTTGCCGTCTGAGATGCAGTAAATTTTGAATGAATGCACTTTTTCGTAGAAAGCTGATGTTTCTACTTGGTAGCCTCTGTTATTCTTATATGCAGTCGAGTATCACTCTAGAATAAGTGTCAGTTGCAAGCTAATGTAATGCACTGCACGATACAATTGGTGTGGTTCACTCGCTTGCCGTCTGAGATGCAGTAAATTTTGAATGAATGCACTTTTTCGTAGAAAGCTGATGTTTCTACTTGGTAGCCTCTGTTATTCTTATATGCAGTCGAGTATCACTTTAGAATAAGTGTCAGTTGATAGCCAATGTAATGCACTGCACGATACATTGGGTGTGGTTTACTCGCTTGCCGTCTAAGATGCAGTAAATCTTGATTGAATGCACTTTTTCGTAGAAAGCTGATGTTTCTACTTGGTCGCCTCTGTTACTGGTATATGCAGTCAAGTATCACTCTATAAATAGTTTTGTTTTGTAGCTAGTGTAATGCACTGCACGATACATAGGGTGTGGTTTACTCGCTTGCCGTCTAAGATGCAGTAAATCTTGAATGAATGCACTTTTTCGTAGAAAGCTGATGTTTCTACTTGGTAGCCTCTGTTACTCTTATATGCAGTCGAATATCACTCTAGAATAAGTGTCAGTTGATAGCTAATGTAATGCACTGCACTATACATTGGGTGTGGTTTACTCGCTTGCCGTCTAAGATGCAGTAAATTTTGAATGAATGCACTTTTTTTTAGAAAGCTGATGTTTCTACTTGGTAGCCTTTGTTACTCTTATATGCAGTCGAGTATCACTCTAGAATAAGTGTCAGTTGCAAGCTAATATAATGCACTGCACGATACATTGGGTGTGGTTCACTCGCTTGCCGTCAAAGATGCAGTTAATCATAAATAAATGCACTTTTTCGTAGAAAGCTGATGTTTCTACTTGGTCGCCTCTGTTACTCTTATATGCAGTCGAGTATCACTCTAGAATAAGTGTCATTTGCAAGCTAATGTAATGCACTGCACGATACATTGGGTGTGGTTCACTCGCTTGCCGTCTAAGATGCAGTAAATTTTGAATGAATGCACTTTTTCGTAGAAAGCTGATGTTTCTACTTGGTAGCCTCTGTTACTCTTATATGCAGTCGAGTATCACTCTAGAATAAGTGTCAGTTGCAATCTTATGTAATGCACTGCACGATACATTGGGTGTGGTTCACTCGCTTGCCGTCTGAGATGCAGTAAATTTTGAATGAATGCACTTTTTCGTAGAAAGCTGATGTTTCTACTTGGTAGCCTCTGTTATTCTTATATGCAGTCGAGTATCACTCTAGAATAAGTGTCAGTTGCAAGCTAATGTAATGCACTGCACGATACAATTGGTGTGGTTCACTCGCTTGCCGTCTGAGATGCAGTAAATTTTGAATGAATGCACTTTTTCGTAGAAAGCTGATGTTTCTACTTGGTAGCCTCTGTTATTCTTATATGCAGTCGAGTATCACTTTAGAATAAGTGTCAGTTGATAGCTAATGTAATGCACTGCACGATACATTGGGTGTGGTTCACTCGCTTGCCGTCTAAGATGCAGTAAATCAAGAATGAATGCACTTTTTCGTAAAAAGCTGATGTTTCTACTTGTTCGCCTCTGTTACTCTTATATGCAGTCGAGTATCACTCTAGAATAAATTTCAGTTGATAGCTAATGTAAAGCACTGCACGATACATTGGGTGTGGTTTACTCGCTTGCCGTCTAAGATGCAGTAAATCATAAATGAATGCACTTTTTCGTAGAAAGCTGATGTTTCTACTTGGTCTCCTCTGTGACTCTTATATGCAGTCGAGTATCACTCTAAAATAATTGTCAGTTGATAGCCAATGTAATGCACTGCACGATACATTGGGTGTGGTTTACTCGCTTGCCGTCTAAGATGCAGTAAATTTTGAATGAATGCACTTTTTCGTAGAAAGCTGATGTTTCTACTTGGTAGCCTCTGTTATTCTTATATGCAGTCGAGTATCACTTTAGAATAAGTGTCAGTTGATAGCTAATGTAATGCACTGCACGATACATTGGGTGTGGTTCACTCGCTTGCCGTCTAAGATGCAGTAAATTTTGAATGAATGCACTTTTTCGTAGAAAGCTGATGTTTCTACTTGGTCGCCTCTGTTACTGGTATATGCAGTCGAGTATCACTCTATAAATAGTTTTGTTTTGTAGCTAGTGTAATGCACTGCACGATACATAGGGTGTGGTTTACTCGCTTGCCGTCTAAGATGCAGTAAATCTTGAATGAATGCACTTTTTCGTAGAAAGCCGATGTTTCTACTTGGTAGCCTCTGTTACTCTTATATGCAGTCGAGTATCACTCTAGAATAAGTGTCAGTTGATAGCTAATGTAATGCACTGCACTATACATTGGGTGTGGTTTACTCGCTTGCCGTCTAAGATGCAGTAAATTTTGAATGAATGCACTTTTTTTTAGAAAGCTGATGTTTCTACTTGGTAGCCTTTGTTACTCTTATATGCAGTCGAGTATCACTCTAGAATAAGTTTCAGTTGAAAGCTAATATAATGCACTGCACGATACATTGGGTGTGGTTCACTCGCTTGCCGTCAAAGATGCAGTTAATCATAAATAAATGCACTTTTTCGTAGAAAGCTGATGTTTCTACTTGGTCGCCTCTGTTACTCTTATATGCAGTCGAGTATCACTCTAGAATAAGTGTCATTTGCAAGCTAATGTAATGCACTGCACGATACATTGGGTGTGGTTCACTCGCTTGCCGTCTAAGATGCAGTAAATTTTGAATGAATGCACTTTTTCGTAGAAAGCTGATGTTTCTACTTGGTAGCCTCTGTTACTCTTATATGCAGTCGAGTATCACTCTAGAATAAGTGTCAGTTGCAATCTAATGTAATGCACTGCACGATACATTGGGTGTGGTTCACTCGCTTGCCGTCTGAGATGCAGTAAATTTTGAATGAATGCACTTTTTCGTAGAAAGCTGATGTTTCTACTTGGTAGCCTCTGTTATTCTTATATGCAGTCGAGTATCACTCTAGAATAAGTGTCAGTTGATAGCTAATGTAATGCACTGCACGAAACATTGGGTGTGGTTCACTCGCTTGCCGTCTAAGATGCAGTAAATCATGAATGAATGCACTTTTTCGTAAAAAGCTGATGTTTCTACTTGGTAGCCTCTGTTACTCTTATATGCAGTCGAGTATCACTCTAGAATAAGTGTCAGTTGCAAGCTAATGTAATGCACTGCACGATACATTTGGTGTGGTTCACTCGCTTGCCGTCTAAGATGCAGTAAATTTTGAATGAATGCACTTTTTCGTAGAAAGCTGATGTTTCTACTTGGTAGCCTCTGTTACTCTTATATGCAGTCGAGTATCAGTCTAGAATAAGTTTCAGTTGATAGTTATTGTAATGCACTGCACGATACACTGGGTGTGGTTCACTCGCTTGCCGTCTAAGATGCAGTTAATCATAAATAAATGCTTTTTTTCGTAGAAAGCTGATGTTTCTACTTGGTCGCCTCTGTTACTCTTATATGCAGTCGAGTATCACTCTAGAATTCATGTCAGTTGATAGCTAATGTAATGCACTGCACGATACATTGGGTGTGGTTCACTCGCTTGCCGTCTAAGATGCAGTAAATTTTGAATGAATGCACTTTTTCGTAGAAAGCTGATGTTTCTACTTGGTCGCCTCTGTTACTCTTATATGCAGTCGAGTATCACTCTATAATTAGTGTCAGTTGATAGCTAGTGTAATGCACTGCACGATACAGCGGGTGTGATTTACTCGCTTGCCGTCTAAGATGCAGTAAATCTTGAATGAATGCACTTTTTCGTAGAAAGCTGATGTTTCTATTTGGTCGGCTCTGTTACTCTTATATGCAGTCGAGTATCAGTCTAGAATAAGTGTCAGTTGATAGCTAATGTAATGCACTGAACGATACACTGGGTGTGGTTCACTCGCTTGCCGTCTAAGATGCAGTTAATCGTAAATAAATGAACTTTTTCGTAGAAAGCTGATGTTTCTACTTGGTCGCCTCTGTTACTCTTATAGGCAGACGAGTATCACTCTAGAATTAGTGTCATTTGATAGCCAATGTAATGCACTGCACGAAACATTGGGTGTGGTTTACTCGCTTGCCGTCTAAGATGCAGTAAATCTTGATTGAATGCACTTTTTCGTTGTTTCTACTTGGTCGCCTCTGTTACTGGTATATGCAGTCGAGTATTACTCTATAAATAGTTTTGTTTTGTAGCTAGTGTGATGCACTGCACGACACATATGGTGTGGTTTACTCGCTTGCCGTCTAAGATGCAGTAAATCTTTAATGAATGCACTTTTTCGTAGAAAGCTGATGTTTCTACTTGGTAGCCTCTGTTACTCTTATATGCAGTCGAGTATCACTCTAGAATAAATGTCAGTTGATAGCTAATGTAATGCACTGCACGATACATTGGGTGTGGTTCACTCGCTTGCCGTCTAAGATGCAGTAAATTTTGAATGAATGCACTTTTTCTTAGAAAGCTGATGTTTCTACTTGGTAGCCTCTGTTACTCTTATATGCAGTCGAGTATCACTCTAGAATAAGTGTCAGTTGATAGCTAATGTAATGCACTGCACGATACATTAGGTGTGGTTCACTCGCTTGCCGTCTAAGATGCAGTAAATTTTGAATGAATGCACTTTTTCGTAGAACGCTGATGTTTCTACTTGGTCGCCTCTGTTACTTTTATATGCAGTCGAGTATCACTCTAGAATAAATGTCAGTTTATAGCTAATGTAATGCACTGCACGGTACATTGGGTGTCGTTAACTCGCTTGCCGTCTAAGATGCAGTAAATCATGAATGAATGCACTTTTTCGTAAAAAGCTGATGTTTCTACTTGGTCGCCTCTGTTACTCTTATATGCAGTCGAGTATCAGTCTAGAAAAAAGTCATTTGATAGCTAATGTAATGCACTGAACGATACACTTGGTGTGGTTCACTCGCTTGCCGTCTAAGATGCAGTTAATCATAAATAAATGCACTTTTTCGTAGAAAGCTGATGTTTCTACTTGGTCGCCTCTGTTACTCTTATATGCAGTCGAGTATCACTCTAGAATTCATGTCAGTTTATAGTTTATGTAATGCACTGCACGATACAATGAGTGTGGTTTACTCGCTTGCCGTCTAAGATGCAGTAAATAATAAATGAATGCACTTTTTCGTAGAAAGCTGATGTTTCTACTTGTTCGCCTCTGTTACTCTTATATGCAGTCGAGTATCACTCTAGAATAAATTTCAGTTGATAGCTAATGTAAAGCACTGCACGATACATTGGGTGTGGTTTACTCGCTTGCCGTCTAAGATGCAGTAAATCATAAATGAATGCACTTTTTCGTAGAAAGCGGATGTTTCTACTTGGTCTCCTCTGTGACTCTTATATGCAGTCGAGTATCACTCTAAAATAATTGCCAGTTGATAGCCAATGTAATGCACTGCACGATACATTGGGTGTGGTTTACTCGCTTGCCGTCTAAGATGCAGTAAATCTTGATTGAATGCACTTTTTCGTAGAAAGCTGATGTTTCTACTTGGTCGCCTCTGTTACTGGTATATGCAGTCGAGTATCACTCTATAAATAGTTTTGTTTTGTAGCTAGTGTAATGCACTGCACGATACATAGGGTGTGGTTTACTCGCTTGCCGTCTAAGATGCAGTAAATCTTGAATGAATGCACTTTTTCGTAGAAAGCTGATGTTTCTACTTGGTAGCCTCTGTTACTCTTATATGCAGTCGAGTATCACTCTAGAATAAGTGTCAGTTGATAGCTAATGTAATGCACTGCACGATACATTGGGTGTGGTTTACTCGCTTGCCGTCTAAGATGCAGTAAATTTTGAATGAATGCACTTTTTCTTAGAAAGCTGATGTTTCTACTTGGTCGCCTCTGTTACTCTTATATGCAGTCGAGTATCACTCTAGAATTCATGTCAGTTTATAGTTTATGTAATGCACTGCACGATACATTGGGTGTGGTTCACTCGCTTGCCCTCTAAGATGCAGTAAATTTTGAATGAATGCACTTTTTCGTAGAAAGCTGATGTTTCTACTTGGTAGCCTCTGTTACTCTTATATGCAGTCGAGTATCACTCTAGAATAAGTTTCAGTTTATAGCTAATGTAATGCACTGGACGATACATTGGGTGTCGTTAACTCGCTTGCCGTCTAAGATGCAGTAAATTTTGAATGAATGCACTTTTTCGTAGAAAGCTGATGTTTCTACTTGGTAGCCTCTGTTACTCTTATATGCAGTCGAGTATCACTCTAGAATAAATGTCAGTTGATAGCTAATGTAATGCACTGCACGATACATTGGGTGTGGTTCACTCGCTTGCCGTCTAAGATGCAGTAAATTTTGAATGAATGCACTTTTTCTTAGAAAGCTGATGTTTCTACTTGGTAGCCTCTGTTACTCTTATATGCAGTCGAGTATCACTCTAGAATAAGTGTCAGTTGATAGCTAATGTAATGCACTGCACGATACATTAGGTGTGGTTCACTCGCTTGCCGTCTAAGATGCAGTAAATTTTGAATGAATGCACTTTTTCGTAGAAAGCTGATGTTTCTACTTGGTCGCCTCTGTTACTTTTATATGCAGTCGAGTATCACTCTAGAATAAATGTCAGTTTATAGCTAATGTAATGCACTGCACGGTACATTGGGTGTCGTTAACTCGCTTGCCGTCTAAGATGCAGTAAATCATGAATGAATGCACTTTTTCGTAAAAAGCTGATGTTTCTACTTGGTCGCCTCTGTTACTCTTATATGCAGTCGAGTATCAGTCTAGAAAAAAGTCAGTTGATAGCTAATGTAATGCACTGAACGATACACTTGGTGTGGTTCACTCGCTTGCCGTCTAAGATGCAGTTAATCATAAATAAATGCACTTTTTCGTAGAAAGCTGATGTTTCTACTTGGTCGCCTCTGTTACTCTTATATGCAGTCGAGTATCACTCTAGAATTCATGTCAGTTTATAGTTTATGTAATGCACTGCACGATACAATGAGTGTGGTTTACTCGCTTGCCGTCTAAGATGCAGTAAATAATAAATGAATGCACTTTTTCGTAGAAAGCTGATGTTTCTACTTGTTCGCCTCTGTTACTCTTATATGCAGTCGAGTATCACTCTAGAATAAATTTCAGTTGATAGCTAATGTAAAGCACTGCACGATACATTGGGTGTGGTTTACTCGCTTGCCGTCTAAGATGCAGTAAATCATAAATGAATGCACTTTTTCGTAGAAAGCGGATGTTTCTACTTGGTCTCCTCTGTGACTCTTATATGCAGTCGAGTATCACTCTAAAATAATTGCCAGTTGATAGCCAATGTAATGCACTGCACGATACATTGGGTGTGGTTTACTCGCTTGCCGTCTAAGATGCAGTAAATCTTGATTGAATGCACTTTTTCGTAGAAAGCTGATGTTTCTACTTGGTCGCCTCTGTTACTGGTATATGCAGTCGAGTATCACTCTATAAATAGTTTTGTTTTGTAGCTAGTGTAATGCACTGCACGATACATAGGGTGTGGTTTACTCGCTTGCCGTCTAAGATGCAGTAAATCTTGAATGAATGCACTTTTTCGTAGAAAGCTGATGTTTCTACTTGGTAGCCTCTGTTACTCTTATATGCAGTCGAGTATCACTCTAGAATAAGTGTCAGTTGATAGCTAATGTAATGCACTGCATGATACATTGGGTGTGGTTTACTCGCTTGCCGTCTAAGATGCAGTAAATTTTGAATGAATGCACTTTTTCTTAGAAAGCTGATGTTTCTACTTGGTAGCCTTTGTTACTCTTGTATGCAGTCGAGTATCACTCTAGAATAAGTGTCAGTTGCAAGTTAATATAATGCACTGCACGATACATTGGGTGTGGTTCACTCGCTTGCCGTTTAAGATGCAGTTAATCATAAATAAATGCACTTTTTCGTAGAAAGCTGATGTTTCTACTTGGTCGCCTCTGTTACTCTTATATGCAGTCGAGTATCACTCTAGAATAAGTGTCATTTGCAAGCTAATGTAATGCACTGCACGATACATTGGGTGTGGTTCACTCGCTTGCCGTCTAAGATGCAGTAAATTTTGAATGAATGCACTTTTTCGTAGAAAGCTGATGTTTCTACTTGTTAGCCTCTGTTACTCTTATATGCAGTCGAGTATCACTCTAGAATAAGTGTCAGTTGCAAACTAATGTAATGCACTGCACGATACATTGGGTGTGGTTCACTCGCTTGCCGTCTGAGATGCAGTAAATTTTGAATGAATGCACTTTTTCGTAGAAAGCTGATGTTTCTACTTGGTAGCCTCTGTTATTCTTATATGCAGTCGAGTATCACTCTATAATAAGTGTCAGTTGCAAGCTAATGTAATGCACTGCACGATTCATTGGGTGTGGTTCACTCGCTTGCCGTCTAAGATGCAGAAAATTTTGAATGAATGCACTTTTTCGTAAAAAGCTGATGTTTCTACTTGGTAGCCTCTGTTACTCTTATTTGCAGTCGAGTATCACTCTATAATAAGTGTCAGTTGCAAGCTAATGTAATGCACTGCACGATACATTTGGTGTGGTTCACTCGCTTGCCGTCTAAGATGCAGTAAATTTTGAATGAATGCACTTTTTCGTAGAAAGCTGATGTTTCTACTTGGTAGCCTCTGTTACTCTTATATGCAGTCGAGTATCACTCTAGAATAAGTTTCAGTTTATAGCTAATGTAATGCACTGGACGATACATTGGGTGTCGTTAACTCGCTTGCCGTGTAAGATGCAGTAAATCATGAATGAATGCACTTTTTCGTAAAAAGCTGATGTTTCTACTTGGTCGCCTCTGTTACTCTTATATGCAGTCGAGTATCAGTCTAGAATAAGTGTCAGTTGATAGTTAATGTAATGCACTGCACGATACACTGGGTGTGGTTCACTCGCTTGCCGTCTAAGATGCAGTTAATCATAAATAAATGCTTTTTTTCGTAGAAAGCTGATGTTTCTATTTGGTCGCCTCTGTTACTCTTATATGCAGTCGAGTATCACTCTAGAATTCATGTCAGTTTATAGTTTATGTAATGCACTGCACGATACAATGAGTGTGGTTTACTCGCTTGCCGTCTAAGATGCAGTAAATCATAAATGAATGCACTTTTTCGTAGAAAGCTGATGTTTCTACTTGGTCGCCTCTGTTACTCTTATATGCAGTCGAGTATCACTCTAGAATAAGTGTCAGTTGATAGCTAATGTAATGCACTGCACGATACATTGGGTGTGGTTCACTCGCTTGCCGTCTAAGATGCAGTAAATTTTGAATGAATGCACTTTTTCGTAGAAAGCTGATGTTTCTACTTGGTAGCCTCTGTTACTCTTATATGCAGTCGAGTATCACTCTAGAATAAGTTTCAGTTTATAGCTAATGTAATGCACTGGACGATACATTGGGTGTCGTTAACTCGCTTGCCGTGTAAGATGCAGTAAATCATGAATGAATGCACTTTTTCGTAAAAAGCTGATGTTTCTACTTGGTCGCCTCTGTTACTCTTATATGCAGTCGAGTATCAGTCTAGAATAAGTGTCAGTTGATAGTTAATGTAATGCACTGCACGATACACTGGGTGTGGTTCACTCGCTTGCCGTCTAAGATGCAGTTAATCATAAATAAATGCTTTTTTTCGTAGAAAGCTGATGTTTCTATTTGGTCGCCTCTGTTACTCTTATATGCAGTCGAGTATCACTCTAGAATTCATGTCAGTTTATAGTTTATGTAATGCACTGCACGATACAATGAGTGTGGTTTACTCGCTTGCCGTCTAAGATGCAGTAAATCATAAATGAATGCACTTTTTCGTAGAAAGCTGATGTTTCTACTTGGTCGCCTCTGTTACTCTTATATGCAGTCGAGTATCACTCTAGAATAAGTGTCAGTTGATAGCTAATGTAATGCACTGCACGATACATTGGGTGTGGTTCACTCGCTTGCCGTCTAAGATGCAGTAAATTTTGAATGAATGCACTTTTTCGTAGAAAGCTGATGTTTCTACTTGGTCGCCTCTGTTACTCTTATATGCAGTCGAGTATCACTCTAGAATTAATGTCAGTTTTTAGCTTATGTAATGCACTGCACGATACATTGGGTGTGGTTTACTCGCTTGCCGTCTAAGATGCAGAAACACTTGATTTAATGCACTTGTTCATGGAATGCTGATGTTTCTACGTGGTTTGTCGTCTGTTGGTGGTCTCTGTTTCTTTTATATGCAGTCGAGTGTCACTCTAGAAATAGTGTTATTTGATAGCTCATTGCTTGTTGTCTAAGGTGCAGAAATTATGAAAAATATATCAAAAAGCACTTAGGCTGATAAGTTGTGAAGTTAGCGGCCAAAGTGCATTTCTAGTTATTATCGTTTTTTAATCTTTAGAATTGTTTGTTTTTTGTTGTTTTCTAATAAGAAAGAAGATATTTTGCGGTTCTGCTTGTTTTGACAGTATTCCTGTTGAAAATATACATAACTTCTTAATTTGGTCGGGTTATCATCGGCCGCTAACTTTGGCCGCTAACTTCACACCGGTTCCTTATGAAACACTTTTATCTACAGTCTAAACAAAACGACTGACATAACATTTAAGGGGAATTGTCTAAACCGCAGGGCTGCCCATTTTTTGGGTTCCGTAGTCTATAAGGGACCCCTTATATTAGTTTCACCTTATCCGTCTGTCTGCGGCTTAGCTTTAACATAGGAAATAATATTATGACTACCAATACAAGCGTCATATAAGTATGACATGCCATTATGACCACCAAAAAACGGGGTGATTTGCTAAAAAGGTAAAAATCTATTCCGCTAGAAAAGTGATAATATAAGAACTTGAAAGAAAAAAACCCTGTGAACTAATAATATGACAATACATGTAAATATGTACAATATGTATATGTGGAAAAAACCGCACATTATTTTATTCGCGTTAATCAAGTACATTATCCACATAAATACCTAAAATAATGTTTTGTAGATAAGCACAACACAATTCACAATAAATACCCTTATCACGAAACAAATTATTTTTAATTAAATATTTTGTTTTCGTGTTATTTTTAACGAGGAAGTTACCCCGATCATCAAGGTCGCAGGTTCGAATCCTGTCGGGGGCTACAGACGAAGATGGTTTATTTTTCCATTATATTCTTTCTCTGTATCATATCGATTACAATTCACAATTTCGTTGGAAAATCGCCTTTGTATGAGAAGTGCATCTAAGCGTCTAATCGTCACATAATAACTTTTCGGGAGCATATAGGGATTAACTTTTAAAGACTTTAACGCATTAAAAGCGAGTAAACTTATGATCGTTTTACCTCCTCCGCCTACAATATTGGCGGGAAAACAGTCACCCCTTGTCAAAATCGAGGGGCTACAATCGAGAATCAAGTGTCTGGCAATCGACACGCTGTAATAGAGAAAATCGATTTCGCTTCGTCGACGTTGGTTACTTTATCTTGACGTGGACGTAGTAGTTATTGTATTGGATACTTATTGTTTGATTTTCTTTTGTCTTATCTATTTTCTATGATTATGTTTTCTTTGAAGAAAAGCTAGCGTCCGTGAGAGAAGACAAGAAAAACCGTCAAGTAAATGATATATTTTAATCATATATTCTGTTATTGGAATTGTAATTATGAAATTATTGATTTCTCTCAATCATTCTCGTTTTTTTTTAACAATAATTTATCGATGCATGTCGTATAATGCTGTTATCATGTTCAATTTTAAAGTAAGGCATATCAACTATCACGTCAAAATACACAACTGCCTCTTAGACTTTTTAATTTAAAGGGAAAAACATTAAACTATTTGCCTTGATTGGTATTTGACATTGCGTCTCCGACTGTTTTCAATCTCGCTCGAGGCAAATAGTTTTTCAATCTTTCACTTTAAATTAGAAATGCATGATTTCATTTGCAGATGTATTTCGTAGTGCATATTTAAATTGGCCGTAATGTGGTGACGTGTTATATTAATTTGGATGGTGGTTTATTTAAAGATACCGCTAACGAACAACTCTTAAACAATAAAATAGACGCATATATGCAATTAATTTAATTATCTATTTACCCCATTACTCATAAAACTCAACAAACCTGTGTAAATTAAAGTGTGTTTTGACCCTGTGAAAACATGCGAATTTTTACGGCATTTTGACTTAAATTGGATTGATGGACGTTTATGAATAAGGCCGTAAGTCTCATTATTTAGAATAGATCAAAAGGGCACTGGTTCGGATGGTAGAAACAGAAGTATAATAACGTCAAATATGACAATAAAAAGAGTATAAAAATCAAAGCCAATACAAGGTAATAAAAAGCTAAAAACACCTAAAAAGTTGTGCAATCTTGCACATTCTCCCCTTTTTTAAGAGACCGGGACCTTAGCCAGCTTCTTCAGAGGTCGGCGAAAGGTGCCTGCAGCGGTAGTGACATCTGCCACTCGAACTACACCATCTCGCCCTGGGTACAGCCGTGAGATGCGTCCTTTGGGCCACGAACCGCGTGGCAGGTTGGAGTCGCAGATGATCACGACATCGCCCTCGTCGATACTAGGGGGAGTTCCGCCTCCTGTTCTGGGTGATAAGTAGGGTAGGTATTCATGCACCCAACGCTTCCAAAAATGATCGGCTAGCCTAAGCGCTCTTCGCCATCTGCTTCGGCTGAGATGGTCCGATTCATCAAGGGTAGCTGGGATAGGGCGCCCGGACGATGACCCAAGAAGAAAATGCTTTGGCGTTAGCGCTTCGTCGGCGTCGGAATCCAGCGAGACGTGTGTAAGAGGTCGCATGTTCACCAATGCCTCAGCTTCCGCCAAAAGGGTAGTCAAGACCTCGTCAGAAGGAGCTCTGTCTCTAAGCGTCACTTTAAGTGCGTCCTTAACGCTACGGACTAGCCGCTCCCACGCTCCACCCATAAAAGGCGCCGCAGGGGGGATAAAACGCCATTTGATGGACTCGTTAGCAGCATAGTCTTCAACTGACTCGCTATAGAGCGCTTGCAGTTCTCTACTGGCCCCCACAAAAGCAGTTCCGTTGTCGGACCAGATTTCGACAGGAGTCCCACGGCGAGCGATAAAGCGGCGAAGGCACATTATTGCCGCGTCAGTTGAAAGGCTGTGGACTACTTCTATGTGTATGGCGCGAACAACTAAGCACGTATAAAGAGCCACGTAGCGCTTCTCTTGTCGCCGACCAACAGTGACGTGAACAGGGCCGTAGTAGTCGAGGCCGACGAAAGAAAACGGCCTCTGATGGTGAGCCAAGCGAGCTTCTGGCAGGTTTCCCATCGGTGGTTGGAAGGTTCTGGAGCGACGGAGTTTGCACAGCTGGCAGTTGTGGGCTACAAACCGGACTGCATTTCTTAGGCCTATAATCCAGAATCTCTGGTGCAACTCGTTTAAGACCAGTGCGTGGTTTGCATGACCAGCCTTCTGGTGGTATTTGGCTATCAAGAGGCGTATAGATGGATGTTTGCCGTCCAATATGAGTGGGCGCTTAACTTCATCAGTGACGGCTGTTGCTGCGACTATGCGACTGGACATCCTAAGCTGATCGCTGTCATCAATGAATGGCGACAGTTTAAACAGACGGCTGCTTCGAGGCAACGGTTCTCAATTCTTGATGCGCAGGAAGTCTTCCTTAAAAGAATCCAGCTGACTCTGCCGCAGGATGTGGACCTCAGCTAGGCGTATATCACTCGCAGAAATTCTTCCTCATGTATTGGAAGCATTAGAGATGCTAGGAGAGGATGTGCAAGTGGGTTGGAAGGTACACAAATATCCTTCTAGACGGGGCATGTTAAAGTTACGATCTCGTCTTTGCAGACTACGCGCACGCAGTAATGATATGAATTGATGCGCTTTTGCCGTTGCTCGCACCATTCTCAACCACAAACTAAAACGGTGTGGGTTTGCAGAGCAGATCAGTTTCGGTGATGAGATGAATATGATGTTTGTATTCTTCACGGCCTAATCCACTGATATCAATTTTAGGCTCGACGGGCCAGTCCGAAGAAAGAAGAAATTTGGGTCCTGAAATCCAGCGAGATTCTGGAGACAGCACAGTGCGCTTCACACGTGTGGCATCGTCAGCTACGTTTAAGTCGCTCGGGACCCAACGCCACTCGGTAGCATTTGTAAGCTCCAGTATCTCACCGACTCGATGCGACACGAAAGGCTTGAGCGTGCGAGCGTCGCTGCGAAGCCAGCCCAGAGCAGTCATTGAGTCACACCAGAAAATGCGTCTCGAAGGCTTCAATCGGTGGGCTTCGCATATAGACGTCGCAAGACGTGCAGCCATCAGAGCGCCCTGAAGCTCTAAGCGAGGAATCGAGACAGGTTTTAGGGGGGATACCCTGACTTTGCTACAGATAAGAGAGAGCCTGACGTCACCATTCTCGTAAAGGAATCGCCAGAACGCGACCGCTGAATAAGCAGACTCACTCGCATCTGAAAACAAATGAAGTTCGCAACCTACTACCTTAAGATCACTTAAGTTATAGCGCCGAGGAATGCGCAGAGTGGAAACCGATATTAAATCCTGATACCATAACTTCCACGCAGTGCAGTCACTTTGAGGGAGCTCTTAGTCCCAGTCCACACCCTTGCGCCAAACGTCTTGAAACATGATGCGACCACGAACAACGATTGGGGCAAGGATTCCAAGTGGATCATAAATTCGCATCACGTGCACTAGCACCTCGCGCTTTGTCAGCTTATCTGGCAACGAGACCTCTTTTTTTACCCCCGTTTTAAAACCTATCACATCTGGGGCGGGTTGCCAGATGAGACCAAGCGTACGGACAGGCGTGGCCAGACGGCCTAAATCTATGTCAATATCATTGTGAGTCGGTGCCTCAAGTAGTGAATCCTTAGGCAACAACGAGAGCGCCAAAGGATTGTGTAGGTGGCTTAGGCAAAGATGTATGCGTGCAATACGTCAATTTCCTCTTACGAGGCCGACACTCCGCTGAAGTTCACCGCGTCGAAAAAGCTAGGTCAATCAGTGGTTTAGGTGCTGCGCGCCAGTTTGCGCATCATGATAGCGTGCGCAAATACCCTTACCTAGCTCATGAATTTTGGCACTTTTTCGTTCTCTTTTTATTGTCATATTTGACGTTATTATACTTCTGTTTCTACCATCCGAACCAGTGCCCTTTTGATTTTTTCTAAATATCCGGTTCGAAGGACCAAATATTTAGAATAAATCAAAAGGGCACTGGTTCGGATGGTAGAAACAGAAGTATAATAACGTCAAATATGACAATAAAAAGAGTATAAAAATCAAAGACAATACAAGGTAATAAAAAGCTAAAAACACCTAAAAAGTTGTGCAATCTTGCACATTCATAATAGCCCGTGAGCCAGCAACAGATTTTCATCACCAAGTTCCTCCCCTTGATATAACTTGTAAGATGCTTGAGCGAGGAGTATCATGAAGCCCCGTGAACGTCGGAAGCGGTATACCGTTGGAAGACTAATACGGTCTAATAACATATTTGCTAATACCGGGGTTCTGCCTTTTCTCCGAATTTGTTGGGTCCGAATTTCACTTGCCAAACAACTTTTCGCCGATGATTCACTTCGACAACTAATGGCAAATTTTTGTATGACAACGTTTCATTTGGTAGAATTATTGTAGTCGCTTATTATAATGACTTGACATTTTTGGCATACCTATCATTTGGCAAATCTTTCAGTTGGATAAACAACTATTAACCGAATAACGTTTCTTACATTAGCCAACATTTTACATCAAAGATTAAGACGGCATAATATAGTCAGAGTTTTATTCAACGTGTACATAAGTTACAAGGATGATAGGGGGGACGAAGCACCCACAAAGGGGCGCCCACGCAGTAAAAAAAAAACAACAAATAATCGTAACAGTGGTATTATTTGTAGGTTAGGTTAGGTTTAGCTTGTGTCCCTTAGAGCGGAAATAGGCACCCCGCGTAGCGGGGTAACGTCGACACGCTGGCAGGTAGGTTATTAGGTTTAGGCTGGGTTTTTTTTTTTTTTGCGGTGAGGGAGGAGATACTTATTATGTATACTGCCAGGCCCGTACCTGACAGCATGCCCGACTCTACTGGGAATGGTACCCAACCGCCTACGGACCAAAACCTCCCCCGCTACGTGGATAGTGTAAGTTGGTGAAAGTGAGGGTGCAAGTTGAGTGTAAGTGGGGTGTGTTATGCAATAGATTATGCAAAATGAAAAATCGAAAATAGTTGTTATTAAAACAGTACACACCCCAACCGATCTACCAATCAGGCGCTGGATACGGTACGGTACCCTCCGCTGTCGCACCTCACCGCCCCCTCCCGCGGACACCTTTAATTCGCTTCTGCGCAGCCAGGGTCATTTGCTCAAGCTGTTTGCCGTCGTCTACTGTAAATGTTAGGGGAGGTGTTGGCAAAGTTCTGGTGCGGTAATGAAAAAATATATTAAACAAATATGAGTTTACCTATGTATTTTAATGCCACGAAATTAAAATATCAAAGTCATGTCATTATTTGTTTAAGGCACAGCTTACAAACTTCAAGGTAGGATTTTCTGGTCATCAATAGGTATATATTTTTCAATGTATTCAGTAAGAATTTAAAAACATTTTTGTTAGACGTTTTTAAATTCTTACTGAATACATTTTCAAAACGCAGAGTAGCGTAGTAGCTTCTAGAAAAGGTTCATGCTACTCAAATCAAATTGAGAGAACCCTGAACCCTCAGAAAGGGGTATATAAGGGGACCCAGTTCCCGGTACAAGGCAGTACTAAAGCTAACCTATCCCGTACCTCCAAGCTCGTAAAAATACTGAGGTAAATATACCTTCTCCGTTCCGTCATGGGTAAAAATGTTACGGTTATATGAAATAAATCTTTTTATTACAAAGTATCTTTATAGTAATTTTACTTTTAAATATTCTAAATTACTCGTCTTTTTACGCTATAAATTATTGATCTACTTTTATTTTTACGAATATATGAGGGAGATATCATTTTTTTATTTGACAATAGCCGACCGTGTCGTTTGAAGGCCTTAGTTCAACTGCTTAATTTGAATACAACATTTATTCAGTGTACCCCTACAGTGTGCAGGTACAAATAATGTTATTAGTATACATGAACTTTAACATGTTTCATCATTTAATTTAATAACGACTTTATTTGCGTTTAACCAGTTATTTAATTTTCTTTTTCCGCATGTCCATTTCTGTTACAGACAAAGCCGCCTGCCGACCAAACCAAATCGTTCAAAAGCCCAGTTGCGCATTTCTATCCGGTTGTTTGCAGGCTTTTTTAAATTTCCAATTGATTCGGGGACGGGCATCGTATTTCCGGTTCTATCACAGGCAAGGCGGATCCGTCCTGTCTCCTCTCTAGCCTTTTGGCAGTCGCGCCACGGTTGGGACATACACATGCATCTAATCATTTAAAAGGCACGGTGCGCTATTCTCTCCGATAGTTTAATTTATTTTTTAGAATTTTCTGTTTATTTGAAAATGGGCTCCGCATTCCCGGATCTGTAACAGGCAAGGCGAGGGCAGTGCTGCCTCCTCTATCGCCTTTTTTTCAAGTTATGCCATCTCTGAAACAGAATCATTTCAAAGGCCTGTTCTCTGTAACGCAGGTCGATCACGTAACGCATTGTACGTACGTTAGGTAGATCTACACTGTCCTAACGCGCGTTCGGAACGTACGTGACTACCCCTCTGAACTCCTCTATAATACGCCGCATCAAACTATATTTTTTCCAGCAGTTGTACGAACACTGCACTGGAAATAACCAACCAGACAAGTACCTGAAATGGTAAGAACAAAATATACAGCACTATTTCCACCAAACGGCCCGCATCGGTTCGAATCGGAAAGAATACGAACGGATGCGGCGACAACCGATCGTGTCCTTCAGCATGTCGACGCAAACAATCGGGCGGTAACAGCCGTTCGCGGCCGACAGGATGTCGACGCACACGATCGGCACCGTACGGTTGCTTGCGAACATATCCGCACCTAGTCAAATATGTAGTTTCGTTCGGCATCGATAGCCGAAAGGTTCCGATCGCACACGACGACAAGCGAACGGGGCCGATCGCAAGCGAAAGGAGCCGATCGCGTGTCGCGGCATACTTTCGGTTACGATCACATGTCGCGGAAGACGCCCGCGGTCAAGCTGTTGTGCGCAGCTTGGTAATGTAGACTTAAAAACAGTACATATATGATTCAGTATCGTTTAAAGACTATAAAATTATTTCCGTTCCGATCCGTTGCGGACCGTTTGGTGGAAATAGTGCTTAAACATGTATGTGTGTCTTGCCCATATTTTCATATATCATAAGTAAAATATTTGCTTTCGATAAAACGCTGAAGAACTAACCAAGCCTATTTAAAAATAAGTCTTGATAATTGTAGATAGTTGTATCAATGAATATGTTACGATGGTAACCTCTTGGCCTGGTTAAATGGTATGAGTAGGTTATTTGATTTCAAAGTCTCAACGCACATCAATTTCGTTTTTTACACACGCATTTTCAACTGGAATAGCAATTACGACATTCTTACGGTGACTAATGGTTATAATATAAGCACTGGGCAAAAATGGATTTGGATGAAGGTCTCTGTTCAAACCAATATTTTATTGCGAAGGACTGTAATATAATAACATTACAGAATACTGATAATTCGCGTTCGACTCCGTGTCATGAAACTCTATCATCTTTCACTAACAAATACTCATAAAATAGGTTTAACTTACGTTTAGTTATAATTTAATGAGAAGCTGGTACAGTCGAGTTCGAATATAATTATATACAAAAACGAAGTCATAAAATATATGTGAACACGAGTTTAAGGGCTGTAATTTGGATTTTACTTTGATGGAAAGGAACTTGCCAACAACGGGGTAAACATTAATATATTTCAATAATTTATGGAATTACTAAAATACCAAAATTATGAATGGTAAGGTTTTAATGACGATTGGTCGATTGCGCGAGATCTTAAACTATAAAAGGCTATTAAGCTTAGCTGGATTACCGTTCCGGGTGGCGCTTCCAAGCAGTCCCTCGACCCGGGGCGCTAGCACAGACAGGCAGCGGGGAGTATTATGTCCGGGTCGAAGTGAGCATGGAATGACTCAGTTGTAAGGATAAAACAACCCATAGACTCCGGACATGGAATCCAGCCCATGTTACGCCTGGGCTTTGCGATAGTCAGTGAAATGGTAGTCATCGTCTAGTAAAAGAGATATCACTGTCGTCAGCTCTACGTTCTAACGATAGCAACATGCTACGATGACATGACAATTTGACAATGGCATGATCAAACACTCTTTCAATCCGTTTGATCATTACAATGAAAAACACTTTTGACTTTTGAGTTAGTGGCAAAACTTAATAATAATTCTTTATTCTACTCTCGATCATGAATTATTAATGTCGGAAAAAGCGGAAAGCATTATTACAATATACATTGACATCGTCGTTTCAAATAATCTGTAGCATGCCCCAGATTAAGTTTTTTTGCTTTCGACATTTTGGTGAGATTGCGTCCATCGGATCATCGGAAATAGACATACTCGTACTTAATCTCAAACAAACTGGGCATTGGCCATGAGGCTAGAACCTGGTGGTTCTGACCATTGCTCTGATTCTAAAACACTTTATATGAATGTATATTAAGGAATATCAGAATCATCTTAGCTGGCGCGATTTCACTAGCATGTGACCTAATATGTGCAAGCAATAGCGCGCCAATACGACCCTAATCTAATCCCAAAAGTTCAAAATACTTACTGAACCCGGGCTGTCTGAGCCCGGAATGTATGAGCTAGGGCGTGGGATAACCAATCAGGGAATTAGTGAGACGCAATTGTTGCCCGGCACGCAATCCTCTATCCGTGGGCAAAACTCCAAGGGCAATAATAATCCGTCAATTTGTATGGAAGTTTAAAGCAGTCCAATTTGTTTGCGTTCCTTTTGACTACAGTTTACAACCAGTTAAATCCTACTAATATTATAAATGCGAAAGTTTAGATGTTTGGATGTTTGTTACTCCATCACGCTTAAACGGCTCAACCAATTTGGAGGAAATTTTGCACGAAGATAGTTTATAGCCTGGATTAAAATATAGGGTAGTTTAGATCCCGGGTACACGCAGACGAAGTCGCGGGCGGAAGCTAGTGTTGAAATAAAGCTAATAATTACATCGTTCAACTCACGTATCAAATGTTACTACGGGCGACAAATATTAAATGATGAATCATGAATGTAAAAAAACGCCAAGGTTCGCAATTGTAAGTTATTTTTTGTAGGCTGTAGGGGAAGCTGTTCTGCCTCGGCCAGTTTTTTCTATTCGGATTTTTAGAAAAAAATGAACAGCTTCAGATTTGTTGAATACGGGAATTTCTAAATTTACATTATTAAACTACATAATATCGCTGTATGAAGTCAAGCAATTCCTTTATCAGTTTTGATAGGATTTATTTATTTATTTATATAGTAACATTTATACCTTAACAGCAAGGCCAAAGCGGTACAAACTTATAAATATATAATATTAAGAAAAAGAAAAAGAAAAACATAAACAACAACGACTCTTAAGCATGTTAAACTATAGTACTCGCGGGCATCTCGCATTCTGCCACCCTCCTGCATCCAATCATCAGTCGCGCGGGCGAACTCACAAACAGATCACACTGTGGTTGCTCTTGGAGCACGGAGTTGAGGAACGCTAACGCGCGCGCAATGGGATCGTGCGCGTGCGCCCGCGTGCGCGCGCCCGGCACGGCCAGCAAGGGGTGACTTCGCGCGCGAACGTACCGATCAGGGACAAAGAGACGCACGAATGCATCGATGAGACCCACACAATCGACCTTTCCTCGCACTAGATCGATGCTAAATTTAGCTAAGGAGAGTAAGCGACGCAATTGTAGTGAGTCATAGCCTAAATGTCCTTGTTAGAATAAGGTAGGTAGGCTTATATTAGCCATACATGTATGTATGGCTAATATAAGTGTATACTCTTGTACAGCGCCCTTAAGAACATTTTCTGGACCTGTTCCAATATACGAGTGTACTTACTCTCATGTGGACTCCAGACCACAGCATTCGACTCCAGCACGCTGCGCACGAGCGCCGCATACAACACGCGGGTAGCGTGGACGGCCAGAGGTGCAGAATTGCGCAAGAGGAAAACGAGTCTTCCCGATGCGGTTTTGGCCACTGCTTGAATGTGATCATTGATCGTGAGCCCCGGATCGAAAAGGACACCTAAATCCCGCACACTTTCCGCTCGCGCTATTGGCACGCCACCAATTGTGTACTGAAATTCGTCGGGAGTTTTCGACCGCGTGAATGTCAACATTTCGCATTTTTCCGCATTAAAATAAAGTTTGTTACGGAGACTCCACGGATACACCGCATCAATGTCCCTCTGTAACTCCGCTCGGTCACTCTGGTTTTGAATCGACTTCACCAACTTCACATCGTCAGCGAACAGCAACACCATGGAACCGCGCACCTCGTCGGATAGGCTGACGAAAAAAAAAAGGAAGTGTTACTTATTATTTTAAACTATTACTTATTCTGTGGCTGAGCTGACAACATTTTACAGTATTTTGCTATTATATATTTATTCTTATTGATGCTGTTAGCTTTTGATTTATCATATTTTAATGATTGCAATTTTTGAGATACGCTTTAGTTTAAAATTCGGCTGTTAACATAGCGTCTACCAACTATATCTAAGTAAAAGTCAAGCCATTGTAATTTTTTTTCAATTTACAATAATTGAAAACAGGTGATGGGAACCTCTGTGGCCAGTCTACTGATTTTATCACAAATCTGTATTTTTTCTTATTAAAAACCGAACTATTTTGCAGGGCGTATTTATTCACCGTCACAGCAAGTTAGAAATGTCAATGATAATATTATTTTATTCACGAAGGTCACATAAGTTTCTGTGCTTGCCTCATAAAAATCCAAAATGTGAGGCATCTTAAAAGTTGTTACCGCTACCTTAAGCTTCACCTTGAAGTCGAATTTCAACAACAACCTTCGCTAGCATATATTTCACAAAACTGCTTTTATAAACTCAACCATACCCACGTATACTTAAAGTCTATAAAGATATCAAAATAACACGAACTTACATTGTTTCGTAAGTTACCTTCATTCATCCCAAGCGTAAAAACCTCAGTAGGCAATAGAATTTAATGATATAGTACATTTTACTGTTATTCTACTTAACTTTTTGCACGTGTTTCAAGTAATTTTTGTGTACCTAAATATTTTATTATCCGATGTCATAAGTTTTGAAATGTTCTTTTTAAGAAGTTTTTAATGCTCATTGCTGCCATGATGACGATCGTCTCTTTAATATTAGTTTAGGTTCTGCAGACTGTTATGAAAAATGTATCAAATTGTAAAAGTTTTCCACAAAACAAATACAATTTACTTATCTATTGCCATTTTAATCAGAAAGTTTAAACAAATTGACTATTCCCGCTTTTATGAAAATCCTGTTAACATGAATAAAATTAAAAATGCTGCCGATATCTTCGACGTATAGGTTTTTGTTATTCTTATTTAAAAAAAAAATGTGCCAAATGTTTATTTTTTGCCACTCGCTGTTTGCTGTTCCATAAAAGCCTAGGTAACAAAATTACCGTAATATAGTAAGCTGTGGGTAATTTCATGAACATTGTTTAAATTCGGTACGATTCCCGGCAAACAACTTGAGCAAAATGACCTTGCCTGCGCAAAGTCGAATTGTACGTCCGAGCTGCCCCCCCCCCCTCCCCACTTCGTCCCGCATGTTCAAGTTGTTTGTCGGGAACTGTAACATGTTTATTCGGTTCGGGGCTTTCTTAACAGTACGTTGACCGTTGAAAGAATCCTTCCTAATTTTCCCTAATGAAGGCAGACCTTCATAATAAAGCGAGCAATCTTTCAGTACATTGAACCGGATTTTAATTAAAAATAGACGATGATAAAAACGAAACGACTTTCTGTGAATTCATTAGGATATCTTGACGAGAATACCTGTTTAATATAGTCAACAGAATACGACTTTAAAATTCTACAAGTTATGGTTTTACAAATGTACTTACAGTTACCCGTTTATGACAGCGGAATTCTGAATTCAAGCGGAATTGCAGGATACAATATAGTTTATGCCCATCACCTGATAAGACGGACGCATGGTAAGGTTTCCACAACCAACCAATTTTAAACAGTCACAAGGCTTTGTTGGATTAACATCATACTTTAGAAAGTTCATTAGAACTATGCACTCATAGCGAGACCCTTGACGGAATTATTAAAGAAGGATGTTGATGTTGACTTTGCATTTGAGGCACCCCAGAAGGCTGCATGTATAAGTACTAGCCTGGCCTCAGGCACACATGTGCATAACATACAACAGCTGACTTTAACATTGCAAAAATTACATAGCAATCAAAACATCATCAACATCTGAAACAGCTGGTTGTATGTTACATCATACCAATTAACAACTTTATAAATAATATCTTAAACTTCAGCTTAAACAACATAGACAGTATTACAAAACATAATAAGTAACAACTTTATTTTACTTCAGCTTTATCATAACAGCAGGTACAGTTCTCCAAGAAAATATCTACTAAACTCAAAAGCACATCTTTTAAACGAACACTAATAATTATCTTTAACTGTTGTTATTAAATAGGCAAAAATACAGATTGTAACGACGTTGTTACGAGAGCAGTCGGTTACGTTAGGTACTGAGTCAGATATAGGTCAGAAGTCTTACCATGTGTGATGTAGAAGTTCGCTGACCTCTAGTACTCGTCCATTAATCCCTAGTCACGCGCAGGTTACAGGCCACGGTTTCATATGATCAGCTGACGCAGTCGTGCGCGCTGGCCCCTCTGACGAGCTGTCGACCTTCTCCACGTCGTACCGATCCTTTCCTGTGGTCGCTAGCACCCTGTAGGGTCCAAAGTACTTTGGTTTGAGCTTGAGGCAAGTACCAAACTGCGTCCGCCTTATGGCTACTCCTTCTCCCACCTGGTAAACTCTACTTTCTTTTCGTTTCTTGTTATAAGTCAATCGATTCTCTTGCTGTATTTTCATTATTTGCTGCTGAGCAGACTTTCGACGCTGCTCCCTTTCCTCTACGTAACTATCAAAACCTTAAACTTATGTGTAAATTTGGACAAAACAAAAATTGTACAGTTTACTAGTTATAAGCAGATACCGCAGAGTTTGAGCATAAAAATCGAGGATAAAGAAATTGAACAAGTTACAGACACAAACTTCTTAGGAGTTACAATAGACAGCAACCTAAACTGGAAGTCTCACACCAATAAAATAAACAACAGACTTGCCAAAAGTTGTTATGCCCTATCTATATTGACCAAAATAACGTCATTAGAAGTGTCAAAAAAGGCATATTATGGAAATGTTTATCCTATACTTAAATACGGCATAATTTTTTGGGGTAATTCAGTGAATGTACAGTCTGTGTTTATTCTTCAAAAAAAAAGCCTACGCATAATATTTAATCTAAAAAACGGGGAATCCTTAAGGGAAATCTTTAGAAGCAATAAAATTTTAACTCTGACGTGTATCTATATACTAGAAATTTGTTTATTTGTTAAGGAACGACATGATATTTTTAATAAAAAAAGTGACTCCAAAACTAATCTAAGATCCCAATATAAATATGATGTGTGTACAATTAGGCCTTCTAGTTACATCATTAGAAAGAGTACCTATGCTACTGGAATCAGAATCTTTAATAACTTGCCTGAATTGATTAAGTCACTCGAGAGTACCAAGTTTAAAAAGGAACTGAAGGAATGGCTTGCAATTAAATGCTTTTACAATCTTAATGAATATTTCGTATAGATCTACAAACAATTAAGTTTAATTTTAAGTTCAAATATTGTACGTCCGAAATGGGCAAACTGTTGATACCTTTTAATGTATGACATGAGATCTTATGTACACAGTTTTGACAATAAATGATATCTATCTATCTATCTATCTATCGTAACTCTCCTGTTTTAACATCTCGTACAGTTGGACGTCATCTTTGGTACGCATCTTCGTTCCTAGTAATAGCTCGAAAGGCGTCGTGTCGATGCTACGTTGATACGTACTGTTGAGGGCCGTCTGTACCCTCGCCACGTGCCGGTACCACAATCCTGGTTCTGAAATACACAGTTTAGTTAGTACAGATATTAAAACACGATGCGTGCGTTCCACCTGGCCGTTCCCCCTCGGAACGCCAGTCGTCACTAGTACATGTTGGACATTCTCCGCCTCACAATATTCTTTGAAGTCATGACTTGTGAAAGCCGCGCCCCGGTCAGTAATTATTCGGGCTGGGTTACCAAATGTCTGCTGGTGTAAGGACAGCTTTGCCAGCGTTTCCTTGGCCGTCGTGCCTTTCGTAGGATACACCCATACAAACTTGGTGAATGCGTCTACCACTGTAAGAATATAGTTATACTGTTTCTTAGTTTCAGTCAGTGGTCCAACATGGTCGCAGTGTAGCGTATCCTACGGTACACTCCCTTTGTCAATGCAGTGCAATAATCCTTCTTGTTTTCTACTCTTCTTTGTTGCTAGCAGGCATGGAATACAGGTGACCATGAACTCGCCTATTTTCAAATTTCGATCATAGTGGAAAATTGAAAAACTATTCGCTACGAGCGGGATTTGAACCTCAACCACAATTGAGCTACCGTGGGTCCGCTGATGGCGACGAACCTTTCAATCCCTTCCACTATTGTATTTTACACCTTAGGGATTTTATTAGGGATTGGCAGAGCGATGGACGGATTCCAAAAGGTTGTGGGTTCAAATCCCGCTCGTGGCGAATAGTTTTTCAATTTTCCACTATGATCGAAATTTGGAATTTCGTTAGCGGACGTTTCTGCTTAATAAACATTTATCGTCTATTTTCCTTGATAGGTCCTTAATGTGGTAATCTTCATAGATCATTTCTGTCATTTTCTTTATAACAAAATGCCCCTTTTCATGCACTTTCTTTATTATTTCGCTTTCCATACCACTTGGTACCACCAACTTGGATCCTTTATAAAGCACGTCATTTTCCATAACATAATCTAGATAGGGTCGTTCCCTCATGATCTCTCGAATCGCCATCAAGCCACCATCTTGCTCTTCAGCGTTCTTTATCCTCTCATGAAGCTCTCTTGTAACTAGTCCAACATACGGTGCTCTGCTTAACTCGTCCACGTGTCTCATCAGCGACCCGGAGCGATGTTCCACCTTATAGGTATATTGCTGTAGGTCTATAGCCCATCTCGCCACGCGTTCTGACAGATCCTTCTTCCTGAGGGTCAACTCCAATGCTTGACAGTCTGTAATAATTTTAAAATTAAGCCCAATTAGATATGGCCTAAACTTCTTTAAACCTTCAACTACGACTAACGCTTCCAATTCATAGCTTGTGTATTTTTGATCAGGTTCACTCGTCTTTTTACTCATATAGTAAACTGGATGTAATTGACTGTCGTCTGGGCATCGCTGAAGTAGAATAGCTGCTAAAGCTACCATTGAAGCATCGGTATGCATTTCCGTCTCCAACTGTGGATCATATATCCTTAGAACAGGCAAACTCACTAGCTTCATTTTCAACTCATGAAATGCAGCCTTCTGGGGTGCCTCAAATGCAAAGTCAACATCCTTCTTTAATAATTCCGTCAAGGGTCTCGCTATGAGTGCATAGTTCTGAATGAACTTTCCAAAGTATGATGTTAATCCAACAAAGCTTTGTGACTGTTTAAAATTGGTTGGTCGTGGAAACCTTACCACTGCGTCCGTCTTATCAGGTGATGGTCGTACTGTACCATTCTCCACCACATGTCGCAGGTACTCCACTCGTTGTTGCACCAATTGCGATTTCTTCTAATTGATCTTTAGTCCGTACTGGGATGCTCTCACCAGCACTTCCTTGAGGCGTTCAACTGCTTGCCGTTCGTCTTCTGCAAGCATTATCACATCGTCAATAAATATTAACACATATCTTTTTTCAATCAGATCCCTGAAAATTGCATTAATAAACCGAGTGAACACCATCGGACAGATCGACAAGCCAACAGGGGCTTTAAGGAACTCGTACTGCGAGTTACTGGTCACTAACGATGTATACTTGATTGAATCATCGTGAACTGCCAAATGAAAATATCCATTTTTCAAATAAAGTGTGCTAAACACCCTCGCTTTCGCCAATCTATCTACATGTTCCTCTATAAGGGATACTCGTCCTTAACCATCTTCATGTTGATAAGCCTTTAATCCACACAAATCCTTGTGCTGCCGTCCTTCTTCTTCACAAGCACCAACGGACTAGCATAATATTCCGAAAAACTTACCCGAATTATACCATTATTAAGCTATTGCTTCACCTGACACTCTACTTCTTGTTGTTCCGCAAAAGCCAGACGTCGAGGCCTTTGCGCCACTGGGATGTCGTCCTTCAACGTAATGCGCAATTGAACCGGCGCCTCACGCGTCTTATTCGGTCGGTATGTTTCAAAAAGTTGTTCCACTTCTTGCTGCAACGCCGTGTCACCCAGGAAACCTACAACACCAGAAACATCCACACCACACAAAATTACTAAACCAACCATCACTAGACTTCAACAATAGAACACGACTGCCCTCCATAACAAACGTTACATCTTTTAAAAACTGTTGCCCTAATATCAACGAAAATGGAATAGCGTCTCTAAGCACGATGTTAAACGTATCATTCTCGTAGCACTGACCGTCGATGATAATGTTTGTTGTTAGATATCCGATCGATTTCACTCGCGTCGCACCAAGTCCTGTCAACCACATCACGTTGCACACGTATTGCGGAGCGTTCAATGATTTATAGCACTCGTAATCTAATAAATTCACGTCACTTCCCGTGTCCACTAACGAGGAAATCATTTTATCGAATAATAGAACGTCTTTCATAGGTTTATCGTAACTATTAGCCGCCGGTTTTTGATGCAGTCCGCCATTGTTGTTGACATTCATCGCCGCCATTCCCGATCTGTCATTCCCGGTCGTTTGCGTTTCGTTCGGTCTTGATCCGTTCGCCCTGGCGTTTTACTCCCTCTCGTTCGCTGCGCAGCCGCCATTCGTTCCGTTCCACGTCGTGTCGTTCATCTGTTCCTTTCGAATACACATTTGTTTCGTCGAACCGCCATGTTGATTCGAAAATGATGTCGGATTTCTGCTCGTTCCTGCCGTCGATGATGCACATTGTGATGAAATGTGACCGGACTGATTACATCGGAAACATTTTAGCCCTCTTTGCTTATGCGGACACTCGCTGGATAAATGAGTATATTGGCCATAGTTACAGCATTTCTTCTTACTTCCGTAATTTTCCGCTTGCTTCGGCTTATTGCTTCTTGCTTCGTGATGATATGCACTTCGCGACTTTTCTTTGATCATATCGTAAATCTTAATTTTTTCTTTAAGGTCCGCGTACGTCGTAACGCCATATAAAATTATTTGAATGACTGGCGTGTCTTGAATGCCTTCTATAATATATTTTATAGCGACATAATCAGGCATTTTACCTCGCTTTCCAAGCTCCTTCATACTCAACAAATAGTCTAAGCATGACTCATCACTTCTCTTTGTTCTCGAACTCATCATTTCATGTATAGTTTTTATGTCGACTGTATCAAAATTCTTTGGAGATTGTCGTCTTCAACTCCTCCCACGTCTTGTATGTTTTTTCAGAACGTAACCAGAGCGCCGCAGTGAGTGATAATGACCGCGTCGCCATTAGTAGCTGCTGCACCGGACTCCATGAAAACACCTCGGCGTTATCTTCAACATCTTCTATCCACCTGGTGACAGGATACGTCTTATCCTGACCCGTGAACTTTGAAATAAGATCCTCCGTCAAATGCAACATTCGTGGTGATGATGAACCCGCCTCCGCGTCTTCAAAATCAGCTTGTCGGCTTGCGCGTCTGGCCTCTTTTCCCATTATCGTCGTGATCGTCGTCTTCGTCGTTTATAGTAAAACCCGTCGCCTGTAGCGCTTACTCGTCGTTTTATTGGTTTGCTGGCACGTCGTCGCTGAATTCAATCCGATGAAATTTCTTCAATCACGGCCGAGCCCCCAAATTCTGTAGTGTTCTCTTCAATAAAACCATTTTCTTTTTCTAGTTTTACTTTTATTTCCAGCCCGCAACCAAGATTTATAATATTAAACATTAAATTAGTTAAGCGATACACAATAGACACAGTTTCTCATAAATCGTCCTCTCTCAATCTCATTCATCATTCATTCCTTCGTTCACTCTACTCCGATCCATTCTCACGCTTCCATTCCATCGCCTATCACTCAGCAGCTTATTCCTACGTCTATGTCACTTGAAATGGGTAATAGTGACAACATTATCCTCCCTACTCCAGGGAGTGAAAGACCCGCATGCCCCTAAGGCTAGCGGGCAATTAGCCTTAAGACCTAGTATTAGTTTTTTTACTTTATATATTTTTTGCTGTTTTGGCCCTCTGGCCAACTCACGCTATGTCCTCGCCGAGCTAAAGGGTCCTGTGTGGGCCCGGCTTGACGTAAGTCCAAAAAAAAAAGTACAGCTGACATTTACTGCGATATAGCGTAAGTAGGTAGGCGTACCGTACGCCATCTGCGCCTTTGGCCCTAGGGCTTGCGTAGAGAACGCGCTCTGATGGGGCGCTTCTGACCTTAGGCCCTCAAGTTAGCTTGTAATACATGTGGGGGTAGTGAGTGTCTTAAGAGTCCTTATGCCCACATAAGCAGAAGCGGAAGCGTATTTTGCAAAATGCTTCCTTTTTAATTCAATATTACGACATAACTATTAGTATTTATTCAAAAACTGATAACGTAATTAAATAATCATTACTTAACCTCTTAATCATTTTTTAAATAAAAATTCCGGCGCGCGGCGTCTGTGCAGCGTGATTTATACGTCTTTTAAAAAAATATACATTTACGGTTTCGTAGGTCCTATAGTTATGTTTTTTTTTTATAGGGTAACATAAAGTTATAATTTGCTATCATATTATTTTTAGGGAAAAATAAAAGTACAATTTGCGGTAAGTTAAGAAATAATTATTTAAGTACGTTATCAGTTTTTGAATAAATACAAATAGTTACGTCGTAATCTTGAATGAAAAAGCAAGCATTTTGCAAAATACGCTCGTTTTAGGCGTAAGGACCCTTAAACTTACGGGAGTTTACTATATATATTTTTATTCCGGATAACACCTATGGCATCGTAGTTATATTTGCCGCAGTTTAGGTATCGTTTTCTGGCTCTATACATCGCATCTTGCTTTTGTTTCACGCTAAGTAAGCCTTTAACCCCGTCTATGGTAAGAGCTTCCAATCGATTCGCTAGGATTTTTGACACCTCCCATCTTTTGTATTGCCTTCCCCTACTCCTCTTACCATCTCTACGGTACGAGTGTGTAACAATTTTGCTCCATTTTTCTTGCCTGCATTTTAGCATGTGCCCTGTCCAACGCCATTTCAGTTGGTCTATCTTAGAGAGTAAATCTGTTACACCTGTTTTTGCTCTTATAGCTGTATTCCTGTGTCTGTCTTGCCCTTTAATTCCTAGCATGCTTCTCTCCATTGCTCTTTGACAGCATTCTAGCATCTCTCCATGGTGTTTCAAGAGTGACCAAGTGTCGCACCCATATGTGATGCAAGGCATGTGATGATGCTGCAGCACATATCTTCACGTTCAAATACATATTAATAAGCAATATTTCTTGCTAAAATAATAAGTTTTGTTACCTACCTTTCATTTAGAATTATTTTTTCACATCTCATGCTCAAAAAGTGCGTCATATTAGGCTTGTTGGCCTAGGGAAAATATGTATACATATTGATGATTTATAAAACATTTTAATTTGACAAATCAAAACAGTTCACCGTATTACAGCTAGATTTAAAATCGACCAATCAGGAAACATAATCCATTTCAAACATTAGGTGTTTATTATTCCCTAATTCACAACCATTAAAAAATAAACGCCTCTGAATGTCTATAGCCGCGTCCAAACGTTCAAGCGGGGTTGACTGCATACATGGCATACGCTATGAAGATTGAGCGGGATAGACTGCTGTATATCTCGCTTTATCGTATGTCCCGTGTGCTGTCCGCCGCGCTCGGCCGTTTGGATGCGACTATTAGACGGTCAGAGGCATTTATTCGTGGTGTCAATATTTTGTATCTGTATCAAAGCAGTTTATTAAAAAAACGATGGCGCCAAATTGTACAATCTTTTCGCCGTGGGATTTATTATTGATTTTGGATGAATGATCTTTGTTTTTAAAATTTGCTACTGTTGGATAAAAAAGGGAAATGTTTTATTATTAAACGTAGCTATGACTATGTTCATGTATTTGTTAATGCCATGTAGTCCAATAGCTTCATTGATTTTGGCATCGTACTATCCTACTAATATTATAAATGCGAAAGTTTAGATGTTTGGATGTTTGTATGTTTGTTACTACGCTACGCTTTAACGGCTTAACCGATTTGGATGAAATTTTGCACGAAGATAGTTTATAGCATGTATTAAAATATAGAATAGTTTTTATCTCGGGTCCATGCAGACGAAGTCGCGGGCGGAAGCTAGTATTTACTAAATAATCGCCTGGGGTTACACTTAACGATTACACCCTGTATAGTACTGTGCTAGGCCAGTGTCATCACCATCAGTGTGTCTTGGTATTTATGCAGTTGGATTTTTATGACGGCGCGTTGTTTACAGCTGTTCCTATACTCCTATCTCGTTAAATATATCTATAGCTGGACATTTTACGGTTGGACTGCTATACAGTTGGTCATATATTTGGTTAGAAATTTCTCCAGTAGGACGTTTTTATACTTGGATATTTGAATGATTTGACATTTTCCTTTCTGGCCATAAGTCTTGTACACACCCGTGTGTGAAGTAAATTAAACATTATAATATATAGTAGACCTATATTTCATAAAGCTATAAAATATTTAACACACCTAAGTTAAACTAGCCACGCAAAAACTTCGTTAGTGCTAGACTCAGAATATAAAACATAGTGTACAGAATAATTTTTACATTTCCCAGTATTTTAAAATAATTGTTTTCATCCTAGTCATAATTGTTCCGGTCAGGTTAATTTTTCGTGATTGCGTTTCAAACTTAGTTGTGCTAGTGATTTTTCGCTCGCTAAATTGTATTATTTATATTATTTTTGACTAAGATTGGTATTTTGTGTCAAGTACTACACGGCAGTTGGATTTTTGCTATTAATGAGCGATGAGCTGGTAACGAAATTATGCATTTTTTAATAAAGGAAAAATTGAAAGGCGTTGTAGGAAGGAACTGATTGAGGGATTTGGTGGCCGAACCGGATTGTTCCGATAGCTCAGTTGGTTAGTAGCGACGGGCCATGAATGCCCGTGGTCGCCGGTTCGAATCCGGCTCGGAGCATTAAATTTTTCAATTTTTCCGTTATTAAAAAATGTATAATTTCGTTAGCAGCGTAATTGCTTAATACAAAATTAATTTAGTATGGGGTGGCGCATCGTTACTGACGATTTCTCAATATAATTTGAGACGTTGGTGCCATTAAGAAGCATAAGTCTTCTGGTAGATGTCGCTACACGCCTCCCTAAGGCGTTGTAGGAAGGAACTGATTGAGGGATTTGGTGGCCGAACCGGATTGTTCCGATAGCTCAGTTGGTTAGTAGCGACGGGCCATGAATGCCCGTGGTCGCCGGTTCGAATCCGGCTCGGAGCATTAAATTTTTCAATTTTTCCTTTATTAATAAAAAACCTAGATAGATAGGTAGGCATTTTGTTTCAAGTAGGTACTACACGGCAGTTGGATTGTTTTTTTTTCTATTATTATGAGACCTAGATAGTTATTTTGTTGCAAGTAGGTACAGTACACGGCGGTTAGATTTGTTTGCCAATTGATAAACATACCACAGTTAAATATTTCTATTCGGATGATAGGGCAGTGGATATGGTAACTTGACTAACGCAAATCCAAACAAAAAGCTAAACAGTGCACAATGGGTGTTTTATACACTTGTTTGGTGTTCACTTAACGAAATCAGAGTTTCTGTCAAAAATGTAATTGCGTTTTGCGACTGTATTTTTCTGTATACCGTCATCAACTACTCATTGAGACGATTCTAACGAGCTCAAACTCGACGGGGTTAGGTCGGTTAAGTACTGAATTCCCATGGCCACCTTCTGTCTACCTCATCAGATCAGGTCGAAGGTACCATAATATTGAATTGTCATCCAAACCTCTGTCTCCTATACCTTTACCCAAAATTTCAATTCAATTGGTTGAAGATATTTGCTTCAAACTTCAGTTGCAAGATTCCACCCGGACAAAAATACATACATTGCAAGTTAAATATATATTAATATAAACATGCCCAAAGATGTTGACGAATACCGAAATGAACCGGAATGAGAAAAAGACAAACAACAAAGATTACCAAAGATGAAGTCTATTTAATAGACTACCCACGAAAGTGAAGAATTAAGAATGGGTGACGAAAGCAGAACGCGGGGACTAATTAAAACTAAAGAACTTGACAAAAAACGATTGACACGAGCCAAGACGATAGGTATCGATATTTTAAATACGTGTGTGTATGATTTCAATTCGACCAAAACACGTTTCGAAATTCGGAAACATATCAAGTTCAGCGTAATTAGCAGGTAATATTGTCCAATAGATATTAAAATTATTCTTTAAACTCCATTTTTTTACGGCTAACGCTTCTTTAATTCGGTTGAAAAATGTAAACGTGCCGTCAGACTACGAATAAATTAATGAAAGGAAATATAGCTGTAATAAAGTACTGAAGTGAAAACGGGGCGACAGAGCTAGTCGTGCCTGAAAGATGATAATTAATGTCGTAAAATTAAACTTTTTGCGCTGTCATGTTGAAACAAGACGTGACGAGCTGCGCAGATAAGCTTTCAGCTTAGACGTTTGATTTGTTTTAGAAAAACCGATTTTAACAGGATATAATTATATTCAATGTCTATGCGAAACATAGGTACATTATATGCGTTTTTCGCTCAGTTACATACGACATGACGCAAAAAGTGAATAATTCAAATTCTATTGTAATTAATTGCTACCTTATTATTTTGTTGCACTCCGTATAGTACTTATAATGTTATCTGGGGAAACGAGCTTTCTTAGGCGTCTAAATGGTGAAATTTTATTCGTGATACAAAATAGCTAATCTATCATGACTTCCAGACAAACTTTGGGTGGTTGAGACGGTGCAGAAAAAGATATGATGTGAGTAGGTGAAAACAGAATAAAAACCACTTAACTATAACAACATACAATAACTAAATGTCATAGAAACAGTATCACTTACAGTCGAAAACAAACAGCACAAACCAAGTAGGAATGACTAGTTACGGAAGAGAAAAATAGTAATCCCATTTTCAAACTAGACCAGTTTGAAAATGGGAAGAGACTTAGCACGTTTAATTTCAAAAGGCAAAGAATTCCACAATCAAACAGCTCGGAAAGTAGAAGAATTGTTGTAAAATTTAGAGTTTGATGGGGAAACACTCAGAAGCAACTTCTGAGCAGACCTAGCAGAAAAAAATAATTTTAAAGCATTCCTTGATGTATTAGCGAGGAGTTGCAGGGTTAAAAATAATTCCATGAAGGTGGGCGAGAATGTGAGAGCTACGTCTGGAATGGATCGGATAGGAAGCCACTTGAGTTGAGAACGGAAACTGGATACGTGGTCATATTTGCGTAACCCAAATATGAACCTGATACATAAGTTTTGAATACGCTCAAGCTTGTTAAGTTGCTCCTCAGAGAGATCAATATAGGACACGGCAGCATAATCTAAAATAGAGAAGCAATTGAGCAAGCGCAACTTTGGTAGCAATGGGAAGGAAATTACGAAGCCTTCTCAAAGAACCCACAACTGCAAACATCTTCCTGCTCACATCATTTATCTGTGGCACCCACAAAAGAGTGCGGTCCAAAATCACGCCAAGGTTCTTAACTTGCAGAGAGTAGGGGACCAAAACTCCATCAAACAAAATCGGTAGGAGATTAACATAGTCAAGTCTAAAAATCATCTTAGCGCCACCAATGATGATAGCCTGGGTCTTTGCTGGACAAAGTGTATAAAATAGCTGGACTGTTTTTAGGCATAACACAGAGCTGGTCTATGGATTTTGTGTCATAAATTGTATTTAATCCTGTGCCCAGCAGTGGGAGGTGAGAGTTCGGTTGGGACTGCCGTTGCGAGCGCACGCTGTTTTGGGAGCCTTCTCCGATGTCTCCTTATGCCATAAAATTACTACTACAACAATAGCCAATAGCCCAACAGATGTGCGAGCGCCGCAGTACGAGCGATTTACCCCGCCTTGTCTTCTTGAGATCTCGAATAAGTTCCGGGTTATAGAAACGTGTAGTGTAGGTATTACGCAGCTATTACGAGGTTTCAGTCCATCTAGGTATTAGGTGCGTAAAATCAGTGCGTGTCAGTGCTCTAAAGGGTTGCGGTTACGCGAAGCAAAGCCACGGCAGAATCAACAATAAGTGGCAATCACAGGCCCGGGTGAGAGCATTCCATATTACTTTTAGGTATTATAACTTCTTTAATCGGTCGGGTTACATGCTCGCCATTAGAGGCCAAACTACAGGCCAGGCTAAACGCCCGAATGAACCTGCTACTGGTCCATAACATAGGTGAACGTAAGGGATTATTTATACACGTACTAGATATTATTTTATTTTTATTGTATTCGATGTTGCCTCCAGTGCCTTTGTAACTTAGGGAGATTTTACGTTAGATTACAGTGTGTCAATTACCAAACACTTAATTTATCTTATGCACTTTAATGAACCCCGTAACAAGCCCCTGTCTAGGCATAGGGACGCTTCGGCAGTGTCATACGTATAGGTAGTATATCATAATATATGTATGTTAGTAATATATGGTACTTATATATAATAGTATCTCAGGCATACAAAATCGATTCATGGATGAATGAAATCGAGATCAGTTCTACAAGTAATACGCTTGGCGTCCCTTCTAACGCAGAGTAGAGGATAGGGGTTAGACGAGACTTAAACTGGGTTGAACGTGGTAGTGATTTCACTCACCGTAAACCTAAATATATTAAAACTAAGGAAACTTAGCCCATGATGCAACGTCCGATTTCTAAAATAAATATCGCCGGGGACGAGCAATGAATAGCGATATATCTGCCTAACCCAAAACAAAGGAACGCAAAAATGATCCGTGAATGACCTACTATGCGTGAATGCACCTTCTTGAAATGTCCAGATTTTATGATTATATGGACCCACGCCACGCCAGATGGGCTTGAATAGGCGAGCGATATTAAAAACGTAGAAGATAAACATGCTAGGTTCATAATCTTGTAATAAATACTTAAAACACCAGAACGAAAAGAAAACCAAACTCCAATTAAACGGGATGCAAAAAGCGTAAGCGAGGAGAAAAAATGGTTGAATTGTTATGCAAGCCTCAGAAGACAGAAGAACCTTAAGAAAAAATACGAGTTATGCTTTTGTTCCACATGACAAAGACTTCTGCCTAGGAAGATCGCCTAACCACGAAAACCGCCAAATTAAAATACTGGCTGCCGGTCAACTCTCCCAGTGACAGTGTTTGTTACACTCTGTTTTGTTGTGCAGTGAGCAGGGTTAACATCTTGGTTAAGTTTATGTAAATAATTAACGTGGTGTCTGTGTTTAGGTAAGAAACAGTGGTATCGGTGAATTTAATAGTTTATATCTGTGACAATGTTTGGTGTGTAGTAACAACATTTTAAGTAATAGTGTCTTTATCACGTATACTCTTGTCAAGCAGCATGTCCGCACATGGATACGTACTGGAAAATCGCTGTTGCGAGTCATATTATGACCTCATGACAATACAACCACAGAAGCACACAACTAAAGAGACTTTTAACAACACTGCACGAGAAATCGATGCAATGGAAGAAACTGACTGCGAATAAGAGGAACAGGTAGAATGATCGCCTGAATCTACCTCTAGAACTGATCGGTCAAGAACACCTTGCAACGTGGACCAGCTAAAAATTTCCCACACTAATAACGAAATAGAAACCAAACTCCAATAAACCCGGAACGAAAAAAAATATACATATATATATACCTACAGTTTATGTGACATGAAAAATAAATAAAAAAGGGAAAAGCGTTGATCATGCAAGCCTTAGAAGACGGGACCACCTTACGAATGGATACGAGATATGTTTTTATTTCAAGGACGATGACGTCTCTTCGGCATGATCAGGGACCGGAAAACCCGTTCTTTGGCTTAATCCGTTCGAAAGGCTTAAGCCGTTCGAGGATTAATCGCTTGTTTGGGTTACCGTATCCTCAGCTTAACTTATATACGGGTTAAGCCCTTCAACAGAGTTAAGCCTAAATAACCTCAGGGTTTTTGGTTAGGGTTTTGATAGGGTTATTTGAAGGGGTTTTTAAGGGTTTTTGTAGGGGTTATGAAAGGGTTTTTATTGGCTTAATTTAACCGCTTACTTATTGGTATGACGCTGGCACAATTCTTTACCCCTTCCTGGGGCCGGTGACGAGCGAGTAAAAAAGCGGCCAAGTGCGTGTCGGACCACGCACAACGAGGGTTCCGCGCCTATTAGAAAGGTCGTATCGTTACTGAAATCTTATGGTACTTACGTCCTTTTCTTTAAGGAAGGCAGTTTTTTAGATATATCTCACAAACATTTTAACCGACCTTGTTCAAAACAATTTTCGCTGAAAGAATTTAATAAGCCCTATTCGAGTAAAATGCCTGTGACATACGGACGGACAGACAGACAGACAGACATGACGAAAGCATAAGGGTTCCGTTTTTTGCCATTTGGCTACGGAACCCTAAATATCAATAAAGGGCCGGCAACCTGATTGTGATTCTTGTGAAGTCGCCAGCGTCCATAGGCTACGGTGTTTTCGTAGCATCAGACAGGCCGTATGCTTGTTTGCCACCGTCGTAGTATTAAAAATAAACACGTCTTGGATATTTTTGTAGAGGCCTTTTACAGTTCCAATAATTTTACATAAGGTAGGTACATTGCCACTAGGCAAAACCTTTTGTTTTTTAAATCTGGTAATATATCAGAAATCATTAAACAGGCCAAAAAAAACAGTGTCCTCGTTTGTATGTTTTTTAGGGTTCCGTAGCCAAATGGCAAAAAACGGAACCCTTATGGATACGTCATGTCTGTATGTCTATCTGTCTGTCCGTCCGTATGTTACAGGCATTTTACACGAATACTATAAGGTGTATTTGAATAAAAATTTGATGATACGTGTATTTTGTTAGCCGCTACATAGTTTTGTAATGAAATATGTAAAAAAAAAATTGTTAGGGGTGCAGTCTATACATAAAACTGAAAATCATTTTCTTTTATTGCAAGTCCACGTGTGGCACATCCATCGATAGGCCTTTCAAAATAAAATAAATATAATAAGGTTTCTCAGCAATTTTGATTTAGTGAATAGAGTCGGAGATAATCGCCCCGAAAGTCACTAAAATTGTGTCCCCCCCTAATTTTTGAACCGTGTATTTTGAAAATATGAAAAAAATCATGGACATGGGCTATTAAATTCTTTCAGAGAAAATTGTTTTGAACAAGATCGGTACAAAGGTTTTCGAGGTATTTCTAAAAAACTGCCTTCCTTAAAGAAAAGGACGTAAGATGCCATAAGATTTCAGTAACGATACGACCTTTTTAATAGGCACGGAACCCTTCGTTGTGCGTGGTCCGACACGCACTTGGCCGCTTTTTTATACTTTAGGATTATCGAACCTATTGATACGTCTCGTAACTAAAGACTATAATCGGCCATAAATTTGGCACATTAGTTTTATTCTATTAGAAGTATTAGAAGTGATTTAAAACATAATACGTAGTACGTTTAATTTTTAGTGGGCAAAGTCGCAAAAATAATCAGAGCCAGCAGCATACAAGCCAAAAACCAGACTGTGCTAGAGTTGTAATTTTTTTTTATCCGATTGCGACTGAACTTGAAGGTATGGTGATGTGATGTGTTTAATATGAATACAGTTTGTCAAATAATAATAAACGAAGTAGATTTATTAATTTCAAATGTAGTTGCTCTGGATTTGTGAGTTATCAATGTTGCTTTACGTAATAGTGCATTTTTTTAATAATAACAGTTCAATTTTTTTTAAGGGTTCCGTAGTCAACAAGGAACCCTTATATTTTCGCCATGTCCGTCTGTCCATTTGTCCGTCCGTCTGCGGCTTAGGCTTAGCTCAGTGGCCCTTAATACTAGAAAGCCGTGATTCGGCATAGGTATATAAATCAATCACGCCGATAAAACAGTAGAATATATAGTTTTGTAATTAAATTCCAAAAAAAAATTTTTTTAGGAGCACTCCATACATTAAACTGAAGGTCAAAAAATTTTTTTTTCTCTACAAGCCCACGTGTGGCACATCAATCGATAGGCCTTTCAAAATAAATATAAGGTTTCTCAGCATTTTTTTTGATTAAGTGAATAGAGTCGGAGATAATCGCCCCGAAAGTCACTAAAATTGTGTCCCCCCCCCTCTAATTTTTGAACCGTGTATTTTAAAAAATATAAAAAAAAACATGGATATAGGGCTTATTAAATTCTTTCAGCGAAGATTGTTTTGAACAAGATCGGTTCAAAGGTTATCGAGATATTTCTAAAAAACTGCCTTCGTTAAAGAAAAGGACGTAAGTGCCATTTGATTTCAGTAACGATACGACCTTTTTAATAGGCACGGAACCCTTTGTTGTGCGTGGTCAGACACGCACTTGGCCGCTTTATATTAGAGTCGTAACCGGCCTTCTGCCGACCATATGGTTAAATATGAAAAAGAATACTGCAGTAGTAAATATAATGAAATTAATGAATTACAAAAACTCTCACGCATAAGTGGGCATATATACAACCACCCCCACCCAAACCAACAAGACCAACTTAATAAATGTCTGCCGGCTGTACACATTGGGCCAACGTTGGCGCGTGAGCAGGATGCAGCTATGCAAACGCATGAGAACGAAATAAAGCCCTCTTCCTCTAACGTAGTAAATTTGTGTGACGCAAAAATAGTAGCGGTGCCTTTTTAAAAGCTTTGACAGACACCACCGCCGCCTGCGCAGTGAGGCGCGGCAGGTGGCTAGCTCGATTCGGCGATCCTCATTTAAAAATTGAATCGTATCTGTATAACGCTTAGGACCAATATCGATTACGTTTAATGCTCTATGAGTTAAAAACCCTGGAAAGGGTTTTGATAGGGTTTCGAGTTAATTTGAATTAATTCAAAAGAAAGGCGCGGCCATTTCAAGCCAAAATGAACTGAATAACAATGTCGATTAAGATATATTTAGTTTACGCTCAGTCCGGAACCGCTTGTCGCTATAACCCTTAAACAGGGTTTTTATTGGGATTTGAGTTAACTTGAATTAACTCAAACGATCGGCTTAACCGTTCATGCAATTAACCCTTAATAAGCTTCACCGGAATGATATGGTTTCTCAAAACAAGCGTTAAGAAAACCTGCTTAAAAACCCGTGTAAGGGTAAGCGGTTCCGGTCCCTGGGCATGATCGCTAACCCACGAAAACAGGCAAATTAAAAATGGCTGCCGGTCAACTCTCCATGTGACAGTGTTTGTGAGACAATACATTAGTGTGAAGTGATAAAATGTAACGTAATAGTGTCTGTATCACGTATATGCATCAAGCAGCAAGTCATTCACCCACCTGGATACCTACTGGAAAACACAAGTTGTCAATACTTTGGGACATGATATCCAAACGCACCAGGGACTCCGATAATTCCAAAGCAACAAACGGGTTAAAACGAAAGGAGAACGGCAAACAAAGGCTAAGAAAACAACGACACAATAACAGCAAAATGCTCAGATGGCATCGCAGCATAACCTAATCGCAGTAATTTACCCTTCTATACATATTTACACAATGATATATCCATACTACCTTTCATTGGGCACGATGCTAGTATTCGGTCTGGTTATCTTCCCTCGTTCCTCATCCTGACTGCAACAGCCCCACACTCCTGTCCTGTACTTATTGGCTCACTGGTACCTAGGATAAGTGGGTCAGTTGACCATGCCAGGGCAGCAGAGGACGAGGAAGTACAAGAGAGAGCCCGAGTGCACGCCCTGTCTCGGAACTGGTAGTTCCGGACAGGGGACTGTTAAGGTTCCCATACACCCCTGGCTGTGTCTGCCCGTATCGTGCCAGCGCGTGCTCTCGAGCAATGTCAAGGAGCCTCCTCGTCGCTCCCTCCCGGGCATGGCCAACGCCTCCGCGTCCTTTCAGCAGAACTGCTGGCTGGCTGAGTCACCGGAACGGAACGGAACGGATCCTGTGCCCAGCAGTGGGAGGTATACTCTGATTTATTATTATTATACAGGCTGTATTAAAAATGGGGTGTGAACCAATCAAGGGCATGTTCGGTAGCGTATTGCGATTCCAAAAAATTTTTTTTTTTTTTTATATATTTGATTTTAATTTGTTTACATTGAGATGTTTTTGTTTACATTACAGTCTTTGTTTTTGTTGAAATTGCTTGTCAAATAAACATACACAAAACCATTTGTTTTCATAACACAGCTGTGCGCGCAGGTTGAAAATGAAATAAGCCCTTCCACCCTTCACCCTTACGGGGGAACGTTATCATACACAAGCCATATCAACTAAACCAAAGACTTATGTAAACAAAAACAAAAATATCAATGTAAACAAAAATAAACAAAAAATAAACAAATGCATATTTACCGAATATGCCCTTGGTCGGTTAACACCTCAGTTTTGATACATCCTGTATAAAAAAGACTTTGAAATCTACAAAAAAAAGCTCATCTCACGGTGATGGATTGGTCGTCTATGCCCAATGCCATTGGGATACTCGATGATAACCTGCAGAGGTTAAAACCTGGCGTTTTTTTTGTTTTTTTCTTGAGTCTAGGCTAGTATATAAATTCCCCCGAAAACCCTTTTATAGTAAATCTCATCGAAATCTTTAGAGTGCATTTAAGCTCAGTTATCAGGAAAGATTATATAAATTTTCCACATTTAATAATAGCACGGGTGTCCACGGTACCTAGTTACGGGCTATAACTACATGAAACTCTGTCAGTTTAAATACACATTATCAAAAAAAAAAAAAAAAATCGTGAGAAACTAATGCAATTTTTTGAATTGCATTTAATTAAAATGATTGGGCTGTTTGTTAAGAGGCTATGGCATAACAGACGAGATTATAATGCCGTCCACGCTTCTGTGTTAGCTGCCAAAAATGTTGCTCGAATTATACTACGAGTAAAACAGGAGCTCTACCGCTGTTGTCTGAGATCCTGAATAATACTATTGATTGGCGTTTAGGGGTTGCCGTTATGTCAAGGTAATACGAGTATTATATACTGTACCTATATATTAGACTATACCTATACTATACATATTTAACGTTTTGTTTGAAGTTACTCAAGGTTGAATTTGATCGAATATTTGTTTTACATCTTCTTATACTATACATTGATAAGTATGAATTTTCTCTTTTTGTAATTTTGTTAACAATTTGATATGTAATTAAGATGTAAATACTGAGTTCTGTTTTCTTAAGTTACCCGACAGTTACAGTCGACGCCCTAAACACTAAGTACTTAAAACTAGCTGGTTTGATTTTTTAGCTCACTCTGAACTTCTCCTAAGCTTTGAAATAACTTTACCGTTTTTGGAATTGTTTCCTCGAGCTTTATCAGACGACTTTCCTCATTTGGGACAATTTCAGCTTTACTTGTTTGCATTGTTTGATAAATTAGAAAAAGTCCGGGGTTGTCCTACTTATTATCGAATTTTCTATTTAGGCGGTATAAATGAACCATGATGAATTGTTTTAAGACAAAGCCATACCAGCCTTCGAATATCTGACTGAGAATGAGAAATATTCTTACTATTTCATTTTTTTTAAGAGCCTATAATGTCCCACTGCTGGGCAAATGCCTCCCCCCTCCATTTGCAGGCATCCCGATCCATTAAAAATGAGTCTATCTCGTCCCGCCATCGCCGGCCAGGTCTACCGCGTCTCCGTTTTGAGTTGTCGGGCTGCCATTTAGTGGCGATCTTGGCCCACAGCTCACAAGTCAACTATTATAATATATATTATATATTTTGTGTAATGATAATATAACTATATTTTTCTTTTTAACTATAAACACTGACATGTAATATTAACAATAACGAATAAATGAATATGAATATAGTTTATAAACAAATATTAAATCATAACGCTTTTGTTAGTCAAAGATGATTTCGTATGCTAATTATACTTTAGCTATGAAAATAACTGTTTTTCAGGCTGGCAGTTGAAAAATAATATGCGGTAACTCATTTTCAGGCATTAACATGCCATGCCTCGTGTCAAAAATTTACCTATCTCAACTTCTACGAGCAAATCTCAAATTCGGTAGTCATATTTTTAACTGCAAGTCTTTAAAAACATGGTTTTTAACTATGTTTTGAAAACTAGTGGGATGAAACGGAGTACCTATAGCTTTTTACCTCAGATCGTTATATAACCACCAGCAGCTTATAATGGTAATTAAATATGGGTAAGGGCGGGACGATAGTTAATCAGCGTTATAATTTGTGTGATTCGATTGTATGTTGTTGCTGTGGCAGATTGGTGTGTTTGATTAAAATCACTAAAGTATTGCTTTTTGAGCCTTGAATTGTCTTATCTTAGATTGAATCTTGTGTACTTGTAGTCTATTCCAGTTTATAATTTGGTCAAATGGTTAACTAAACACTAAATGTATTTCAAGATCCTGTAAAAAATTAAAGTATCAATGAAATATTTTTTGCCAATCGATACTGATAGCATGTGAGAGAAAAAAAAACGGACTTGGTTATCTCTAGTAATTTTTAACAAAAAAAAGATGGAACTAAGTAATAAGGTAGATATATTATAACGTAGAAAGACTTATTCATTTGGTTAATCAATGTTTAAATTAACCATCAATATGTTGCTTAATGTATCAATATGTTGCGGAATATAAATGTAAAATGGCACGGCTTTTTCGGTTCATACTAAAGTCATCGAAAATAAATTTAATATAACGTGCTCGTGCCCTAGGCAGTTATGATATAGCTGATGGTTCATGAATAATAAATTGGGACACAATATGTATTCTGAGGTGCCCGCGTTGACGTTAGTTCGGGTGCATGCAGACTCCAACCTGTTTTAGCCCGGAGACAGCTTGTTAGGACAGAGTTAGATCTGTCTTGACAACCTCGTCCGTGTGCACGTGAGCTGTTTCATTTTAAATTGCATAAGCCCTTCCACATATCTAAATACCGATTTGCCGACTCTTGTTTTAAGTAACTGTAGATACTTTTATTTTCATACGTGTCATTAACTATGAATTTTGAAAATTCAAGCGTACAAATAGTAGTCATCTGATCAATAAAGGTTAAATAAGGTTTAAACGTCTTAGTCCTCTACGTTGCACTAGTGTATGACATTGGCACTTTATGTCAAAGTGACATGACTTAAATTATTTTTTCTACTCCTGTACGTTATCTGTCATTTATATATGCTTTAGGTCAAATACAATGACACCGATAATAAGTGGTCGAAAAACTCTATGATCTGTTTCGCGTACTTTTATGGTTCATAAAATTTTCATAAAAGCACTGTTTACCACGATGTCAAATCATCTTACTTTTTAGGGTTCCGAGTCGACTAGGAACCCTTAAAGTTTCGCTTTGTCTGTCCGTCCGTCCGCGGATAATCTCAGTAACCGTTACCACTAGAAAGCTGAAATTTAGTAGGTACTAATATGTATATCAATCACGCCGACAAAGTGGTAAAATAAAAAGTGATTTATTTTATTTTATTAGGGTACCTCCCCTAGACGTAACGTGGGGAGTGTTTTTTTTTCTCATTTCAACCCTAACGTGTGATATATTGTTGGATAGGTATTTTAAATGAATAGGGGTTTGCTGATTTTAGCAAGAGCCAATTTTTTGATAATGTTAATATTTTCGGATATAGATATTTTATTTTCGGAGATAATCGCTCCAGGAGTAAAAAAAATGTGCCCCCACCCCCCTCTAACTTTTGAACCATAAGTTTTAAAAATATGAAAAAATCTCAAAAGTAGAACTTAATAAAAACTTTCTAGGAATTTTTTTTTGAACTGATAGGTTGAATAGTTGTTGAAAAAAATTACAAAATAATTTCTGGACGAAAAACTACGGAACCCTACACTGAGCGTGGCCCGACACGCTCTTGGCCGGTTTTTTTTAATCGGCCGCTATATTGCAGTGGTAAAAACTTCATAACCAAATTTTACAAAATAAAATGTTTTGATTTATGATTTAACATTTTTATATTATAAATTATTTACTAAAATAATAATAAATCATCATCTATTGTGTGGTAATTTACATGTACTTATTATAAATTCTAGGTATTATTTATAAAAATAAACAGGTCATATTCGGTTCGGGTCCGGATTCGGTTTGGTTCGGATGGCAAGTGCAAACAAATTAAAAACAAAACAAACCATAAACAAGAAGTATCATATTTTCTGATTTCCCACCAAAATACAGGTCAAAATGAAAAGACGAAAGATGATAAACTATAATTCCTAAACTATTAGGATCTTATTTGACAAAAGAGTACATTCCTTTTAAAATAATCAAAGGAATTAATAACTGCACTTCTGAAGAAATTGTGTGAGTAGCAAAATGACGAAAGAAAACTTGCTGCCTAAAAAGTCTAAATAATGCAATTTATTTAAAATTTGTCGTAAAAGTATATTGTAGGCAACGGTGTATAACTGGTCTAAAACGCTTGTGGCGTCGTTAATTGCGATGCTCGCCAAGGCTCGCATCGCAACCCACGACACTCGCCTTTTGAGACCTTCTTATACAACAGTTGCATAAAATACTATTAACCCATATTGCTTTAACATTAAGTACCTACCCATGTCGTGTAGGGCGTGTGAATTATGTGTATTTATGTTATGACAAACGAAGGCACTGGTTCGAATGTAAAAACAAAAGCATAATAAAGTAAAATATGACAATAAATAAAACATAAAAATCGAAGGCATAAAAGGTAAAAATACTATAAAAAGTTGCGCAATCATGCACATTCTCCCATTTTTAAAATGACAAGGACTTTTGCTAGCTTCTTTAGAGGTCTGCGAAAGGTGCCTGCAGCGGTAGCGACATCTGCCACTTGACACCGTCTCGCCCTTGGTACAGTCAGCGTCATATATGTAGTTAGTAGCAGCCAAGGTAGCCAAATATTTCGGTACACGTCCTTATTACTGTAAGAATAAGGGTTTGATACGAAATATTTGGCTACTCTGGCTGCTACTAACTATATGACGCTGACTGTACAGCCGTGTGATGCGTCCTTTAGGCCACGAACCTCGTGGCAGGTTGAAGTCGCTGATGATCACGACATCGCCCTCGGCGATACTTGGGGGAGTTCCGCCTCCTGTTCTGGGTGATAAGGAGGGTCGATATTTCATGCACCCAACGCTTCCAAAGAAAAATGCACTGGTTCCGATATAGAAACAAAGGTATAATAAAGTTAAATATGACAATAAATAAAACATAAAAATCAAACACTATAAAGATATATAAAGTTAAAATACTAGAAAAAGTTGTAAAATCTTGCACAAAGTGGGTGTGTGATTTAATTAATTAATGAAAATTAATTATTTTGTCAATCATCAGTAAATTATATCTTGAAGACTCATACCTCACCTATCAAAAAGTCTAAAAGGTTTATGTTTCTAAAATGTTTCAGTTGATCTACTAGCTCTCTTTTTCCCAGACACATAAACTCATCAGATGAACCCAAACAAAACAACGATAATTTAAACACTGCCTGCGTAAACGCTCAACATTACCGAGTGAAAGTGCCGCGGGGACCACTTCACCGATCAACGCATGTCGGCACAGCGGCTACGGCCTTCACACCGTTTTGCGGACGAATGGTAGTAAATGCTCATGCCTTTTCAATTTTCAGTATCTCAATCTTATCCGACTGCTTGACTTTTTAATAGGTTAAAAATGCGTTCTGGTAGTTCCTGTATTGGGCTTTAGAACGTTTCGCAAGTTCACGAATGAAAATAAATTGAATGGCCTGCAATGGCCTTTGATTCTCTCTTACAAGCATAAATATTTTACGAGCTTTTGCGTCATTTAAACTACTCGTACAACAGCGCGTTAAGAAAATTGTTAATGTCTTTTTTTTAACACTGTTATTTTTAATATTGATATAGTTTCGCCCTCTGTTTTTTTACAAAAGCAGATGTAGTATTATTATGTGGGCTGAAATGATTATGAAGCTGACACCAGAATCTAATAACTTATACTAATAGGTATATTATGATAAGCAGATTTTTTTTTTTTTTTTTTCTGAGTGTTGTTATTCAAATAGGTGGCGAAAAAATATATAAAATTTAGGACTGGCATGAGTGTTTTTGAAAAGGTATGTATATGATAAGGGCATCCGTTCTAAAGGAAAGTTAACGACAACATCGGAATGATACTTGGATTATCAATTTATCATGCTATATACTCAAATACTGAGATTCAATACACATTATTCATAAAATACATCTAAAAATAAAAATATTATAACTGCCCTGGCAGAGAATGCTCAACTTTTCTTGTTTAGTCGAAGCCTCTTTTCGTGAAAGGATTAGGACCAAACTCTTGGACAGCTTAACTCACTCAATTTTTCTATGAACGTTGTGACACGAAAATTAATCATACAATTCTATGGTTAATGTTTGTGTCACAACGTATTTATTTTTCTTCAGTTCATTTAGTGTGTGGCGAACTACCGACTAACCAGTAGTTAGCTGGCCAAGAATTTGGTCCTTACCCGAATCCGTTCTGCAGAGAAGTGCCGCAGAGTCCAGCCAAGTGCAGCAGGCTTCAAACAATCGTATGGGTGCTGCAATGTCCGCGCAGGGAAAAATACTTTTCCCCTCACTGCCTCGGAAAGCCGTATTTTATCCTTTAAAACCAATGGGCAAAAACGCATTTTATCCACTAGTGGAGAAAGTAATTTGACCTTGGAGCGTGTTTAAGTAGCTTTTGACAGATAACAAAACGTAAAACGCTAATTATACAAAATGTTCACAGATGATGAATTTCTGTTGCCGCTATAACAACAAATACTAAAAACAGAATTTAAATAAATATTTAAGAACTTTAAAAAATGGCTTGTTGCCTTCATCAGGCGCTGGGTCTCAAAATGTATGGGAAAACTAAAATCCGACTCGCACTTGATAAAAATTCTATTTGATATTACTTACGTTATAATTACTGTAAAAAAAAAAACAAAAAAAAAATTAACTAAAGTTGTTTTGCATGTTGCACTTTCCTCGCTACAGTGAGGTGAAAAGATTTGTGTTACAGACGGGTGCAAATGTATTTTACTTCTCGTGTGTTGAAACACTCGCTACTCTCAGGATTCTAATTTCCGGCGATCCGTTAAGGCTATAATTATTGGTACCTAACCTATCGCATTCTGAGTAGATTTCAAAAAAGGGACACAAAAGAAATTGGTAAGGTTTCGTATTCATTTCGATATTCTATTCTCGCAATTACAGGAAAATCCGTATTTAAATGAAATTATACGTAACATAAGAGATGAATTCTTAGGTTTCCACTTGTACGTTAAACAAAATGTCTGTGAAGAACGCCACATATTTATTCAAATATGTGACCTACTTCACTCACGGATTTCAGTCAAAAAGTTTTATAGAGACAGCAATATTTCACGAAGCACATTCAACACAACAACATTCATTGAAATTAGCTTGTAATAAAAAAATACCGTCTCATAATCAGATTATGATACTACTTAGGCATTAAGTAATTAAACGACCACCATTTTTGTTACGGCAATACATTTTGCTATAAATCTTTGTTTTACTTGGCATGGCATCACAATGTTGCTAGCTTTAGAAAGAGCACAAAGATCGGTTCTAAAAACAACGACACGGAAATCCTTTCAATATCCTACAGCTCAACTTTTGTCTGAAACCCAGTTTCTGTTCGCCAATGATTTATCCCATAAAAAACATTCCATGTAAAAAGAGTCCAAGTCTCGAAACTCTTCCACCGTAAAAAGTTGTGAAATATTTCGTAGAGCCGAGTCTCAGGCGTTCTTATAATTCTTTATTTGCTTGTTAAATAAAAAATTGTGACTGTGTTTGTGAGTTGTGTGACAAATTTCAGCTTTCTAGGACTTCAGGAATTACCCTAAAGGTTTTGATGATCAACGTGAGTGAGTGAGAGTTTTTTAGTTATTAATACAATCTTAAGTATAGCTATCTATGTAACTGAAACTTTATATGTTTAAATAACTCCACTATTGTATATATATGATGTATACCGATTTTTTTTTATCTGGTATAATCCAAACCCAAGTTAAGAGGGTTCAAAAAAACGACGAACCGCTTCGAGAAAAGGTATAGGTAGTGCCCTTGGGCTTCACTTGCCTCGTCTTGGCGGGGGCACTACCGTGCCCTCAGATTTACAGAATAGCTGTAAAAATGTACCGTCACGCATTCATTTCTTCAAACCTTGCAGCACCGAATCGAATAGCAAAAGCTAATGAGTGATCGAGAATTATAGACTTAAGTAAAGAAACTAGAAAGGGCTACTTACGCTCTCTTATACAAGGCCACAGAAGATATTTACATTATAATAAATTAGGTAACCGAGTATCTTTTAAGAATTTTGCTATACTTTAAAAAAAAACAATTGAGCGCAACAAATGTTATTATTACAGAAATAGAATCAATATAAAAGTAACCATCTTTATTATTGACGCGTACTAATACTTTTAATTATTATCTGATACAAGCTTCCGCCCGCGACTTCGTCTGCTCTTCTATTTATTATTTATTATCCAAACTTTCACATTTATAATATTAAGTAGGATAATACCTACGTTGAAGTTTCAGAAAGCTACAATATTTTGAGCTGGAGTAACTAAAGGGCTGTTGACAGCTGCGAATTGCAGAATTATTTAAGCGAAATAGTATCTCTCGTTATTGGAGTGCTCCTCTTAAATTAATATACGTGTTTCATCTCTTCGTTCATCAGTTTTAGTAAAAGTAGAGCGTTTTATAAACATATTTTTAAATTTAAGTGACTGACGTTATTTTTCAACTTTAATGAAACACTAAAATGAATAGCAAATATTATGTCCTCCTTTTTTTATAGAAATCAACTTAGAGAACGAAACTAATAAAATAAGTATATAAAATTAACTTTGTGCGGCTAAATTGTGTATTTTCAGTATATTATGGAATAATTTAAGAAGAAATCACTCCGTGGCCGCAATTCAGACATTAATTCTACAGAATAACACCAGTGTGAGAGTCTGCCTTAAAGCTACACGCGTTTACTGACATTCAACGTAAACCAGCCTCGCTTCCCGGAACCCGCCCTAAAACAACTCAAACTGTAAGTAAGCTACAGTTTGTTGTTTCAGAATTTAAAATTCACACATTACCCAGAACCCAAGTGTTGGTGCAAACCAGAACAATTTGTACGGCACGCGCGTTACTGGGAAGCCAATAAAACACTGAAACTTGGCGCGAAGTTAGCTAGTGTCTTACCGGGCTCACCATAACCGATGCACAAAAATGGATAAGATTTTTTTTCATATTCAAAAACGTTTATCAACCCTATTCTAGCTCGAACGCCGTTAAATGTCGTTTGTATTTTTTTCTCAATTTGGCATGCGTGTCTGTTAGTTAATTGACAGTTACTATTAGTTAAAGCAATGACGCGTAATGTCGGTGTCCGAGAGGCCACGGGATGGCTCGCCTAACCTAAAAAAATTACGTTGGTTAAATTCATATTCTAGTGAGATCCTGTAATTGGCTTTTTGTTAATATTCATGTTAGTTTTATAGCTCCTTCCTCATCCATTTTCCTTAAAATAATTAAAATGTTTTTTTTACTCGTTGGTAGTACTTACCTAAAAAATAAATGATCATTATTAGGAAAACTTGTTATTTCCGATATGTTCCTATTACTTGACTGTATTTATTAAGAGGTTGCCACGCCACAGACGGGGCGAGACTTGACGAGTAAATAAGGGTAAGGAGCAAATTCTTGGCCAGTAGTTAGCCTGGTTAGTCTTTAGTTAGCCATACAAACTGAAGAAGTGAAATTTAACCATAGAATTGTATGGTTAATTTTCGTGTCACAACGGAAAATTTTCATAGAAAATTTAATTGAGTGAGTTAATGCTGGCCAATATTTTGGTCCTTACCCATAAATGAATTGCTAGTGCATTAGTCCTTAATTTTCTTCGTGCAAAAATGCTTAGTAGGTATTTTCCATCAGAGTCGACAACAAAAATGTAGCACGAGAGGTTTTCATAATACACTTATAATGTAATTAAGTGACAGCAGAGGCATTGTACTTCTAAAAAATATAAATTACCATTAAAATAAATTTATGGTTTATACCTTAAACCTATCAAAATACGAAAAAGGTCGCCACCATTTTCTATTTCTCGATACCCTTATCGTTTAATTAACTTGTCATGACTCGCAGTTTTTATGTCATTTCCGAATTGATTCTGCGGCACTTTGACAAAAATCGTACTGCGGCAAAAAAGTTCGTTGGCTTTTGACGTAATGATTAATAATTGTATTGGAGTACTCGTACGTTGAGGAAAACGTGGAGGTAAAATTAAACAATATTATATTAGAAATAATACCAAATTAGGTAGGTACCTGCTATCCAACATAGCACGCCGCTGATTGAGACTGTTTGATTTCCTTGTTCTCGTCATCTGCCCAAAAGTTATTTTTTTTTATAATAAGTAGATGAATAATTCTCCCGTTTCCTCACAAATTATTTCTCTATGTTGCATAATTTATTCAAATGACGTTAATTTTCCACGTTTTTGCTACATAAATTAACTGCTTCCAACAGCAACGGCATTGGACGGTCGCCAGAATGAACTGTGGGCTTAAAAATGGTTAACGGTCGACGTACTCTGCTGTGAAGCAATTTTGGCCAATCGAGGCGTGCCGAGTTTACTTATTGAGTTGGAAGTATTTGGGCGGAAGAAGCCGATTTTAATGAGCTTTTCCGGCACACGTTGACCTGCCAATTTTTGAGTACGATCCAATTCTGGTTTTCGATAAGATAATAAGAATTAGAATAATTTATTGAAAAACCTTATTGCTGATTGTACATTGTGCTTGCACAATAATATAATTATACAGTGTTAGACAACATAAATAAATAAATAAATATTTGCGAACAATCTTACACAAATCGACCTAGTCCAAAACTAAGCAAAGCTTGTGCTATAAGTAAACATTACATATATACATGGTTGATGACTGGTAAATAATGCCTTATGGCATTAAGATCGCAGTCGCACTTCGCTAATACGAGTAGGTATGTTGGGACACCATACTACCGTTCAGCCGTAAAGAAAAGAGTTTGTCATTCGACGAAGTGTGAATGTCGTTTGTAGGCGCACATGTTCCCTCCACGGTGCATCGCGTGCCGGCAGCCTGGCTGCTGCGGCTGCGACTGCAGTTGTCAGCCGACATTTTTCGTTTTATTATGGATTCGTACCAAAAAGGTAAAAAAGGAACCCCTCTATGGTGCGACTCTGCCGTCTGTCACAACGTTGAATATCTCACGAACTACTTGTGTTATCAATTTTGATATTTGGAATAGATGTAAAGAAGGCTAACGCGTGTATAAAAAATGCTTTAACATTGAAAATGTTATTTAAATGGCTTCAGTATGGCCCTCAATTTCAGCTAAAGTGAGACATCGCCCTGGTCACGTGAGTTTTAGGGCTACGTGGATGATTGAGATGTCAAAAGATGTCCCTTTCCTTTGGCAAGAACTACAAAATGTAAAAAAAAACTAAAAATATAAAAATACAACTTTTTGTAAAATCGCAAAAATGACGAAAAATGACGCATTTTTTTGGGGTCTTTTCGTACAAAATCGGCAATATCTTGAAAACGAAAAGCGATATCAAAAAAATTAAAAAAAGCCCTCGGGGTATTGAGTTTGCCTACATTATCAAAAAAAATACCTCGTATCTCTTACGGTCTAGGCAGGAATAGAACTCGCGTTTTGGCCAGGTGTGACGTAAAGGACATTTTTGTTGATTTCCCGGCGCCATTTATATACGTTTGTTGAATATCTGAATTTGACTCTTAGGAGGAAGTGAATGTGGAGATATTCCTTAAAATCTAATTCTTAAATACCGTTATGTTATCAAATATTGGAATTTTTATTAATTCTTTCTTTATAAATCTGAAAATGAAAATATATTTATTCATAAATATCACAAACAAATTATAGCCTTTCCCCCCTTAATATCATTGCCTTTTTAACATTTAAAATGTTATTTAAATCGCTTCAGTGTAGCCCCCAATTTTAGCGAAAGTGAGACATCGCTCTGGTTTCGTGAGTTTTTGGGCTACGTGGATGATTGAGATGTCAAAAGATGCCCCTTAGCAAGGATTACTAAATGTGAAAAAAAAAGAAATTATATAGCTTTTTGTAAAAATGCAAAAATGACGAAAAATTACGCAATTTTTTGGGTTCTTTTCGTACAAAATCGGCAAAATCTTGAAAACGAAAAGCGTGTTCGAAAAAATTAAAAAACAAAAACCTCTCTATTTCTTACGGTCTAGGAAGGAAGGTGCCCTTTATGTGGCGCAATTTCAGGGCGCGCGCTCGTTTTGTTCTGCAATACGAGTGTCGTGTCATTGAGTTGTTTTTGGAGTGTTTATTTGAGGTTTCTGTATTTATTTGTGATTTTAATATATATACGGGGTGTGGCCTGTAATGGGAGCAATAAATTTAAGGGCTGACTCTATGTATTATCCGCAGTGATTCTGTAAAGGTACCAGTGTTTCAAGATTCTTGAATTCGGAAATAATCTTATCTGAAGTTGTGATACCTAAGTAATGGATCTCGACATCTCGATATCGTAGCATGCCAGTCATTAACTATCTTGGTAGAACACTGGGCACTTTCGTAATTGCGATTATACTAACTTTGGTTTTCTAATTCTTTTTGTTTTTTTTTTTCAATTTTACAAGATTTTTTGGTGTTTTTGAAGTAAAACAAAATGGATATCATTCCAGTTAAGCAAAAGAACACACGTACGCTTTTACTTATTTTTTTTTTTCTATTTTTTTTTCAATTTTTTTTCAATTTAACCACTTGGAAATAATTACTGATTAACTTAATAAGCCACCGTTTAATTTTTTGCTCCTATTACAGGCCACACCCTGTATATATTCATTTATTTATGTATAAATTGTAATTAATTTGATAATTGTTTTTCATGATTGTTATTGGACTGTTTATTTGAGGTTTCTATATTTATTTGTGATTAATAGTACATTACGACAGAGACCAGTAAGGAAGCCATACCGACCTAGTATGAATTAGACGGACCGAGCCTCAGGCTCGGTCCGGCTACATTACGAGGCTAGTATTGTTATTACGGTCGAAAGAAGTATAGTTCTTTACTCAAAAATTAACAAAAAAATAACATAAAAATATATTTATGAAACATTAATGGTAAGTACCATTCATATTCCTGCATTTGTTAAAAGATATTTTTCTTGATTTCTCGGGGACATTTATATACGTTTGTTGAAGGAAGGAAACGCACATAAAGTCCCAAGTGAAAACGTCAATGTAAATGACAAGTCTGAGACGTAATAGATAACACCTAATAGTCTTAATGATAATTTATAAGTGACCAGTACTTACTTAATATACTAGTTATGTACTATGGAGGATGGAGGTATTATCACAAAAAATGCATTCCTATATACAGGATGTTAACGGGGTCATGATCCGGAATGACAAAAAGCGAATAAGATAATCATACTGAACAACCTTTCCCATGGGACCAACCACGAAATCGCAAAAAAAACCAGGTATTCCATACATTAACTCTCAATTAAATCGCAGTTAACTCACAGTTAACTCTTAATTGGCTCTTTTTTTTTTGCGATTTCGTGGTTGGTCCCATGGGAAAGGTTGTTCAGTATGATCATCTTATTCGCTTTTTGTCATTCCGGATCATGACCCCGTTAACATCCTGTATATGTTTATACATAAATATTACTCGAAATTTAATAAAAGTCTTATCCATCTTATGATTTCATCACTTAATTGCATCCATTGTCCGCCCTTTAGTGATAACTGACAAATAGTACCTACTACGCATTGGTATTATGTGGACTTTTCAAGTCGACCCCAGTTATCAGAAAAATAAAGAATATTACTAGCTTAAAACGTTATTAACGTGGTCCAATTCTGTCCATTATCCTATTACTGAACGAGAAAAAAGTAAAGAAAAGCAGGTAAATAACGTTAACATCTATAAAATTAAAGACGCGTGTAGAGGATTGGATCTCGAGCAAACTGTTTATTTGTCTTCATAAGTGTTTACACACCTAATTAAAAGGATTTCCAGAGATGTTTTCGGTACCGTTAGGTAAACGCGTGATTCGCAGTAAATATTTATTCACGTTAATCATTTTATTCAACCCTATTAATGTACCATAAGATATTCTTTTGTAGGTACAATAAAGATTAAATAAATAAATAAATGTTATACAAAAGCAAGATCGAAGGATCGAGGCAGAGGAAGGCCCATACATACTTACACCAGCCAAATAAAAGAGAAAGTTGCGGTCGAGTCGTACGAAGACGGCAAGATGCTGGCAGACGACAAAAAAAATCGGCCAAGTGCGTGTCGGGCCACGCACAGCGTAGGGTTCCGTAGTTGCCTGGCTTTCTTAGTTACATCGACATCGACACGCGCGCGCCAACTAAATGGTTGCGTCGGCCGAATATTTACGAAAGTTGGCTTTTCTAAGTACATTTTAAGTTGGTCGACTATTACTCAGTAACTAGTTATGCCTGCTTAGCCGTGACAGTTTTCCTTTTAAATTCATTTTAAGTACTACTGCCACGATTTTTTCACATTCCCAGTAGTAGCTATTTAGCCGACACATGACTCGAACAAAAATTAAAGCCTAATATCTCGCAAACGAATCACTGAGTTGAAAACTGGTTCTAAAAACCCATACCTACTATTTTTGAACAAGCTATCCAAATAATATTACATCCCCGCTCCCTAAAAAATATTTTCAAGATTATATTCTACTGTTTTGTCGGCGTAATGGATTTATATACCCGTGCCGAATTACAGTTTTCTATTAGTAAGGGTAACTGAGCTAAGCCGCAGACGGACATACGGACATAGCGAAACTATAAGGGTTCCTTGTTGACTACTGAACCCTAAAAAGCCGTTCTTCTATACTAGACCAAACAACTTACCCTAACGTTTAATAAAACCAAATGCATGTTTTCTTTCAACAGCCATTATTCAAGAAAGGGTATTCGGTAAAAAAACGTATCTTGTCTTTAGTATAATAATATTGTGTTAAGCAAGTGTTCGTTCATTTGAGATTCGTAGAGATCTTTAAATCGATCATTTCACGAGGCTGCTTGCTTTAATTTACAACTTATTTGTTCTGAAAACAGTGTTACATTATCGAGCTAGTCGGACGGTGCCGCGTGGGCGGAGACGCGGGCTGGACATATCGCATCCGACTTCCTCCGGACACCATACATGTGTTCGTCGTTGCGAATAATAAACAAAATCAATTGGACTCTTTCCCATTCAGGGCCCATGACGACACATATGCGTCAGACCGTCGTAGTCGCTTTCCGCTACATACGAGGAAAACCACGGGATCGGCTACGAGCGTAGCGCGTAGCGATTCTGGGCAATGAATGTGTTAAGATTCAAATCTCATCGACCTCATCGTTCATTGTAGCGAGATAACTGTGGCTGTGTCATCACAACAGTGCCTGAATCCGTGATCCAGAGCGCAGCAAGGCCGGTTAGTGTGACACGCGATTGTGACGCTTATTGTTCTGAGTTTATATCGTACAATAGCGCGTAGTTCTGTTTGATTGACAAACTTTAGTATAACGAGTAAATGTTTATGTAACGAAATTCTAAATAACGATCAAAGTAAAAAAAAAAAAAATTCGCCACGACCGGGATTTGCTCTCGCGGCCTCTGGCCCCGCCTCGGATTCCAGAGGTCGCGGGCTCAAATCCCGCTCGGTGCGAATAATTTTGAAATTTTTCAACGATTGAAATTTGTAGTAGGTATTACGGAATTGAGATATTTAACGATAGGACCACAAGAATTTGACAAAGACAAGTAAGTATAACTACTTAATTGAAACGAAATTATCACCTGCTTTTTTTTAATTATCTGCACATTCAGGTCAAAATGAAGTTAAAGATGAACTTGAGCTGGGCCCCGATTTGCTGCATCGTATTGGGCCCCGATTTGTTGTTTATATAATGAAATTTTGATGCCTGTTGGGTACGCGAGCAAAGAAAAAAAGCGGCTAAGTTGCGTGACGGACCACGCACAACGAAGGGTTCCGTGGCTATTAAAAAGGTCGTCATCATCATCATCATCATATCAGCCGAAAGACGTCCACTGCTGGACATAGGCCTCCCCCAAAGAGTGCCAAAGTGACCGGTCCTGCGCCACCCGCATCCAGCGGACTCCAGCAATCTTTACCAGGTCAGTCCACCTTGTGGGGCCTACCCACGCCGCGCCTTCCGGTACGTGGTCGCCACTCGAGAACCTTTCCGCCCCAACGGCCATCGGTTCTACGTGCTATGTGCCCCGCCCTCTGCCACATAAGTTTAGCGATTTGGAAGGCTATATCGGTTACCTTGGTTCTGCTGCGGATAGCCATATTTCTGATGCAATCACGCAGAGAAACTCCCAACATGGCCCTCTCCATCCTTTACTTTATATTTTATCAATTAAATTTTCACATAGCTTCTTCCCCATAGCCCTTTGGGTGACTTTGAGCCTTCTTATGAGGCCCATAGTAAGCGACCACGTTTCAGTGCCATATGTCATCACTGGCAACACACACTGGTCAAAGACTCTCGTCTTGAGACACTGCGGAATATTGGACGAAAAGATGTGCCGTGTAGCTTCCCGAGTTCTGCCCAGCCGAATCGGATTCGACGATTGACCTCTTTCTCGAAGTTGGACCTAGCTAACTGGATAGTCTGTCCTAGGCATACATAATCGTCTACAACTTCGAGCGTAAAGTGTCTGACTGTAATGGGAGTTGGTACTACATGGGCATTTGACATGATCTTCGTCTTATCCATGTTCATCCTTAGACCATGGCCTCCCAACTAGAACAACGTATAATTGATACTAAAAAGAACTCATAGATGGCGACACAGGTACCGAGCGAAACATTTGAACCAGTAATCGTGAAGATAGAATGATTTTTACACCTTAATAAATTCAACGTACCTTAATTATATCACAAACATACTTCCGCACATAAAATAAAGGTATATTTGATAAGTTTAGTAAATGCAATAAAATTGATACTAAATCCATGTAACTCGTACTATACGTGTGAGCTTTCAAGCTTGCTACGTATTATTGGGTCTGTCACTAGATGGCGCCATCAAGGGTCGCGAAAGTTCTATGGAACCACAGGCTCTAAGCATTTGGTTATGTATATTTTTGTGTGATGTGTAATATTGTCTCTAAAATACTACTTTTATATCGAAAAAATCAAAAATACTCTTATTTGTTGCCCGGGAAGTCAACGCCATCTGGTGATATCTCAATGTATTACTAAAGGCTGACAGCGTCATAGCCGTGGTAGCTCGGATACTGCATCTACTGGTGTAGCTACGGGACTAAAATTGTATACAGAATTGCCTACATTAGGACGGTACGCTTTTGCTCTATGAGATTGGGTATCTGTACTTGTATTCTTTAATCTGTGCTTAGACCAACTCGCTCGGAAGCTTTACTGAGGTCATCGAGCATCGTACTTAAGACCTCCATGGTCTCAGCCAAGATTACTATATCGTCAGCAAACCGAAGGTGAGTGATGTACTCGCCGTTGATGTTGATGCCTAGCCTTCTTCAATTAAAAAGGTCGTATCGTTACTGAAATCTTTTGGCACTTACGTCCATTACTTTAAGGAAGGCAGTTTTTTAGAAATATCTCAAAAACCTTTGAATTGATCTTGTTCAAAACAATTTTCGCTGAAAGAATTTAATTAGCCCTATGTCCATGATTTTTTTCATATTTTTAAAATACACGGTTCAAAAATTAGAGGATGGGGGGACACAATTGCGGACACCTTATATTTATTTTGAAAGGCCTATCGATTCATGTGCCACACGTGGGCTTGCAATGAATTTTTTTTTGTTTTATGTATGGAGTGTGCACCCCTACAAAATTTTTTTTTAGTAATTTAATTTCAAAACTGTATACACCTATCTTCAAAATTGTATTCAAATAAGTACACATTATAGTTTTCGAGTAAAATGCCTGTGACGGATAGACAGACAGACAGACAGACATGACGAATCCATAAGGGTTCCGTTTTTTGCCATTTGGCTACCCCTAAAAATCAGTGGCGGTTACTCTACCGACAAGAGCCTAGAGCTCTTAAATAATGATGATGATGAAGTCTAATTCGTAATTATACCACAGAATTGCACGGTCATAAGCATAAAAAATTTCATAGGAAACCTTAAAAAACCGACCAAGTGCGAGTCAGACTCGCGCACGGATGGTTCCGTACCATTATCTATAAAAACGGCAAAAAATCACGTTTGTTGTATGGGAGCCCCCCTTAAATATTTATTTTATTTTGTTTTTAGTATTTGTGTTATAGCGGCAACAGAAATACCTACATCACGTGTGAGAATTTCAACTGTCTAGCTATCGCGGTTCTTGAGGTACAGCCTGGTGACAGACAGACGGACAGCGAAGTCTTAGTAATAGGGTCCCGTTTTTACCCTTTGGATACGGAACCCTAAAAAAGTACATTTTATCATTCATCGTGTGTGCCTAGGAAATTCGAAAAAAAAGAAAAGTAAAGGTTATTTGTGTGCAAGGACAAGTTCCGGTGTAGGTGCTCACTGCAACATTATGTTGAGTCCTTTTTGGGATCACACATTACTAGCATTAGAAATAATATAATGGAAAAATAAACCATGTTCTTCTGTAAACACGAAACAAAACATTTAAATAAATAATTTGTTTCGTTAAGAAAGAACAATTAATTATTTGTAATACTGGGCACTATTTACTTTCTACAGATAAACAAGTCTACTTTCGTACACCTTTATATTTAAAACTTGCTACTGGCTATTTCTAGTTATCAAGAAAAAGGAAACGCAAAGAAAAGTAGAATTCTTTTGAATCAAGTAAAGTAGACTTATGCATAATTCAAGATGGAAACTAGTTTCCATGAGATATGCATTTAGACTCTGAGTGATATTCACAAGTCTGGATTTTCTTTTGAATGAAAAATTATTTTTACGATCTATCCAGATCCTTTTGTTCCTTGCCTATGTAGGTACTCGTGCGTTACATTGATTGGTTTGAATTTATTGACAGCTACACTTATAAGAAATAATTATATTTTTTATTGCTAATTAATTTCAATGGCCCCAGTTTGACAGACAAGTTACTTACCGTACACACATAAAAATACATACCTACTTGATTCGAGGCAAATTTTGACATTGCTTAGACATTACAACTTTTATAAAAACATTAGGACAACGATTGCGGGACAGAGGTTGCGATCCGAATTTTGAAATAATGCTCTCCAACTGCAAATGAATCGCAGATCATACTATTCCTAAAATTGGTGAGAACATGGCCATTCAGTATGATTTAAGGTACCAAATTCAAAAAGCGTTAAATCAATGTAACAGTAAATAACTAGTAAGTATAAATATGATTAAAGATGAAAAAAAAATATAAATATTCAAGATAAATATAAGCTAATTACTCCCCCCCCCCCGCATCGCACCCGGTTCAAAGGTTTGACAACCGTCTTCGAGGCGGAGACATACGCCATAATTGCCTGTGTACAGGAGAATATAGACAGGCAAACCAGAGGGCAGACCATCTTTATACTTAGTGACAGTCAAGCGGCCTTTAAAGCGCTTACGGCGCCAAAAGTGGGTACTAGACTAGTCTAAAATGGCGTTCAGGCACTGAACAAGCTTAGAAAGCACAATAAGGTACAACTAGTTTCGATGCCAGGGCACGAGGGCTTCATCGGCAACGAAAGAGCGGATGAGCTTGCATGAGGGGGGTCTACAAATCACTTTGTAGGTCCAGAACCATTTGTGGGACTCTCGCAGGGAACCATAATTTCGGCCGTTAAAGCCTAGGTACGCAAAAACCAAACACCAACACGAGTGGAGGAATAAAGCGGGCTTAAGGCACTCTAAGCTCTTCATAGAAAGAGTGGACTCAGGTTGGACTAACAAACTCTGGAAATCCAGTAGGAAGCAATTCAGAATCATATCTGGGGTGTCACTTCGGGGTCAAGGATCTCTTGACCAAGATGGGACTATCGGATAGTTTAGTTAGACTGTAGAATGTGTGGCGAGGAGGATGAGACTATGGAACACTTATTGTGTGAATGTCATGCCCTTGCCAGACAAAGAATGAATTACTTTGGTAACGGCTATCCGCAACCAAAAGAATTCAAGGTGCTTCCGCTGAGCTGCATCTGAATCCGTTTTGTGGAAATGATGGAGCAAGCTTGGGAGTAGGCATAAAGGAGAGGGAAAATGCACAAAAGATCCCACTGGGTCGAAGTGCATCCGAAAGGGCCCTCATCTAGATTAGATAACATAAGATAAGACGACCCGGAGCGGGAGTCATAGCCCCTCTCATGTAAGCGCCGGCCTAACTCTTTAAAAAGTCGGTGGGCCTCCGAGCCCCAGGGTCCAGCGGTTTCTATGGCTATACTGGTACAAAGTCAAGGCGGAGTATCTAGTGTGCTTCAACTTGGCAGTAGCCTCTGCTGCCGAGCCGGCACAACGTGAGGGCTGCCTCAAATGCGATGCTGCAAAAGTGCTTACGCAAGTAGCATCCCATAAAAGGCAGCGCCTTTCCGCCATGGAACCAGCATAAGGCCATCTGGTCTTTTGCCATCTGTACGCCTGAGGCCCAGTGGCTCCAACAGGCACGGTATATTGGCTGAAACCATGGCTCGCCGAATAATTTCGTTGATGGCGTGATGCCTCGGAAATCGTCCTGCACACCTTTGGCAATTAACTAAGGCCGTGGTGACAATTTTCACCCACCATTGCCCCGCAGCGGCAACAGTGGGCCTCGCACACTTTGGCACCCAACCTAAGGGCTGTCGCTATTTTCAGCGAGTTGTTCTCGCGAAAAGTGCCAAGTTGGGCTGATGGTATCGCTTGCAACCATGCTCCTGACTCCGGTTGCGCGAGTGCCTTGAGGCGCGCCAGGCCTACGCCTGAGGCATTGGACAGTAAGGAGTCGTAAGTGTGTTTGTTCCACATATCGACCCATTGCCATTGGCTGGACGGATTTTCAGGCCGCGTGTCGATAGTAATTGTCGTCACCCATCTTGCAAGCGCATCTTGCAGAAATGGAACCGAGAAATTGTCACAATTGAGTGAAAAGATGTCACAAGATCTGCTGTTAAGCCTATATTATCTGTTGTTGTGTTTTTACCAGAGTTAGTAAATAAAACTTAAAATAACAAAAAAAAAGTTACAGAAGGTATTCTAAAATATACTCGTATGAAGAATCCCTTTTTTGGAAGTTTTTCAATGAATCATTATGGATTTCAAGCAGATAGTCCGTTATTTCAGAAGTATTTATTTTGGTAAATAATACTGGGTAAAGTAATACGAGATATAATAACTGATCATTATTATAACAATCATAATACGAGTACCTATATACGCTCACTTTGTAAAAGCTTGATTAGTATAATATACTATATATTATATACTCAGTTCGGGTAAGTGCGCCACCAGGTAAAAGTGCGCCACCAGGTAAAAGTGCGCCCCCAGGGTAAGTACTGATATTGATTTAAATGAATGAGGCGCACTTTACCTGGTCGCGCATTTACTCGAACTGACCCTAACATTCATAATGAACATTTATAATGAACGAAATATATAATTTCAAAATATCTACTTTCGTAAATTATAACGTTATTTAGATATAATACCGATTGTGTTCACGCAAAACGAACATGTTTTATTAAACTCAAGTAATATTCATTATCAAATAATCATAATTCAAATTTGCCGCGCTGTCAAGTCAATCAATCATTAACGAAGAGCGCGATGGCCGCGCCACCAGGTGAGAGAGGAGCGAGCGGTCTTTGGGCATCCAGGGGAGGCTGCGGTGAGGACTGCCGTCCGTATTCTAGGTAATTCCAGGACGGAGCCTAGGAGCCCTAAGTATCATCACACATATTTAGTGGACCCAGGAGAGCGGAACACAATTTAATTCCTTCATTTTTAGGTAGCCCACGACGGGCCCCAACATATTGATATTACAATGAAACCATATAATGTTTATAACACCTAAGATTTAAAACATATATTATACAGTTAATCTAACATCAAAAAGCATAATACTCGTTTAGTATAAACGCCTACAACTATTTTAGGAGCAATTGTTTTGTGTAGGGGTCGCAGTTTTAACGTAACCTAACCTATTTTCCTTTCAGCCGTTAATTGAAATATTAAAAATTCGAATTCCGATTACCCTTTTAAATGCTGATTTTCAAAATTCCGAATCGAGCGACCAATAATAAATCCGACTACTTAAACAAAAGTCCGAAACATCAAATTTTGTTTTGCAAATTGTACTTAAATAATATGTAACTATTAGGTAGTAAAAAAGTGTTCGGTACTGGCGCTTCGCCGGCCGCTACAGCGGCACGCTCGCTTTGCTCGCTCGGTTCGCGCGCTGTAGGGTCGCGGTTGACCTAATTCTCCTCCTCGCTTCACTCGTCGTCGTACCTACACTGACCTGCCTTAGAGTATCTCTGAAACTACTTTAAACTAATCAAAAATCCGAATTTCTCCGCGGGCTCTTATATATGTCTCATATATCTTATATTTTGTTATCCTACTACTACTATACTAAAAGATATTATTATGATCTTTATAATTTTTGCATGTTATACGAACTGACATTAGTCAATTTGAGTGTTCTAGAAAAAAAAGATTATATACCATGAACATTATGTCAATGTAGCAGATACATTTATTCACTTTATTGGTAAAGGATTCGCATAAAATACATTATAAAATAATACTAGCCTAACTATTAATATATAATATATATATTCCTTATAAAAGTATTGATTTTGTTGTTATAGCTAACGTTCATTATATCTTGTAAATGTTATTAATATGAAATTATATATAATGTTGTTATATTTCGTGAGACGCACCCAATAATATTATAATGTCTATTGTTTTCAGGTACTGTGTGTAAGTCAAATATTAACGTTTACCATTATTTGTCTTAAATTACTGTTATTATTTCAAATATTTTGTAAAGTGTATTAATTAAAAATAAAATGGCTTAAACGAACATTTTCGCGTAAACCAACGGTGGAATAAAATGGATAAGATGAAAGCGTTTGCGCATAACAGTTTTGTATTTCCTTTCCCTAAACCGCCTGTCACTCAAAGGATTTTGCGGTGTGGCTGTACAACGATCCACCATTACTTTAGAGAGATTTAGAATGTTACTGCGGAATTCAACTTGTTTCCAGAAATAATTCAAAATTATGATTTTAGATTGCAGGATTATAAATGCCAATTGAGTTTAAAAGTATCTTTGTGTTTTTATTATGTATGATGTTGTTTCTATTTATTGAGTAGTGTTGTAATGTCTTCTTTGTAGTAAGCAATAGTAAATATAATAAAATGAGGTATTGAAGGCATTACTTACTACTTATGTGTGCCAAATATTTAATACGAATGCTCATATTGCTCAGATTGTATCTAATCGATGATCATACCCTATGCAAACAATGTTTATAGTCTCTGACAGTTTAGTAGCTTTCTTCTCTTTTTACAAACACAAATATAAAAGTGATTGAGAAAGGCAAGCTAATTTGAACGCTATCTATACTAAAATAGATTTTACAGTACATATGGTGCTACTTTCCCGCACTAGTGCGGAAAGAGCACTTTCCGTGCATATGTCGAAACTTTAAAGAGCAATATGTACAATAAAACATTGTACACGTGTCGATTTAAAACACTCCCTTCGGTCGTGCGAATGTTCTATTTTCGGCACTTGTATTTTTTTATTTAATCTTTATGCACAAAAGAACAACTTATCGTACAAAAGGCGGACTTAATGCCGTAAGCATTCTCTACCAGTCAACCTTTGGGCAAAGCAGACAAATTGTGGGCGGTGCAACTACAGATATTAACACACATTGAACATACATTTATAATAAATAACAAAAATAGCCAAATAAATAAAAATACATACAAATATAAATACCTACATAATTAAATATATATATATATATACAGACGAAAATAGAGAACAGAACACTAAGAATCTACGGCTCTGCTAGCAAACAACTTGCGTAAAGATCTTTTAAACGCGAATCTGGTCGAAGACTGTCGGATTTTAACGGGTAGACCTTTCCAGAGGCGAGCGATTCGAATGGTAAACGAATTGGTCATGAAACCAGTTCGGCGAAGTGGAATAGCGAGAGAAAGATTGCCTGAAGAGCGAAACTGACGGGTACAGTTCACGCCATGGTACTGGAACAAACTTTTGAGATAGTCGGGAGATTTCGGGTCCTGGAGAATTGAAAAAAGGAAGCAAAGCATACGAAGATTACGGCGTTGGCGGATGGGTAACCAACCAAGCTTAAATCGGTAGGAGGAGACATGATCGTATTTACGGAGGCAGAAAACAAAACGAATACAGTTATTAAGGAGACGGTCTAGTTTATTTAGGAGTTCCTCGTTTAGGTCCGGATAACACACATCACCATAGTCGATTATGGGTAGGATCAAACTTTGCACTAATAAAACTTTGGTTTTAATAGGCAAGAAGTGTTTGAGTTTATTGAGGACATGAAGGGAGCCGATCACCTTTCGGCTAACTTCAGCAACATGGGTCCTCCAATTCAGGGAGTTGTCCAAATATACTCCTAAATTCTTTACCTTCTGGCTATAAGGGATAGCAGTGGCATTTAATTCAATATGAGGAATAGAGTTAAAATCTAGCTTAGCCACTTGATAGGAACTACCAATGACAATGGCCTGACATTTGGACGGGTTGACAAACAAGCCAAATTTCTCGGACCATCTCTGAATGTGCGCCAGATCTACGTGTAACTTATCAATGGCAGCTGAGAGGTTAGAGACGTTAGACTGATCATACAATTGTAGGTCGTCAGCATACAGGTGGTAAGCACAGCGAAAGTCAGGAGTCAGAAAGTTAATAAAAATAGAAAATAAAAGTGGAGATAAGATCCCTCCTTGAGGTACGCCAGTAGCTAGTTCGCACCAGTCAGAAAACTTCCGATCTACTCTGACTGCTTGCTGGCGACCACGGAGATAATCCGAAAACCAGCCAATGGCAGCGGACGACACATTTAAGTGTTCAAGTGTATCGTAAATAACTATAACCAATGATGTAATATAAAAAAGAGGTAGATACGTTGTCTGTATAAAATTCCGTGTTTAAAAATGGCCACCAAATCTGACAGCTGAGACGTCCATTGACGACGCGACATTGAGGCAAGGTTGGCTGAGTTTTAGTGTGCCACTTTTGGAGTGCTTATAACCTATCTGCCTCTTTTTTATATTACATCATTGGATTTAACTGACATTATTGAATGAAAAACACCACTAGTGTTTATGCCACCGTTAGATTGTGAACACCGTCAGTTTCTAATCTTACTCGCGATACTATACACTCTCGAATAATAAAATTGTGAACTGTCAATACCATTCACTAATTTAACGCATTGGCTTGACGACGTAAAAAAGACCGCGGGTCATTTCTGGATGAGACTAGCACGGGACCGGGATAAGTGGCGTACTCGAAGAGTACTTATGCTCAACAGTGGGCGATTACAGGCTGAAAATGATAATGATGATGATTGACAGATTATAAACACCCAGTACTACATGACTAGGAACACCCCTGTGTAGGTATGCGTGCTTCCTAGATCTCTCCAAGGCGTTCGATCTACTGGCTTATGACGTCCTATGGAGCAAGTTAGAACGCGAGACAGATCTGCCTGGTGATGTTACATGCGGTGGGCTGACTCGTGCTCCGATCTGTACCGCCTTCAGTGTGGTGTGAGGCAGGGGGGTTGACATTACCAAAATTATATAATTTATACATCATCGTTGATTGTTGAGCTTAGCAGTGCCAAAATCGAGTGTTCGATTGACGGAATTTGATTTGTTACGCTGACGATATAGTACTGCTGAGTCCATTGATCGATGCGCTCCGGAAGCTAGTCGGCATGTGTGTGAAGTACGCGGAGTCTGAGGGCTCAAGTACAACAAAAAAAAAATCGGCCAAGTGCGTGCAACACGACTCGAACAAAAATATGAGCTGCCCAAAAAAGCCATTCCCGAAGAGTGTTGCATCTCTTTTTCTCGTGCACGGAAGGCATAAGCGTGTCTCTATCAAGTGGGCGTGGTGAACTCGAATCAAGGCATCCCCTTAACGCAATGGCGAATAGGTTGGACTGTCCATTTGAGACCCCAGCCAACAAAATGAAATGTACATATAATTATGTATTACTAAATTATAAATAATAAGACTTATTTAAATTTTAAAATTCATGTATTTTTGTAATTAAATACTTTTAAATCAAACTATTTGCATTTTAATATTTATTCAAATTGTTATTTATTTATTTTTCTGACATGTTTACGAGTATAAAAATTCATTTTGACTTGGATTTTTAAATCTAAATGATGAAAACTTGTTTTGTTGAATAATTAACATTATATTAGGTTACGAAGATAATATTTATTAACCAATATGGACCTGGTTCTCAAATTAAACGTATTTAATCATTCATTCATAAGATGACGGTGGTCATAATCTAACGCTAACGTAGGTATATAAGTTCATTATAATCATCTCAATTGGGTGCGTGGGGCTGCGTATACCAGCAGTTTTGTTGGGATCGTTTTAATTAAGTCGAAGCAATTTGGCGAAGCATCTGAATTTCAAATAAGTCGTTTAATAAAACGCTTGTTTTCTGCTGGAGCGAACAAAGGGGAAGCGTTGAAAATGACGATGGCTATAAATCTTTTCTGAATTGAAATGTAACAGCCAGTCTGAAATTTAATTGTTCTCTTTTAGCTGAGAGGGATGAATATGCGGGTGGGTGCGAGGATATGAAATAAGTAATTGTTTGATTTGATAAGGAATTATTATTAAACAGTCAAGTTTTTTTTAGTTGAACATGAGGAGCACAACGCATGAGTTCGGCTGCTCGAAATTAAAAACAAGTAACTAGGTTTTAGCTAATTGTACAGGAGAGCCAAAAAACGTTTTTTAAGTTTAAAGACAATTACTCTAAAAATATACGACATACTGAAATATTTTTTGTGTTGAAGGTTTAAAAATATTTTACCTGCAACATGTTTTTTTCAGATACCTATAACTACTACCTTTACAGGTATGCAGCTGAAATTGCTGAAAATGGTTTTTAGCTTTGTTATAAAAATAAAAAAAAGCTTTAACCACGCGCTAAAAGCAAGTATCTTAAGATACTTGTTTTTTGGTATAAGTTTCATAATTTTTCGAATAAAAGAAAAATGTTAATGCATTTTATTTTTATTTATGTCTAACAGATTACGGTAATTGCTTGATATTAGACATGGTGGAAAACTTTACTGGTCCCGTCTCATGCCTTCCACATGGATCAAATCAGCAACTTCGTCAGTTTCCGGCAAATCATGCCAAAATTTATGTCAGTTAAGTGGAATTAGTGGTACTAATTTACCTATAATTTCTTTTTTTGAAGAAGAACGTATTCCTCGTGCTTTGTTGAGCCTATTTGGAAGGCAGTTAAGTTTGAACCTTTTTCTAAAAAGTCAATATCACTGTATGCCATTTCATCAAACGAAATATATTCAAACGGATTATATCGCATGTGTAAATTTATACACACAGATGATTTTTTGGTCACTGCAATGCTTTTTAAAAACAATCCGTTTGATTATATTTTTCGGTTCGTGTTTATGTTAAAACACAGGATTAATTTTAATTTGTTATTAAAAATTATTGATATAAATTTAATTCATTCATAAAGCTATAAAAACAGAACACGAATATGAATTAAAAGCATGTTTTGTACATACCTTTCTTGGTGCAAACTCAAGGCTACTAGTTTTCTTCCCCGACTGAAGGAGGAGGGTTTTATGTGAGTAACTAACATAACTTAACATTAAGTGATTGATCACATACGCCACGCTTTTTTACTATACGCACCTAAAAATTACTAGTAATTTCTATTGACACTTAAATATTACGTTGTACGTTTTTAACCATTCCATAGAATAAAAGTGAATTGACACTGCGTTCACTTTTCATGTAGGTACGGGTATTCTTATTTTTTGCAATAATTCAATCTAACACTTAGATTGTGGTTACTGAGCTAAAAACAAGTAAGTCGTTGGTCAAACCAAATTAAATCCAAGCAACTCATTTCAGTTTTCTGGTCCACTTTTATAATCGGGCAAAGATAAAAACAAGGATCTAGTTAAGCCAAGGTAAAAGCAAGTAACAATATTTTATTTGCTTGAAATTACCCTGGTTGTAGCTGAGATGCTTGGATTTAGTTAAGATTTGTTTACTAATTTGAGTTACTTGGAATAGTTTTTGTTAAATAACTAAAAAAGTATTACTATAAAAAATGGGTGGCCGTCTAGTCGCATAATAACTATTGTCATAATATCGATTGTCATACAGCATTACGCATAAATATGATGCTCATATAATTTTTTTGGCCTAAACTATACTATGGCATAATTGTTTCCTGTCATAACTATACAGAGTCATAATTAGTTTAATGAAAATGTAGAATGTCATACATTTATTTAGTCATAATAGTGATAATTATAATTATTTTTAGTAATAATTGTAAATTTCACACGGTTATCAAGCCATAATATTGATCATCATAATTATTTTACCATTTTATTATACTTTCTAAAAATAATACAAAAAGTTAGTTAAGTTTGAGATTTGATCAAAAAACAATACAAAGGGTGGGCGTAAAATAAACTTTTCTCTGAAATCAACAAATGCCAAGATCAAATCAAATCAAATAATCAAATAACTTTATTTAGCCTTCACATAGGTCATAGCTTGCTTACAGAATAGGTACATAATGTGTGGTAGCAAAAGGATAATCTAAACAGTGAGTAAGCGTCTTCTGTTCCCCGTACCTACTAGTAAAAACTGTATCACGGTGGAACAAGATTCCCCTCCCCTCGTTGTTGTTTACAGTATATATAAGTATAGAATGTTAATCTAAATTGGTAAGCCCGTTACAAAATATGTGGGTAGAGTTAAAAACAGAAAAGAAAAGAAATATTACCAACAAAGTTGGCAGAAGATAACAATATGAATAGTTAGCTCAACACTACACGCCCGCGATGAGAAGATAGTGGTGCATAAAGTTTAAGTTTTCACGTAGGCAGTAGGGAACAGGGCACTAGGTTAGGTGTATGACTGTCTACAGTTATGCGTAATGATCAGTATGACGAATCCACGTATGCTTATCATTTGATAAGCATACGTGGATTCGTCATACTCATCATTACGAAAAAAAAAAATGTGGAATAGCGGTGAAAGTTTAACAAGGTGCTAAAATTTTAACGTGAAATAGACATTGTCACATTTTATGGGTAGGGGTCGGGTTGCATACAGTTTATAGACATATATGACTAATAAATATATACAAAATTAGGCTAATGCATCAGAATGCGAGAAATTGATTGGGCAAAAAACAGATTTTCGACAAAAATGGACCTACTTGTTTTTAATTTCGAGGAGCCGGTTGGGCACTAAGTATCTGTTTACTTTCGGTAATTTTTCTATAGTGTTATAAATGGTATCAGGCCGCTTGTGCAGGTGAAGTTAAAATAAATTGGTAAGTTCGTTGGCAACTTTTCATTTCAGATTATCTCATTGTCCTAAATATATATTTTCAATCAATTGTTTTATATTTGTCTTAAAAATATTTACTTTTAGCTTCCAGCTTTTAATGACTTAAACATGAAAATGCCGCCCTTCCCCTTATACCTTTCTCTACAATACATACTCACTGTAGTAGTGAATCCCTTTTACGTTAGTTACGTGAACATTTTGTTGACGACGTTGCTTTATTTAGCTACTAGCTCACGCAAATACTTATCTACTCACAGCGTGTTTTTAAAGTTTAACCCTTGTTTCCAAATAACAGAGTTGGGCTTGCGTCGGTTTGGTCCCATTAGATATGAGGGTTGGAAAGCTAATAATGTTAATTTGCACGTCAAATTGTCCAGATGTTAAATTCAAAGTAAAATAGAAATAATGAGGTGTCAACGAAGAAACAACGGTGGAACACCGTAGCGTAAAAAAAGTGACAATGTCTATTTCACGTTAAAATTTTAGCACCTTGTTAAACTTTCACCGCTATTCCACATTTTTTTATTGGATCAGGAAACAAATAATTGTAGTTTAATATCGACTAAAATAATTGCAGGTAATCCCGTGCCATCCATTACTGTTCCCAGGATCATAATTTTCTAAATTACCGATTGATTATTATGTGATCAGAATTACTTAATTACTTTTAATTACGTGACTGTCTGCGTTGCACGCTGGGCTGAAAATCGTATTGTTATGATCTTGAATTAACCTTCACTGCAGAAATGAACACTTAAATTTCTTAAATCTACCCTTCAAGATTTTTTTATGAATTTTGGGATGATTTGGTCGGAAAAATAATCCATTTAAAAAAAATATATATGACGCGTCGGTAAAAACTCGATGAATTTTGAAAGTACCTACTTAAAGGAAAAAAAAAGTAATATAAAAAAAACAATAATTTCTTGACGTCCAGTTCAATTTGATGACGTCCCTATTTTTTACCACCGGTGGCATGTCTTTATTTTGGCTGCAAACATAATTATGTCAACGTAAACAAAAAAAAAAAAATTATGGAGCCAATCCAACCTATAAAATATTTTTTTCCTCTAGACTACCAAGAAATCTGTTATATCCTTGTAAACTCAAACTCAAAATGATCTTTATTCAAGTAGGCCTAGTATCAAATCGTCAGTTAATTGTTAAGAGTAATTTATGAAACAAAATATAAAAATTATATGAAGTAAAAATTATATTAAAAATACTAAGTTTACGCTTCACATAGTACTTGAATTTATTAATAGACTAGCTGATGCCCGCGGGTTCGCCCGCGTGGTTATAGGAAAATGTAACATTGAATTTTCCCGTGGGAATTAGATGTTTTCCCGCTGGAAAAAGCAGCCTATGTCACTCTCCAGCTTCTAAACTATCTTCATACAAAAAATCACATCAATACGACGCTCCGTTGCGACGTGAAAGAAGGACAAACACACACACACACAAAACAAAACAGACCATAAACAAGAGGTGTCAATGTGTCATATTTCTAATTTCCCACCAAAGTTCCAGTTCAAAATTAAAAGACGAAATATGATAACTATAAATTATTCGTTATTAATAACTTATTAAGATTTTATTCGTGTTTGTGAAGTTAAGAAAATTGTGTAGGTACGTTCCTTTTAAAATGGACGAAGAAGAAAAAAACTGCACCGCTGAAGAAATTGCGTGAGTAGTAATAGAACTAACGGAAAACTTACTGCCTGAAAAGTCAAATGCTATTTATTTAAAATTAGTCATGGTATGCAACGGTGTATAACTTGGTCTTAAAAAGCTCGTGGCGTTTTCAATTGCGATGCTCGCCAAGGCTCGCATCGCAACTCACGACACTCGCGTTTTAAGACCCTACTTATACCACAGTTGCATAAAATACTATTAAAATAGTGTTGCAAGATTACTTAGCACTATCAAACAAACGATGAGACTCATTTGTAATTCTGATTCGAGTGAGTCTGGTTAATCTGAATGTAAGTAAGTCTAATATTTATGTTGTAAGCCTCACTTTGTTTCTATTGGAATTGAACTAATTTAATTTCAGAATCAATTTTCATTTATATTTAAAGATAAATAGGGGTGCCAACATTTAAAGTAGTAACTTACAGTTGAAATTGCTGCAGTTTTAAAACAGAGAATTGTATTTGCCAACATCTTTGAAATGATAATTTTTAATGATGGTGTAAAGGTGTTCTTTACATTAAAATTAAAAATGCTAATTTTTCTTTGAAGATTGAAGTCGTTATTAATTGAAATGCTTTCTGCTAGAAACATCATTTTATTCAGTGTTTAGTTAGTTATGGGCGTTTTCCGCAAGTCGACACCCAGTGTGCCTATTTTGCGTGAATCGGTGAGGTAGCGCTACTCTAACCACCCCAGCTCCTCCAGAAAGTTTGTGAGTGCCTTGGTGTTGCTGACTGCGTTCCGTAGTGTGTCCTGAGACCCTAGGTGCTTTTCCCTGTATACTTCTACCTGCTTACAGTCCAGTAGAATGTGTTTGGTTGTTTCTTCTGCTTCCATGCACGCACTGCGCATGGGGCTGTCTGTGATACCCAAGTTGTATAGGTGTCTGTTCAAAGTGTTGTGCCCTGTTATTATTCCCACTATCTTGCGTAGTTGGTTTCTATGTGTCCTCAGTAGTGCGATTGTGAGTTTGTTGTCGCGTTTCGACAAAATCTCTTTAGTCTGTCTGCATGTGTCTATCTCCTCCCAGTATCTTTGGTGTAGTTTAGATATGAACAGCATATACAAATAAAAATCGAATAATAGTGCTCACACCTTTATTATAAAAACCTTATAGTTATTACAATATAATACATCTAATAATAATTATAGTTTTATTGACTATTACGCTAAATCAACAGTCAACCAAAGCACCAATTCATATAATATTTTTGTTATACAATACGATAAATTATTACTGTTTCGACTTGTAGACTTCGACAAATAAACACTACTATTCAAATACGATAAGAGTCAACTTATAAACTAAACATTGTACAACGTTAACACCATTATTAAGAAATAGGTATTTATTGATAAAACACCCTAGCAGTTGCTACTATATGGACTTTAGTACTATGTACTATAGAAATACATAATCGTTCTATAAACTGTATAGTGTACGATTGTGTTAGTAAAATAGACGTTAAAACTTTGTTCCGTGCGATCAATAAAGGGATCGTTTTCATCTAATATTACACAAATATCATATAAACTAAACAGGAGAGTTTTTCAGATTACATCTTAACGTTTTACAAAAATAATATGTACTTACAATATTTTCCAAATGTTTTGTGTAAGTATTGAAATAAAAAGTTTCGTATAAAAAAAAAAACATTTTATAGTTATAAAGCATTATTTTAAATTGAAGATACGTTGTTGACCGGTAGACACAAATGCAGGTCCCACTCCCAACACAGCGTATCAGGAACAGCACATAATAAGTGACATGAGCTAATAAGATTTCAAATAGTGTTGTACTTTAGTCAATACTGACATTAACTTTATGTGAGGTATCTTGTTGGTTGTTGATACTCAATTGGTTTATAAGGTGTGCAGTACTTCAGTATGTTTACTTTTAAGGTTCTGGTTACAAGATTCAATCTCTACTGAAATCCCCCTGGAGTTGCTCCACATCAACACACCGCACCAGGAATTCAAAGACTTCTAGAATCATAATAAAAGATCGCTTAATTGGTTTTGATCACGATTTAGATGAAAACGATCATAGTAAAGTGATTAAGGTTAAAATTATATTTTTATTTATTTACAAGTGATGTGCAATTTTACGGTAGAATCAGTATACATTTTAATGCTATTTATTTGTTTCGCTACTTTCAAGTTTCTTACGTTATACTTTGGCATGGTTATGGTTATTATCATAAAGGTGCTTTAAAATTAAGTTTATAACAAAAGAAAATGAACCTTTGCCTTTAAATACTTATATCAAAATTTGAATGAAGTAAATAGTTTGGCCATGTCGAAATATGCTTAGATTTTTTGTTAGAAAATTAAATAAATATACATCTAATATTGTAACAATGTGCATAAGTGATATGAAGACAAGATATTTTAATAGATTCCTATGATATGTTAAACTCTCTAAATAACATAGACAGAGTAGGTACACCAATATTAAAAACAAATACTCGGTTAGATTTGTAGCGACTTTACGAGTTAAACAGAAACGCAGCTTCCAAATAGTAAAGGGACTAAGCAATGTTTCACAAAATATCATTGTACAACAAAAACCCAATGCTTTAAATGTTTATAATTCGTAACGTCGCTACTTTAGGTATAAACATATATACGTTTACATTGATACTTACAGTATGTACACTCTCACTAATGGTCCTTAATGTTTAATATACAAGACCCTCGGACGGTATCTCAGCTCCTTTTAAAGATCTTTATGCATTAACTTTCACTAACGCTGTATAAAGCAACATCTTCTAAAGTAAAATAATCAAATATTCAAATTTTCATTTCATCATTCATAAACTGAAAATAAGAAAAACGTAATCTGGAAGAACCTTTACTTTTCTGGAATTGTTAATTTTAATATATTTTCTTCCTAGAAAACAAGCACTAATTACAAAAACATACACGAGTTTTGAAGATCTAAAATTACCAGCTTGGACGCTTTCGGTTAAATCATTGTTATTTAACGCTTCTAGTTTTATGAAGCCACCCAGGTGAAACTAAACACACTATAGACAAATCAACATTATCAAGAGAAAATGCCACAGTGTAATTAAGTGTTAACCTGATTGCTAATCATGCTAACTATAGGCGTCGTATTACTAAGACGAAACAGGGGTACGCCGGAAGGCGACAAAGGGTACCGAGCGGGTAGCGGGCGGCAGGAAAATTGTACCAAAAGGAAATGCCTCCCCGCACCATCTCAGTTAAGCGGTTGACCTATGGGATCGGTATGAACCGAACGTCAGTGCAGTTTGCATTTATTCATGCGTTCGATTTACGGATTAGTGCCAACAGCTTTACCCACAATCATCTGAACGAATATCAAGTTCAAATCGAAATTATTTCTGGCGCCAAATATGATTTTAATTTGTGTTTGTTACATTGCCATGGCCTAATAGAGGTACAAAAAAACGCGAATTTATATTTAATTAACCGTTATAAAAATAACCCTCATCAACTTCAATTTCAAGTTTTGAGAACTCTTATGAATAATTTAATGAGGCATTATGAGCTTTAGCGGTACTATAGAGCAGCTGTCGTGGTTGGGTAAAAGGTATTGGTTTTTTTAATTATGAAAAGCTAAACCAAAACGTTTTTTATTTGGTCTGTGCAAAATAATATTCTTAGCCGCTTTCTCTTTAAGGTTTTTCTAAACATCATTTACACGCACCGTCGAACAATATTGTAATTACTACATAAACCCGAACGATTCAAGAACGTATAGAAACTTACTAGCGTAACTAAACCGTCTAAGTAGGTCACCTGTCTTCGTAGCGCATGACAAGTACAAGCAGCATCGATGTTAATAGCAGGCCTGTGTAGCTGGATTTAGTCTTCACGCCGCTTTGTAGCTCGGCAAGGCTTGAACCTGTTGTAAGAGAAACAAGCAAATAAGTTGTAGTAGTGAGAAACGTGAAATAAAATAAAATTAAATGATAGCTTACGTCACATAAAATGCAATGAATTAAAGGTTTTCATATAAGTAGTGCAGTTGAAACTATACCTTTTGTTTTTATTTCTTTATTGATATGGTCTAGGGTAAATTTGGAAAATAAAATTCAATGAATTAAAGGTTTTCATAGAGGTAGAGCAGTTGAAACTATACCTTCTGTTTTTATTTCTTTATTGATATGGTCTAGGGTAAATTTGGAAAAGTAGCATTATCTAAACGTCATATTTAGAACTGTACCTAGGGCAATTTTGTATGTGTTGGGTGCATTTGTACCTTTGTATTTCAATAAAGGCCGAAGCAAGAATACCGATATTCCCAAAAAAATAAAATTTATTCCCAATGAATTCGTAAAAGAGGCAAGAAATTTATTAAAAATGCATGTCAATGTGGCAATGACGCTGTTTTCTAAACACGTCTAATGAAAAAAGGTGTTTTGCAACCGGCTTAAGCATCTTTCAAACCTTCTGAAAGTGCCCATAGTTGCAAGTAGTCTACGTTAAATGACAACTTTGGACATAGAGAGGGGAGAAGAGCGTTGGCAGTACGAGGCAATATGCTCGCCCGTAGGTTTACACGTTGTAATAAACAATAGTTAACCCTTTTTAAAGCGTATTGACAAAAAAATTACACGTGTAGCCTGCTGTGGGTGAGATTTACGCAGAGGGCATTACGTGTACAATATAACAACATCCTCAGAATGCTGTTGTGGCTGCTGAAGCACTGCAGTGCATCAGGCATATTTGCCGAGGTTCGGGCAGACGACTTTTGCCATTCGGCGGAAGAGAGTAAGTGGCCTCGCTGCTGAACCGGGTGCTAGGCAGCAGCAACAGTATGCTGAGGGGGCTAGCCGACTGTCTCGACTGCCCGCTCATAAAATGTCGAAACGGTTGTTAGATATCTTACAAATATGATAATTATTAGTGTTTAGTATGGATTATCTACAATTCATATGTCAGCTTTAATGTCACCCACCTCCAATACCTTTCATATTCCTATCCCTGGAAAACGCGGGTAGAATGAAGACATCAACTGACATCGCTGTCAACCAACCAGTTCAGCTCCTGATACGATTCGGGTCGGTCAATGTCGAGTACTATCTCCATTCCGTCACTCGCCAAAGGCTTCGAACTAACCATTTTTTACCTATCATCGTCGTCATTAAATCGGTACATCAACGCAGAAGTTTTAAGAAGAAAAGTGCGTAAGACCGGCAGCCTTAACATCTTGCAGCCAGCGCTACGTTTGAACCAGGTACGCGTTTTCCACCACTTTCCCTTTTTGCTACTTCAATTAGTCTGTCATTATTATAATTATCTCTTGTTAACAAGGTTCTTTTTATATATCACTTGGGTTTGAAATAAACAATGGTTATTTAATTTAATTATAAATTAAACGGATTTCTCGTTATTTTTTAAATAATGATGTGGTGTATAGCCACCACAAATATATATGCGAGGGCAGCAGCTGTGCTGTGGCGAACCGACAGCTCGAGTCAGTCGCCGGCTAGCTGTCGGTGAGCGAGGTCACGTCTGCGCGCCTGAGCTAATAGCACCCAATGGTTGTTTTATTTATACGAGTATACCCTGAGAGACCCAAGGTGAAACGTCACATTGGCGACGAGTCCTCGAGTAAGTGACAAACCATATTTAAAACATTCCTTGGGTTTCTTAAAAACGCTAAAACGAAAGGAAGAAGCAAATACGAACCCGTGTGTGTCAATAAAATAAAAGTTATCGAGGCATAACAACTATTCAGTGTACCGTTCGTTGAGTGTTTATTCAGTGTTTCGTGTGTGTCGTTGTAACTTGTAACCTAGTTCTACATATATAATTAACGAGAATGATATTATTGGATGATTTACTATATCAAAATGGTCATTTACAAAGTGGCAGACAACACAGAAATGAGAATACGAGGAGTACTTTAGCATTGGTATCTATAGATAATATTGTGCACCTTGCAGGTGCAGTCTTTTACTTAATCTCGCAGTGAGATAGCAATAAAACCGAAAACTCAACTTATTTAGTGTTGTGTTGTTTATGTTTTCTTTAAGTATCTACTTGGATACTCGTAGTATTTTAACGACACAGCAGAAGGTATTTATTAAAGCATAGAGGTGAATCAACTTTTTAGTGTCCTCCCCGTCTTATTTGCTGTCTAAAAGGGGATTACGAGAAATACGATGTTGCTGTTGCTAACTGTCGTTGCATTCCTTACTCAATTAATTATAGCGTGAAACTAAATGACAACTGTATTAACAGATATTAATTTGCCCTCGACTGGTGCAATTGCACCAGTTGCCAGGAACGTAGAATGTCCCCGATTTGTATGAAAATTGTATTTGTCCCCTAGACAACCATGTTTCTGCTAAAATACGGTTTGCGGGATGCAACATTATATGTTCAAACAGACTGTTTATCTGGCTATAAGAAAATTTACCAAATACACATGTCGTGGTAACTGACCATGAAGAAAAGCTAAGGGACAAGAAAAGTTGATTGACCGATAAACATACAAGTACCTACCTTCTTTCAAAAAATAAAAAAATGAAATCGCACTAATTATAATAACAAGTGTGAGTTTGAATATATCTAAACCTGCGTTTTACTTATTCGAGTAGCGTATTTAATAGGTACACTGAATAGGTAAGCCCCAAACAACAACAAAGGTACCACGGTGGAGGAAAGTGTTTAGATGTAGATGCTAGGTGCCTGGGAGCACGCGCTCAGTGTAAAATATGCCATTGAGCATATGGTGTAAAATATTTCAAGGTTCATAAAGTGATATATATATATATATATAAAATATATGATGAGGTATACATGAATAATTTCCTGTACCGTGTCTGTGGGGAAATAATCCAAGACAGGACAAAAATATGGAATATAGGTATTACATTAACGTTACTATCATACTATAAAGAAATCATCTATACCTATGCAGTAGTAATTGTTATCTATAGTTTTGTGGATTGAAATTAAAGGCCAGAATAATAATTATCATAATTAGGATCGTGCCCATCAATGAGGCGTAGTACATGATCGTTTTAAATTATAATCACATTATACAAACGGCATTTATATAAATTGATAAAATCCTTATTTGGCTATAAGTATCTAAACGGTAAATTCTAGTCACGTCTAAAGAAAGCACAACCTTACCGGCTATCCGTGGTAGTACATTAATAATAACATATATCTAGTGGTTACGAATATATTTCGTAACTATGAAACATAAATTATTCGTGTATTCTAAATCAAAATTACCAAGGTTAAATCAAAAGCACCACACCCCCACCAAGTGCTAAAGAGCGAAATCTCCCCGAGTTCCACATAACTAGTGATATATGATGTATATCTGGTTATGCTATTAACATAAAGTGAAATAAACAGACCAAAATGTGGTTATGACATGGAATGCATGTCACATAAATAGCAAATAAATAGACCAAAATGTGGTTATGACATGGAATGCATGTCACATAAATAGTAAATAAATAGACCAAAATGTGGTTATGACATGGGATGCATGTCACAAATAGTAAATAAATAGACCAAAATGTGGTTATGACATGAAATGCATGTCACATAAATAGCAAATAAATAGACCAAAATGTGGTTATGACATGGAATGCATGTCACATAAATAGTAAATAAATAGACCAAAATGTGGTTATGACATGAAATGCATGTCACAAATAGCAAATAAATAGACCAAAATGTGGTTATGACATGGGATGCATGTCACAAATATTATATAAATAGACCAAAATGTGGTTATGACATGAAATGCATTTCACATAAATAGCAAATAAATAGACCAAAATGTGGTTATGACATGGAATGCATGTCACATAAATACTTAGTAAATAAAAAGTTGATTTTGCTCATGATGTGAGTTAATACACAATTATGACATGGAATGCATGTCATATAAATAGTCAAAGAAAATGAATAAATAATTGATTCTGCTCATGATGTGAGTTAGTACAAGCGTCAGTTGCTAACCCATAATGTGGGTAAAATTTCAGAAGTTGTATGCTAGTTTATAAGCAAGTCCATAATGCGGAAAAAAAAAAAAAAAAAAAAAAAAAATAACAGGGCATGTGCTAATTTTACAAACCAATCCCATAAGGTGGGTATAGCAAAATAATTGCTGATTGAGATGAGGTCTCAAGAAAATAATGAAGTAAAATAAAAATATTCAGATACCTTTTTATTGATGGTTAGATTGCCAAGGGCAATCTGGAAAATATGTATTGGAGCAAGGACGGTAAAATTGGCTTTAAATATTTTTTATAAACATATTTATGTGCTAGCAGTCAACGTAATTAAATAATGCTATCCAAATCAAATTAGAAATACAGATAATATTTTTTGACTGTTACTGTTAGACAAGAGCAAATATGTAAAAGTTCTTATCTTTAAATTTTAGTTCTTTAACTGAAGACCTCATCTTAATACGTCCCGGTCATTTGCCAAGTAATGCCGGGAATAATTTAATGAGAATAAGTTAATATTCTTATAATAAGTATTGCTTTAGCTACAGTTGTGCAATGTGGCTGGTAACTAGTTAGTAAATTGACAGCCGTCCCTGGTTTATAATATCATAGAATAATGTATATTTTTCGGAAAAATTACATAAACCAAAAATTGAAAACTGAGAACAGACTGGCGTTTCTTCTCATCAACTTGATGACATCAAGTACTAGTACTACCTACTTTTCCAAACGCTAAAAAGTGTATGTGTATGGAAAAAAGGTATTTAGTGCGCCTCTGTGGAATAAATATCGATCTCTACAAGTGCATGACACGAAGTAATGGATACTTACATAAAATAATAAAGGTTAAACGTGGCAGTGTAATAGGTACCAGAAAAAGGCCACCAAACTAATCATATTAATAGAAGTTGTATACTTCCATACCAAACTTTGTGACGATGTATGGAACTGAGATTAAAAAAATATATGAAATAGTTTTGCTTGTATTGCTATATTTCATCAGTTTTAATTTATCAGATCATCAGTTTAATAATGAATAATATAAACAGGAAATACAGCTTCATCTCATTTTAATCTGCGAATTTAGCAACTTAGTCTCACCCAACACTGAGGAAATAAACATCTTGCCAAAAAAAATCAGAGAACATATCTGAAACTAAAAAATAAAGTTGTATGAAAGTGACTGGATCGGATTTTAATCCGTCGGATCGCGTTGACTCTTCAAAACATGCCCCAAGATCAACCAATTACATGTCCAGCATACAATTGTGGGTAAAATGTAGTCATTTTAGATGAAATTAAGTAAATGTGATCATTATTGGTGTGTCATTGGATAGATTTAATAATGTATGCTAATTAGTAAGACATTGGTAAATATGAGCCGTGTAGTGTGTATGCAAATAAATAAAATAAATATATAGGAGCTACCTTACAATACATGTGTGCGTGATTTACCAGAAAAGTTAAAAATAAATTGGGTTTCCAAACCGTAGTATGGTAAAATTAAAATACACTAATATTTTAATATTACAGATTCAGATTCATTTGCTCACAATATAAGATTAAATTATTAATTACATGTCAATTTAAAAGAATCCCTATTGTGATCGTCAATAACATACAATAACATTCAATCAAAATAATTAGAAGAATAATAACTAACAATTGAAATATAACTATGTCCACTTAATTTAAATGTATGTCATAGTTATCAAAGTTCACCTAAAAGGATCGTCAGTACATAATATAACAATAATTTAATTTAATAAAAAAAAACAAATAAAAATTATAAAAGCGGTTATGTCAAAAAATCCACTTATTATACAGTGGAATTTCCAATAGAAAGTTTCTTAATCGACGCTTGAATAAAGGTATTCAGAAGAATATAATTACATATCGTATGTATATACATATACTTGGTCGAGTTTTTACGCTGGTTCTGCCCGTGGCTTTCTTTCTAACTTTCCGAACGTGGTAGTTAGTTACTGACATTTATAGGTGCACAAGCATTAATGGAAAAAGTGCTATAAAATTAGCCATGAAATTTTATTATTCAATTTTACAATCGTATTAGCTAACATATTATTTTGCTAATTAAGACTTTATACTTCCACGAAATAAAATAAAAGCGAAGTATCAAAATCCAAGTTAAAAGTTATAACTAAACTAAATCTTAAAACAGCCTCTGGTGGCATTGTGATAAAGATGCTGCCCGCATTATCTCAATGAATAGCTAGGACAATAAATAAATAAATTATATCTTATGATGTTTCAAAAACCGCCTTATCCTATAGATTGCTAAAATGGCAAGTTTTAGTACATATGTTACCAATATTTGGGTAAGAAATACCCCTATTACTATAAGGTTGACAATTATTCACAATATAATTTTAGTAAAAAATATTGCAGGAATATTCAATTTCACTTGTTTACAAATCATAATCATAAGCGGTGTATAATTTATTCAGAGCTTATATGTTCGTGACATCCTCCTCCTAGAGGTAAATGTTATAAAGGTAATTTGTGTATTTGCAAAAATGAAATTTGAATTTGATTGAAAAAAAAGAGAGAGAGATACACTTAAGTTAAATTTAGTCACAAGGCTTTCGTAAATTTGATAAGGTATTCCTGAATTCTATTCTAGATAAATAAGGATATTTTTATGAATGTGTGGAATAAAAATGCACCATCTAATTATTAATTTCTCGGTGAAAACTTGTAGACTAAACCGTTAAAGTAAAAGTGTAATATTGTAAAATATTATGTAATTTGTAAAAAAAGGAGAGATGTGGTGTATAGCCACCACAAATATATATGCGAGGGCAGCAGCTGTGCTGTGGCGAACCGACAGCTCGAGTCAGTCGCCGGCTAGCTGTCGGTGAGCGAGGTCACGTCTGCGCGCCTGAGCTAATAGCACCCAATGGTTGTTTTATTTATACGAGTATACCCTGAGAGACCCAAGGTGAAACGTCACAAATGGTACCCTAGCAATGCTTTAATATGTTTCATTTACCATTATTTAAAAACGCTACGCCGTGACGTTTACGCTATCGCGAATGAAGGTCTCCGTTTCAGCTTGGGAAAAACATATTTCGTATGTCCGGCTGTTCTCTTCTACAGGTCAAATTTCATAACAATTGCTGAAATTTTGTGAGCAGGTTCAATATTCATATAAATCTTATTTAGTTTATAAGGGTTTTCCTTTTGAATGACTGGTTCTTGAGATCTACAGCTTACAGAACTATAGCAATCTTTTATACACAATATCAGTATACTTCATAATTAAAATAATAACACCGTTTTCTAAACATTCCATTGTATAGGGGGTTAACGCTTTTCTCTACTCAAATCTATTTTAGCTTTAGTGTTTTGTCGACTAAACGTGACTTGGTAAATTTATGTTTAATGTATTCTCGTACATATATGACGAACTTTTGACGCATATACCGAAAGCCTAAATTTGTGGTTTTGCGGTTGCAACTGCTGCAAATTACTGCTGCAAATTAACAAAATTATTGTCAAAATTTCACAATTATTCTAATAATTGTGAAATATTTTCTAAAATGGTCAGTGATATAATTATTATATTAAGGTAAAAACGGAGACAGTACTGAGGGATTGTAAATAAAAATGAATAACTATTTAATTTTCCTATTTAATTTTGTTAATGCACGTAATCATATTATTATAAATATAATAAACAGACAGATTTATCCTATTAATGAAGGAAGAAACCAAAGTAGGAATGACACGAGATTAATATGAGAAGATTAATATGAAACATTCACCGTTAAAAATATGTAGAGAGGACACTTCTCTAGGTAGTGTTCGAGATACTAAGCTCGTGCTTTAACAGGGCTTTATCTGCCTTTAAACTGTCTAAAGTGTCTAGGATACCGGCGTGCAACGGTGTTGCAGTAACTATAGCTTACCCTGTTAATGCTGGCTTAATTCTTAGTCAAGCTTCTTAGAACCTAATAAAGGATGGTTGTCGAATATCGCTTTTTATGGCAAAATATTATGAAGATTTTGTATGTGCCCGGCTCAGACTTCATACAGCGTATGAGCGCATTTTGTAATAATTTCTAATAGGATGGCTGAGGGATTAGTTGTATTAAAGAATCTCCGTCGTTAACTGCTTTCACGTTAACCGATTTATTTACTATATATACGTTTTTAATCAACTGGTTCTTCACAAATCAAGATAATCTTGCATAGGACCGTTGATACCAGATTATATTTTGTTTTTAATAGGTAAATGTAATAAAAAAAAAATGTAAAAAAAATCTATAATATAGGTACAAATTTTGAGGCATGTGATTTTCAAAAAGCTTGAGACATTTTATAGTAACAGATATTAAGGTAAGTATATAAATAGTTTCTAAAAAAATATTTACTTAAATATATTTTTAGGTACTTGTTTCATATTTACAGTCACCAGATGAAACCACGTACCTACACAATGTACGTAAGTTTATAAATTGATTAATTCTGTAGAATTTTATTAAGAGAACTTCGTCGCTGATACTTATCTAAATAGAAGTGAGAAAATACATTACGTACCTTGCAGGACATGTACTCTGGCGACTGTCTTCATGTGAAGGGGAGAATGTAGGGAGCAGGTGTAGTTGCCGGCGTCTTCTACTTTCAACCTAGCAACCTGTTGAATAACGACCGCAATTCAGTAATTTAATATATCCACACAGTATAAAAATATATTCTTAAGTAAGTAAAAATTAGGAAACTGGTGAAAATGGTTGGGTTAGGTTAGGTTACAAAACAGACATTACAACAATTATTATTAATGAAAACTAGCTCGGAAACAGGGAATTTGACTAATGACAGAAACATCAGATTAGTCATCTGACGTGTAGCAAAGTAAATAAAATAGAATATACATTGGAAATCAATCTTGCAACCACCGGCTTTGTAGGCAGGGTCATCGGGGTAAATTGATGGTCAACTTAACACAACTTCGAACTACGATAACTTGTGATACTGCGCGCCAGAAAATGCGCTGTTCGTCGCCGTCTTTATGTGTTATTTCAGTATTTTATTTTCCTATATATGTTAGCCTGTAAGATAAATGCAAATGTGGGCATTATTATCTGATACAAATAAAGAAATAAGTGCTACTTGTAGCAACTAAAAATAATATATCAGCTTCAATTTCATACTTTGGAAAGTTTCATATACCTACATTACCACCACACGTAGTGGCATATTTAAGCGCCCACTTAAGGTGAGGCAAATAAATTATGGTAATTTACGGAACGGAGGTAAAAACAACAGGGTTTTCAAGGTAAAGGGCTGAATTCAAGCGAGGAAGCACGTTTTTATTCCATCTTTGTGTCTTGTCTCACACATTTGTGTAAGCATTTATATAATTTGCACTGTTGTTTTGGTTGTTAATATGTAAGTATTCTTACTTAGACATTAACACACAAGTTCTTCAAAATATACAAACTATTTTTAGGCACTTGCCGGTATCAGATTGGTCTATGTTTATGCAATATGATGGCATTACAAAGCTGATCTCATAATAGACACCCAATGTGGCCAAAGCAACTCCTTATTAACTACACGCGTTTGGGCTTATTAGAACCCTCTTAAAGAGTAGTTGATGACTAATGATGACCGTGCAAAAATGAAGTATAATCGGTAAGTAATGAAACCAGCATTTTCTTTCATGAAAACATTGCCGTTTCTATTAACCATCGCTCAAGTCCATATTTCATTATGAATACAACAAAAACAGGTTTGTGAGTTTTTAATCAGAATTGGATCCGTGCAGTCAAACAATTTTAAATCACAAAATATCCATGGTATTTCTTTCAATTACTTGTAAAGAAAAGATTGTTAAAGGAGTAAAGTACCTACATCAAAGTATAAAGATAGTTGAAATGTCTTTCAGAGTAAAAGCAACTAGGTCAAACATTTTAAACACACTCTTATGTACGCTAGTCAATGTTAATTTTACTAAACACACATTTGCCTTATTTCTAGGTTTCTAGGTATGTTTCGCTGAAGAGCTGAATAAATATTATACGAGTACATTTTAGTGTACATAAAGTAGACGAGCTCACTTTTAAGGAAAAAATGTTCACGGTTAGCAGAATTTAATACGTGTTTCGAAGAAAGGAAACAAGCTAATTAGTAAAGATATGTTTAAAATGTACACATTACCACCTTATTTCTTTGCATACCTAAACTAAAATTTTAGTTTAAGTTACTTAAAAATCCAAAAATATCAGTACAGCGGGATAAAATGTTTTATCCGTAACTTTAGTATAAATAACAATTTTACAGCCCACGTAGCTAATGTGCCTGATTAGTACAAAATTAGTGACATCAATCTTAAATGTATAAAAGAAGAAACTGACTGACTGACTGACTGACATATCAACGCACAGCCCAAACCGCTGGTTCTAGAGAATCCAAATTTGGCACGTAGGTTTCTTATAAGGTCTAGGGGAGCACTAAGAAAGGGTTTTTTTTTAATTCGCCGCCTAGGGGTGAAATGGGGGTCCAAAGTTTGTATGGGGAAAACATTAGTTTTTGAACTAGAGACTTGAAACTTTGTAGGAAGATTACTAATTAAGATTCAAAAAAAGTACTTTAGGCGTTTAAGTAAATTCTACCTCTAAGGGGGTTAAATAGGGGTGCAAAGTTTGTATGAGGGAACTTTATTACAAGATTTTTTTTAAGACATAGTGAGACCTGTAAATGTTCATAACACCTATGTATACGAACCTATGTTTTACGAATAAACGATTTGATTGATTTGATTTGATTTTATTTTTTGAGCTAGATTTGTAGAAAAATGACTTATTAGAATACAAAAAAGAACTGTCAGCGTTTTAGAAAATTCCACCCCTAAGGGGGTTAAATAGGGGTGCAAAGTTTGAATCCGAAACTACTGGAACTAGAAACTTGAAATTTACACCAGAACTTTCTTTTATGATGGAGGCAAGGTATAAGACGGGATTTTTGGAAATTCCATCCCTAACGGGGTCAAATAGGAGTGCAAAGTTTGTATGAGAGACACATTATTTTTTGAACTAGAGTTTTGAAACTTTGTAGGAAGATTACATATTAAGTTACAAAAAAAGATCTTAAGGTGTTTTAGAAAATTCTGCCCCTAAGGGGGTTAAATAGGGGTGCAATGTTTGTACAGGGGAAACATTATTCTTTGAGCTAGAAACTGGAAACTTTGTAGAAAGATTACTTAAAAAAATAAAAAAAAAGTACATTCTGCGTTTTTGAAAATTCTATCCTTAAGGGGGTTAAATAGGGGTGCAAAGTTTGTATGAAGGAAGTTTGTTTGTAGGAAGGGTACCTACAGTCAAAAACATTGATAAGTGTTTTTTTTTCTAATTCATCCCTTGAAGGGCCAAGATAGGGGTTGAAACTTCACATAAGTAATGTGTGATTTTTAATGATAAACTGTGGCTAGAAACATGAAAGCAGGACAGCAGGTTTCTTTTATATTATGTAGATAGAATCTATACAGATTTTTTTTTAAACTTAAAAACGAAAAAACCTTATATATTAATGTTTACAAATAAATTATTGGTTGATTGTTGAAGAAAATAAAATTGCGGTTAGATGGTCGTATGGAAAACTTCATAGTTACGACGACCTTTCTTATATAATGACAAAATAATTCTTATATAGGAGGACAACTATGGACCTAAACGCAGTATTTCGTGACCCAAACAGGAATTTACTTGATTTTCCATACAACGTTTTCCATACAACGATTAGTACAAATAGTAACTGTGACGTCACAATCTAATGTCAATTAGTATGAAGCATTTCGGCTGCCGCCAGCGAGGTCAATCTTTAAATAAATTTTATGGGTTTTTATGTTCTTTTATTGTAGTTGCTCCCATACAAACTTTTGTTCCTCTCCAAATACAAATTCGAATGGCATCGAAAAAAATTAGGAAACAAGCCTTTAGCAATGTCCGGGCCACAAAATTGACTTGAAATTCGTGGAGATATTTTGGTATTATCATACTACTAGCTTTTATTCCAGAGGACAGATTCTCATTTATCGTGATAATAAATTTAATAAAATAAAAAAACATACATACATACATACATTCACGCTTTTATTCCCAAAAGGTGTAGGCAGAGCACATGAAACTTTTGTTCCAGCGCCACTTTTAGCATAAATGTGGGTATAAAAGATCGACAAAATGTGATATTGCAGTGATAGGTTGTTAGCCCATCGCCCACAACACACTTCAACCCTGCTCCCTAAGTCGACTTGTACGACACCCACGGGAAGAAAGGGGGTGGTGAAATTCTAACCCGACACCTCACGGGCATACAAATAATAGGTAATAAAAAATAATTTACCATAACGGGTTTTGACGAAGGGTTAAATTCATATAGGGGAAGTAAGTAGTAAGTAGGCTGTTGCCGGCGTAACAATTCAACAGTTATTGCAAAATTACACTTACTACGCGGGCGAAGCCGCGGGCAAAAGCTAGTATTTTTGTAAATACATAAATAAGTACTTTTTAAGTATTCGCAGCGCATGTGGAACTTTACATAACACATTTAATTACTACAGTCTGCGTATCACGATTTTTTTTATATTTAGTTTTTCTTTCGATACCTATTCATTTTTAACTATTTCCAAAACGATATTTATGTCATTGTTATCATTTATAATTTGTGAGTGTTTTGTATAGGTTATATCTTCGTTTCTTTCCAACCGCTACTAAACATACGATAAAATTCATATTACGACTATCTCTATCTAAATATCTATGAAATTTCCTAATAGCCTACATCAGATTTCGCAAGCTTTTATTTCATCAATAATAAAATATAGTATTAATATGAACTAGTTGGATTATCACACGATGAATTCCTTAGGTGACAAAATAATGTACCTAAGGTGTGGGAGAACCTCTTTATTGCTAACGTGGCTTCTCTTTAATCTCTGTCAAGAGACACGACAGCGCATCTGACAGAGTACTCGCATCCATTTGGTAGCCTTGAGCATTAATATAACAAGCATCCCAATGCACCTAGCTAGTGAGCTCTGGCATCGTATTAACTTCGTCAAATATATCTTAGAGAAATCGTTTTTAGTTTTCCACAATATGATATTAGAATTCATTTGCGCATATTTTCCTTCAGTTTCCTACAATTTTTCTGAAATTGAGTGTCAATTTCTAGGATTTTCGTAACTCAGTAGTTTTTAGTACTAAAAATGTAGGGTACATAATATGGATATTGGATATAGAAATATAATGCAAATAATCACGAGCACTTCTAAACTACCCATTTTTTTAAAAAAACGCGGTTGTTTTCGCTCAGGCATCGTCAATTTTTTATTTTTTATGTATTCAATAAAATGTATACTGTCGTGGAAAACAATTTTTAAATTCGCGTATTACTTACTCGTATTTATGTAAAATAAAATTCAGGGTCGCGCATTCATAGCCTCATGGCGCCCACGCGCCTTTTACTCGTAAGAGGCCGCGGCCGTGTCAGTTGATGAAAATTCAAATTAGATCCATTTAAGAGTAACTTCAAATATCACTGTTCGTTTTTGCGTGCTGGGCGCCACGAGGCTATGAAATTACAGCACGAACATAGTGCTATACCAAAATGTTCCTACCCGACTACTGTGATTTAAGCGTAAGATACAATGAAGGAGCACGTACACGACAGCGAAAAATATATTTTAAGTAGCTTGGTAGTTCCGCCAAAAGAAATAAGAGCTCTGTAGCCCGTTTATTGTTAACTTTCAACAGTGGGCACACAACTTTTGCCGCCCAGGATTGAATACAAGTATAAAACTTGACAAAGAAATCACAGCGCGCCGTCCTGAATAAAAATCTACACAAATAGTTATCAAAAATATAATATACTCGTATGTACAAACTAGGATGCTATTTTACGAGTTTGTTCTACCTGCTTAAGAAACATTACACCCTGGAACTTAATGATAATAATTCGTCTAAGTGTTGACTGCCCCCTCCAAGACATCCTACCTAAAAGGTAACTCACGGCTATCATAATATGGTAAATATCATACGCTTTGTGGTATCTCAGTGACTATAAAAGCTCGCAGACGTAATTGCGTTGGCTTACGGGCACAACAAACTCGAGTATCTAGAGAATATTTCCCGTAAGTACAAAACCATAAGGTCCAAAATGGTACCTAGTGTGCTTTAATGTAATTTCCGACTCTCACCTTGATGCTTAATGATAATGGTGGCAATGGCGTTGGGAAAACAAGGATTAGTTGTTAGTCTGGAGTCTTTTTCGTCGTCGAACTGTATTGTTTTTTTTGTGCGGTGTAGAAACATTATTTAATCAGTTGCGCAAAAACATAAGAGTAGGTACAGTCGCATTTTTCACCTTGTTACAATGGGAAAAGGTGTAAAGATACCTTTGACGTCGACTGTACATTACGTTTTAAGCATATGAGCCGATTTTTTTTTGTAAAACTTTATACGATTACAGTAAAGCCGGGGTTATATTAGAGCCACGCCGCGTGTCGCGACGCGTACTTTGTATTGAACGTGGCGACACGCGGGTCTGAGCTAATGTAACCACGTTCATACAAAATGTATGTAACCGATTGCGTTGCGACACGCGGCGTGGCTCTAATATAACCCCGGCTTAAATGTACCTTATGGTACTGTCAAGTACTGTGCAATATAATTATTGATACCTTATCCCGGTGTATAACTAAAAATGTTGTTTTACATTTAGCATAGTTTCGAAAATCACACACTCGCAAGTTGTGCTAATATTGTATTAAATCAGCGTGTCAAGCCAAGTTCAAGCAAAGGAACTGGCTAGCCAGCGCCATGTGTAATATTTTTGACCCTTCTATAACTCAAAACCTCTTTAACGTAGACTCATAAAACTACATGTGTTTAATTATATCCATAAGGACATCTAGAAGCCCAAATTTCATGAAGCTAGCTCAAACGGTTAAAAAGATATGAACGCCAAAAAGTCGTAAATTTTATCACTGACTGACTGACATATAGTACCTAAACCTAACCTACTTCCAGATGACCTAGAAGGATGAAATTTGGAATCCAGCTCGGTAATTGTGTGTAAGCGTAGGAAAAAATCTAAATATAAAAAAAAGTCCCCATACAATTTTTTTTTTTTTTAATTGTAGCGTTGGAACCGTATTTGAAACTATCCCAATATATATATTATTATATTTGCTATATAACTTAATATAAAAATAAAGTCAAGTCAAAAAATAAGTGGTGTCCACATACAAAAATAAGCAAAGAAATAGAGTTTAATACTTGTTCATAATGTTATTTTGTTCCTATAAATACATATTTGGATTTTGCATAGAACTTGGTACTCATTTAGATCTCCATTCTTTTTGCGGCGAAGCCAAGCATAATTTTTGTATTGAACTTGGTTCTCCCTTTTTACATTTATGTTTTTGGTGGGATATCCCTACTCCAAAGCCATTAATTCACATATTTTATTTTTTAATATTCTAGTAGATGATAACCTAAAAGTAGTATAAGAAAGTCACATAAAACCACTCAATCGAGGAATTAATGCAGGTACATTTTAAATGAAACTAAATTTAGTTGTGATTTTCAAGAGAATTTCCGAGTCCACAGCTAGTTTATTATTACTTTAAAAGTGTTTCTTGCAAATTTATGAAGGCACTCAATCCCCGCCTGTGAGGTTTCCTAGCATTAGCGGTTAGTGCCGGCTCTTAACAAGTGATACTCGTTATTTAGCTCGTGACACCCGTAACTACCCTTCTAAGGCGCTTTTCATGCGACGCATAACAATATAATGACAGTTTTTAGCTACCGTAATGCACATCGATCGGTACTAGGCTGTTAATCGGAACGCGTTAATGCGCCCTGTCCGTCACGCTCACGCCTAACGAAACCTCTGATTTAAACTGAGTTCTACGAATCGCGGCGTCAAGAATGTCAAGATATATAATGTGGATAAGCGGTGAGGTTTGGTTTAAAAAAACTTACAGAATATCGGCACTAGGACGTAGCGTCCATGAACTTTCGTACAAAATGTGCAAAAGCGTTATGATGCAAAATAAGGTATTCCTTCGTTTGCCCGAATTTTATTTTCCAGAATTGTATTTGCCCGAATTTTATAATCCATTACGTTTCATTTTCCATAATATTCATTTGACATAATATTATTTTCCATAATGTTCCCGAATCATTCATATGGCATAAACTTTATTTGCCATACTTTTATATGCAATAATTTTACTTGACAGAATATTCATTTGCCATCAGGTACATTTCTGCGAGCCGTTAAAATGTTACACATATTTTGAATGATTGTTACGTACAGAACACGTCAAAATAAGCATCTTTTGCTTGAAAAACTTTTCTCTAAAGAAGTTTTATTCCGCTCTTTTATAAAAAAAAATAACCACGAAGTCGGTGGCGGGAGCAGATAGATACTCGTAACTGCGCAATATACACAAAAGAAGCCACAGACGAATCTGCATCCTATCGCCGCCGCCGTATTAGACAAGTCGCGATGAAACGGGCCGCAACCGGTATGCTGCCTCCCGTTTCGTAAATTCTGGTTTGCTGGACCCATCTGCCGCGCGCGCCACCAGGAAAAAATATATATAGTAGGTAGTATTTGGCGCGCTCTACCAAGAAAATTGAATCTCGGCGACAGAGACGGACGTATGCGAATTTAAATTTTTCTGGTCACAGCTCTGCAGTTTTAATCAGCGTGTGATGGATAGAAATAAGTCCCTGACTTCGTTTGCATGTATTTTTAACCAACTTCTAAAAAAGGAGGAGGTTGTATGTTCCACTGTATGTATTTTTTAATGTATGTACACCGATTTCTCTGTCAACTGTGCCGATTTTCAAATTTTTTTTTATTCGAAAGTATAATTTTGAGGTGGTCCCATGGGACCATTGTCACTAAGTCAGGATCTGATGATGGGATCCCAGGGTAATTGAGGGCAACCCTCAAATTTTATAGGCACGCGTGTGGTGATTTCGGTGTTTTCTATTATAACTCGTGTATTTACCCTCGGAAATCGCAATTTTTGTAAATTTGAACTGATGATGAAGACCACCGATGACTTATGGAACTCCTCAAGGATGTAAAGTACTTACGTCAAATATTCTGACATAATTCCGTTGAATTTGCAACTAATGAAGTGTCAATTCTGAAATCCTTGAGGAATCGATGGAACTCCTCAAATACTATCAGCCCACGTAGGTATAGCGACTTGGTTTTTTTCTGTAATACTCAACGGTCTCTTCAACTGATTTATTAGTAAACAGTAATTTGAATCAAAAGAGCCTGTGAATGCTGTGGCGTTAAGAAGAACAGCGAAAGAGACAGGCCCAGAACGTTTCCCATGCCAGCGGCAGCGCAACGTTGAGCCCAGTAGCGTCTATGACCAGGCAACTTTTGTAGTCGTCGTCCTAGATTGGGGTGAAATATTTGCCGTTGTGACTGAATCTTTACATTGCTCGGCTATGGTTACATTTTTATTCACTCAAGAGAGATGGAACTCACAAAAACCGTCTCCGTAAATGAAGCCTAACTAGATTTTATACATTTTGTAAGTACTTATGTCTTATTTTTATATTTTATCGTAACGCGCCAGCAGCCAGCAGATCGCATTATTCGATTTGTACACGTTGGATCACTTTTTAGTTCTTTGCAGAGAGTACTCAACTGGCTGAGAGCTATTGAAAATATGGAGAGATCGAACGAAGTTAAGATGGAATGTTGGCTTCTTGCATGATTCAAACTTTGTTTTATTCCAACATGACTTGAAACATATTTTTCTACCAACCATTCTTTTGCTAAATTCAATATTATTATTAAAATAATGGTCAGGTTAAAAAGCATCAAACAAGATATATTCAATACTAATTAGTCATATCTGCAATGACACTTAATTTTGTTAACTTGTAAACTTTTTGATGTTTGATTTTGATAAGCGGACTTTACAGTCTAGTCTTATTTCAAGATATCTTTTAAGGTTTTTCTCAAATGTTCGACGTGACAGGTTGAAAAGCGTAAAGAAATGAAATGTTAATACTTACTTATATTTTCTGATAGCGAAAATAATAATTTTTGTATTCGTGTCGTTGAAAAGAAAACCTTATAAATAGTATAAAAATATCTCTCTCAATACACATTCCTAGATACTCGTATATTTGTTCTATCCCAATATGTTTTGGACCACATCCTTTTCAAACATTCCCTCCAATTAGAAAATTGCAAGTGCTTGGAAAAGGATTGGGTAAATGAAATTCGTATTTCCATTTCGCATTCCCTGATATTTACATACTGAGCACTAACTTAAAATCTAGGGTCTAAATTAATAATGACAAGAAACTAAAATGATAGTAGTGAAAGCCGCGTGCGTTCATTAATGGTCTACAAATACTATTTCCCGGCAACCTAGTTACTTTCATGCTATCGCCAGACATACATAAATACCACACACTATAAATAACAAAGAATAGTTTAAAACAATAGAAAAAAACGCACTCATTGTGTAATACTATACTTTTTGTAAATATAAACACAATTTATTTCAAATCATTTAGAGACTAGGGCTAGATGCCGAACGAGCTTTGAGGCTGTTTTTTTATCTGCGGAGTAAACTATAGTATGCAATTAACAATAGTCTGACTAGTGTGCAAAGCAAATATGTAGTAACAAATAGAGTCGTTTTCAAAATATATGTCAGGATCCAATCCAGATAAATATTAAGTACCTATATTGTATCAGACAATCATAAAGATATGCTAAATATAAAAAATACAGTTACAAATTCATCGTGACAAATATATAATTATCATTAGAATATCCATACTAATATCCTATTAAAAACGAAAATTCTAAGTTGGACTATGTAGAAATTAGTGATAATAGTTCATTTTCATCAACAGACTATTTAAAGCTAATTGGATACTAAAGTATTTACTATAAACGTTATCAAGTTAATAAGCGAACCACGAACAAGGGTCGAATGAATGAACAGATACATTATGAAAATCAATTTGGAAGGAACCAAACGACTCGTTAACCACTATTAACGATGAATATTGTTCAAAAACATACTAACAGTTGAAGTGTTTAAGCAAACACATCCCAGCCGACTGTTTATCTTTAGTCAGAACTCATTATGTTGAATAGAACGCTTCGGCTACGTGCCATTTCACCGCAACACATGCTTTTGCAACACTAACTCATTACATTACATTAACGATGTTCTTCAATGTGTGAGTATTAACTAGTTCTGTCATATTTTACTAGTTATTAAAATAATCAATCTACGGCAGCCTTGTTGTTTGGCCATGCGGCTGTCAAGTGGCAGTCGTGGTTTCGAATCCCGGCTCGTAGCAATGAGATTTTCGGAACTTATGTGCGGCATATTTACCGTTAGCTTTTTGGTGAAGGGAAACATCGTGAGGAAACCGGTCTAATCCCAATAAGGTCTAGTTTTCCCTCTGGGTGAGATGGTCAGATGACAGTCGCTTTCGTAAGACTAGTGCATATACCAAATCTTGGGATTAGGTGTCAAAGCGGACCCCGGGCTCGTCTACGGCTTTACTGGGAATAACGTGAGGACGATTATTAGTTATTATAATAAATCAGCCTATAAATAAGTCCCACTGCTGGGTACAGGCCTCCTCTCATGGATATTAGTTTAAAAATAATCACCATGGTTGGTCCGATATTCCACTTCACATTTATCTGGCAACGAGTCTCCATTGTATTTTCTCTATACTATGCTCTATTGAAGCAGTTCAATCTTAGTTAACGGAATTTGAATGTTGCACAACACACTTATGGGAGAATCTTGTTGAACTTAGCAGCTCAACTTTACAGGTAACAGTAAACTCGTCGGTCGGTGTAGTTCAAAATAATAGCTAGCTCTAAACTGTCGTATCTATATTGAATTAGTCAAGAGGTTAGGTGTATTTGAATATCTTTCTAAAACAGTGTATTAACTACCTGTTTTTGTAATGTATTTTCACCACGAAATCTACATCAATGGAAGGAGCTATGCTTGTACTTCTTTAATTATTAATTTACTTAAGTTTATGTTAGTTATCATCTTGTATATACTTTAGAAAATAAAAATGTAGATAAATATACATTTGTAAAAAAAAGACCGGGTAGCACTCCGGGAGTGCCGGCAGAAGTGAAACCTCAATAAAATTGTAACAGTTTTTCGATCGGGTCACGTGACATCTTACGGTGTCACCCTAAAAATGAATTTGGCGCAAATTTATAAACAATTATCAATTATTTAGGCGCACGGGCCGCGGGCGCGTTGGGTGCGTCGGCCTAGGCCCGGCTCGCCCGCCGCCGTCGGCGCCAAGAACAGCGGACGGCGGCGGTGAACAAAATACCAATTTGTTTTTGCCATTGCCAAATATTTTTCAAAGCTTTATCTCTTTAGGAATAACGTCCAAATTCGGACTATTCGAATTTGCTCAATAGCAAAACGGTGAAGGACGCGTGGACAAAATTACAAATTCATTTGCAGAATATGCTATTGCAAAAAGTGTTTAACGGCTACGAATAGCGTTCAGTTTTCAATGAAGTCGAATCAGCTAGCAGCAAAATACAAAAGTTTGTGACCTCCTTCACATCTGACGTCACAAAAATCTGTCGCGTATTTAGCAATTTTTCTCCATCCCAAAAAGTGCTCAGCGCCGCTAAGGAAGTTTTCACTTCAAAAATTAAAATTAAAAATGTACTTCCACCTACATGTCATTTAGTAAGGAGTACCTAAGCATTTACAATATGTATGTAATATGTATAAGATTTCTTTCTAAATAGACCTTAAACCTAAATATCAAAGATATAGTAGAACAAATTGATGCATACGAGATTTATTTATATAAATAATATTACCTGTAAATGAGTAGTCATAGTGAGATGGTCGGTTTCAATGAGCACTCCTCCCCGTATTTCGTCGAGCGGGACCGTGGTGTTGCCTCGGAACCAAAGTAGCGTCGGCGCCAGCTCGCGGGAGTGCAGATGAAGGACAGCGCATTTGAGGGAGAGCGTCTCCCCCGTTTCTAGAAAAGCCTCTTTGATCATTGTGATTTCCGGCGCTGCAACAAATTGGTGAAATTGTGTTGGTCTAAATTATTTATTTAAAACTTGATCTTATCCAACAAATTATGTAACGATCAAATGAATGGAATAAAATATTTGTGTAACCATTAATGAGAGATCGTTTTGATGAAGCAGCTAAAATTAAAATGTAGCGGAGGTTTCAAAATTCTAGGAAGGTATCAATTATCTATCTAATACTTGTTTCACTATCGAATCGCAATACTGACACAGAATTAACTTAAGTCTGAATTTTTAAAGGAACACCACGTTAAGTAAATCGTCTTCCGCAAGAAGACACATTTAATTGCAGCGGTTTGATAATGAAAAGGTCTGTCCACGTGGAATATAACAATTAAATTAAGTGCTTCTCCTAAAAGGCTTAGGCCTAACGTAACACAAATAACTCTATACGTGGAATTCCGGAGCCGAACAAATAATTGGTAAAGATTACCAACAAAAGTCCATTTTATTGATCAGGGTCCGACAGAAACTAATGCGTGGGCTATACGAACCATTTCCTCTCTATTTGGATTAAACTACACCCAGATCCATTTATGTAACTAGGTTAAATTGTTACCTTTTATTAGGGACTCAATTTGTTTCTGTTTATTTTTAATGTAATTATTATTCAAGATCCATCAACTATAGTTAGCCATTCTTGACAGTTAATCAGGTAAAAGTCAGCAGATTACTTAATAAAATATCTGCTAGTACCAATACTTGTATGATTTTTGACAGAGGTAGAACACGCTGTTGAGGATGCTACATTTTAAGTAACTTGCTTTGTGTAAATAATTCTACTGTGGCGCCCAATTAGATGTCCTTTTGTCAGCCAAATCGACAACCAGGCATATTATTTTATTGAACTTGCCTCCCATTTACACATTTATGTTTTTAAGGGTATTATTACGCTACACAATTTCGATACCCTTTACATTCAGTGTCCTGGTTAAAAACAAAGACTTAAACTTAATTTGGCCATTTATATAACAAAACTCATATTTCACAGCTCCCGAATGTTTTTACCTATACGAAGAACTCCAGGGCAGAACTTTATGCATCTGTCAGAATGGCACAAAGACTTTTTAGCGAAAAAGGCTTGACCCATAAAGTGAGAGGTACTCGACGTTTTTGTTCCCCTCTTTACACACGCGATAACTGAATCAAGTTTGTTTTAGAAGAACAAATATGAAAAAATATTGTATTGCGTAAAACCGAAACGTATTGGAGCTACATGAATGTTCAAACTGTAATACAATAAATAAATAATAAGTAGAGCTTGAAGTATTAGACGACGATAAACATACTAATAATATATATATAAATAAGTACTTAAATCCATAGAAAACATCCATGACTCAGGAACAAACATTCCTATTCATCACACAAATAAATGCCCTACCGGGATTCGAACCCAGGACCTCTTGCTGCGGAGGCAGGGTCACTACCAATTAGGCTAAACTGAACAGATAAGTTGCTGTAAAATTATTTTGCATTGGTCTAGGTTTATTTATTTATTTATTTAATCTTTATTGCACAAAAAAACAACTTATAGTACAAAAGGCGGACTTAATGCCGCAAGCATTCTCTACCAGTCAACCAGTTTATGTTACTATTATTAATCCTGTCCTGTTATGTGTGCTTTATAGAATACATGGTTTTTTCTTTCTTTCTTTCTTTCATTAGGGTAAATGTAATTTCTAGCTTACACAATACAATCCATTAAGTGAACTTAATGAAATGAGGTGTGATTGTGACAAAAGATTGACGAATATTATTGAAATAATTTTGACATGATTTGTTTTATTGCGACTATATTAAATCACTCCTTTAGTCAAAAATTCAAGATAAAAAGTACTTTTACCAATATTCCTTTAGCAAAAGATTATTTTTGTAAGAAATCCTCCCACTACACTTTAGTTTTAATTTAGAGACATTTTATACATATTATAGAGTATTTACTACATTTAATAAAGTTATAATTTATTGAAAACATACAAAATATCAGAATTATACAAATATAGTATAACTGAAAGAGGAGTAATAGGGAAGTAAAAATGCATATTATAAAAAGAACACCCCGTCGTAGTCATTATTTTAAGCCAGACTCTTTTCTCAGGACAATTAAATAAAAGCACTCAACACAAAAATAAAAAGTAAAAGATATAATGACTCTCAGCTTGAGTTACGAAGGCTATTAGAGAGGCCCTAGGGAGCACGAAACGCAATTCTTTTCAACTCTAATACATATTGGTCTAGACAACGATAAACATTGTAAACATAGATACCCGGGAGGATTCTAGTTATCGATCCGGAAAGGTCTCATTTCCCTATAGTATACATATTGACAACAGGACAGGTATTACCCTCGAAAGCTAGAACATAATTATTGTTTTAGTGACGTTTATTTAAGGTTGATGAAAATAATTGAAGAAACTTATGCATTAGGAGATATTGAGTAAAATGTTAAATACTAAAAAGTTGAAAATACGACCAGATGTATTAATTTACATAATTATGTCTTAGAACTTTTTTACACACCAATAAAATTAAATTAATTTGTTTAGTAGGGTATAGAATAATTAAGTGAAATTATTTAATATCAATAACTTTTTGGAGCATAACAACTACTAATTAAAATAAAATGGTATTTAAACTTATTTTTGGTATCGAATGTGTTCGATAACAAAAGTTAAAAACGAGACGTGTGTCATCTTCATATTAGAAGATCTAGTTTAATTTTTTGTAGTTGGTAGAAGCAGAAAAAAAGCCCTTTAATGTACTAAATACTTACCGCTGCAAAATCTTGTACATACTCGTATACAAGCTTTTATAACGGTACCTGCACCAGTATTATAGATAGACATAGGTAGCTTATTAGTATTTACTCACGATGTACAGTCAGCCGCACTCTCCTTAACATCGGAGGATGCGTCGAAACGTGGCAGCAGTAAATTCCAGAGTCCTGCACTTTTGCGTCGGAGAGAGCTAGTTTCCAGTTATCTCCTGCCAGATCTACCCTGTACCTGGTAAGAAAGACTCAGGTTTAGTACGTTCATATAAAACTGAGCTATTTTGAGAGTGAAACAATATTTGAAAAGGTGAAAATTTCTGTTTTTTTTTTTCATCTTCAATCTAAATTATACTACCCTATAAATCCAAAGCGCTACGCTATAAATATAAATACAAAGAATTACCCAAGGTTTGTATGCTTCTGAGCAGATATTGCACATTTTGAAATAGTTTCGTTAAATCCAACCACCATGATTATCTAACCCTTTCACTGCCAGGAACCCGCCTACGGCGTATGCGCTTTCCGCTACATACGGGGAAAACCACGGAATTGGCCACACGTAGCGCGTAGCGATTCTTAAGACGCTTTCAACACCAAAATGCCCTTGAGGATTTGGGATAGCGTTCACACTGTCTATTTGATCGTAAACGAGAGCGAGTTTTACTGGGAGACCCGGTTTTAGAAGATAGTAAATAAATATTGAAATAAAAAAAGTGTGCATTATTAAATTTGTGAAAAATTAAAGTAAATATGACTCGTTAGCGGTTAAGGTATGAATATGTGGACTTCATGTTTTTAATTGCAGACTCATAAGTCAAAAAACTGTATAATGATGATTTTAAGACCAATTTTTGCAATTATTTTCTATCGAGCCGATTTCGTGCAATTATGTATCGAGCCCCTCCACGGTCTTTGAAATATGGTGAATATTAAAAAAAAAAAATGATGTGCTAGAACAAATCGTTTTTCTTAAAAAACTGCTTAAATAACATCCATTTCGAAAAAATTAGGTCTTGTCAGCCTCTTAACAGTGAATGTAAATAAATGTTAATTACATCTAATTTACCATTTCCATTGGAATTTTCTACACAAAACCCAGTAATACCACTAGACTTCAACAACATTGTTACCTACAATAAGTAAGATGTCTGCACGTAAGTTTCAACGATAACAGCAATATCCACAAGTACAGTCATATTATTTTAAACATGTTTTCACCCATACTAAGATCCTTTAGGGTCGGCATAGGCAGCATGTTATCTGAATTCCGTGTGGTTGAAGCCGCGGGCTTTCTCGATAAACCTCAACTCGGGCTCAAAGAAAAGGTTATGCCGCGAAATAGTTTATATTGCGACCCTACGCCTACGTACGATTATGTTGGCAACTCCGCAATAACTTTCATTCATATTATCTACGTATTATTATTAACAAGTTGATCGCATAAGCTGTGGTTACCCAATATCTGGACCTTACCACAAATCTAATACCTCGACGCGAATTGACGAGGGTCAATAATTCACGTAGGTCCGCATTAAACGTGCTGACGTGTAGCCGCATTGGCATTACAGTAATAACATATTTTTTTATCGAGGCCTATGAAATGTACATTTGGACTACCTTAAGAAATCCGAAACGAGCACATAGCTGTAAATTTTAACACAGTGATAAAGAAACTAGTGGCAATACATCAATACATATACCGATGCTTATCTAAAACAACTCTGTATCTCAAAAACTGTGTTTTTTCAGGGCAGAGGTTTAAAAAAATCCCAAAAAAGATATTGTTATATTTTTTTATTAAGATAACCAATTTAAAATCTTCTTTTAGTCACGGTTTCCTCTGTCATCCAGTTATTTAAACTCAAGAGAATAAAAAGAAAACAACAAAAAACTACACAAAAAAAACTCAAAAATGTACTACAGTTTAGAGTTGTGACATGATATTTATATACTTTGGATAAGTTTTTATGTGTACTAACGTCTCAATAGAAAATAATTCAAAAAAATATTATTTTCTTATGAATAATAGTGTATTATTCGTCTTTAAGACAAACGTATATATAAAATATTAAAAGAATACTGACTTATTTTGCTTTGTTTCTCAAATATTCTTTTTTAATATGGACAATAATGGCCTTAAACGAAATACATCACAATAATACTTAAACTATATAGACAATAACGGTAATAGTTTAGTTTACAACACTTGGTATGGATGTAAATTAGTAACTCTTTTTTAAAGATTCAAAGATTCAAAGATAATATATTATTATGGACTTTAAGGCTCCATAAAAATGTTTTGCACGCCTGCACGCAGGCTGAATGCACTGGACGATTATGTTGTATTTTTAAGAACTATGTAACTGCATTCCGAGCAAAATAAAAATATTTGAATCTTTGAAATCTTTGAACCTCGTGGGGGGCCTAGCTACGATGCGCCATCCGGTACGTGGTCACATCTCGAGAACCTTTCCGCCCAAACGGCCATCGCTTCTACGTGCAATGTGCCCAACCCATTGCCACTTAAGTTTAGCGATTTGGAGGGCTATATCGGTTACCTTGGTTTTGCTGCGGTAGCCTCATTTCTGATGCGATTGCGCAGAGAAACTCCCAGCATAGCCCTCTCCATTGCTCTTTGGGTGACTTTGAGCCTTCTTATGGGGAACCGTCTACGTTTCCGTGTCATACGTCATCACACAGTGAGGTAGTGGCAACACACACTGGTCAAAGACTCTCGTCTTGAGACATTGCGAAGTATTGGACGAAAAGATGTGCCGTAGGTTCCCGAATGCTGCCCAGCCGAGTCGGACTCTTACTCAAAGTTGGACCTATCTAACTTGAAAGTCTGAAGAAGTCTTGAAAGTGTCCGATTGACATGACCTTTGTCTTATCCATGTTCATCCTTAGACCAACTCGCTCGGAGGCTTTACTAAGGTCATCGAGCATAGTACTCAAGTCCTCCATGGTCTCAGCCAAGACTACTATATCATCAGCAAACCAAAGGTAATTAATGTACTCAACGTTGATGTTGATGCCTAGCCTTCTCCAGTCTAGAGTCTTGAAAACGTCCTCCATTGCAGCGGTGTACAGTTTTGGGGAAATAACATTCACTTGCCTAACACGCCGCTGTAGCGGAATACGTTTCAAGCTCCGATCCTGGAGTGGGACTGACATAGTGACGTTCTCGTACAAACACTTCAGTACTTCGATATAGCGGCAGTCCACTTTTCACCGCTGGAGAGACTGTAGTACAGCCCAGGTTTCGATTGAATCGAAAGCTTTCTCCACGAACGCTAAGCAGAGAGGCAAGTTTTACTTTCCAGTCTTCTGTATAACCTGGCGGAGCGTATGAATGTGGTCTACGGTACTAAAACCTCTTCGAAAACCGGCTTATTCGGGAGGCTGGAAGTCACTAAGCCTGCATGCGAGGCGATTCGTAATGACTCTTGAAAACAGCTTGCAAACATGGCTCAGAAGTGAGATGGGTCGGTAATTCTTCAGCAAGGTTTTGTTCCCCTTTTTGAAGAACAGCACCCCTTACCTCTGTTCCACGCCTTTGGCGTTCTCCCTTCCAGTACGACGGTGTCGAACAACTTCTGAAGGGTCGTAAGGATCGGTTTTCTACCCGCCGTCATGAGTTTGGCTGTAATTCCGTCTTCACCGGGTGCCTTGTTGTTCTTAAGCTGTTTCAGAGCCATTCTAATCTCGTACAGGCTGATGTCCGGGATGTCGTCGGTAAAGTGTCGGGTTGGTCTAGCTAGGGTCTTCCGCCAGACCAACTTCGGGTCTGCGAGTTGACGTGTATACGATATGTATGACGTGTAAAAACGCACTCACTCCAAAGCTCAGGTTTGGAAAAAACGACTCTCCAGTTTATTACCTTGCGAGCTGGCTCTGCCCAATAGACTCGATCGAGATCTCGTGCGAACACATTAGAGCCCTTATTTCGCTCGATGGCCTCTTCAATACGGTTCGTAGTGAATTGGCGCAGATCGCGGGTAAGGGGCTTGGAGATCTGTTTATTTAGCTGCCGGTATAAAGTCGCATCGTTTGAACACTGCAGAATCATTTCACTCCTTTCCTTCATGAGCTTCTGAGTGGAGCTAGAGAGCCTTTGTGTTCTGATGGCCCGCTGGGCCTCGAAGAACATAGACCCAGTGGCACGGACAGGTTCCACAAAACCTAGGCAATCGAAACGGTTTTTGAGTTCCAGCTGAAAGCTCTTGGGGTCACCCAAAGGGCAATGGAGAGGGCTATGCCGGGAGTTTCTCTGCGCGATCGCATCAGAAATGAGGCTACCCGCAGCAAAACCAAAGCAGATTTCGGATATTTTTTCCAGTTCGCGTGTTCATTTCTATAACCAAAGTATAATATAGTCAACTCATTCAGAGTTACTGAATCTTTGACACAAATTCAGCCACGAAATTGAGGCAGGACAAACCCTTAAATAGTGTCCATAATAAAAATATAATTATTATTGATGTTATACCACTTTTTATACAAAAATCTGGCTGTGACAGACGGACAGCCTCCGAGTGATCGCATAAAAGTGTTCCGTTGGACCAATTTTGGTACGGAACACTAAAAAGAGACGCACACGAGTAATTGAAGTCCCCATGTACATGGAGCATGTAGTAGGTATGTATCTTATACTTATCTTTTTTGATATTACAAAATAAATAAATATTAGAGGTTAATCTTACACAAATCGAACTAGGCCCATAGCTAAGCTCAATAAGGCTTGTGTTGTATAATATTATTTTAATTGATATAAATACATAAATACCGAGCAAAAACCTTTTTTGCAATACATATAACATTTTAATAAGTTTATCATCGTGCTGCTTATCTATTTATAGTGGTTTTTCTCGTTTTGAATCAAGAAACTAAATGCATATTTATGATGAACATAGTCCAAATTCGTATAGTATACCAATAATGTAGTAAATCTTATGTAGTATAGGGGCTTATTTTGCTAACATGAACAAGTCAACTTTCCATATTTTCGTGAATACTCGTTTATTTGTGGTTAAGTCAAAACATCGGTACTTACTGTTTAACGGAAAGTGTCCCATCCATGAATAATCCTATATTGCAAAAAATTTCGCTAGTGTTCCACTGAGCTATTTCGCGTAATGCCGCTGTTGTACAAACAAATTGATGTGTTTTAACGAATTATTTGGGGATGTGCCGGTAGTCAACAAAAAAACGTGGTGACGGCGTCGATCACTATGGCTCATCTGGCCTACGGACGGTCTTCCAGATAAAATGACGTCGACACCCCACCAATGGCATAACGGCACAATGCTGCCACGGTGGCAATTTTTTGAATTAGAACACGGGAGTCTTAGTCACGATAAACTTTAACGTGTTCTGCGTCTAGTCTTATACTTAGTAGCAGAACGGATTATTTCGCGATACTGACTTGTTTTAGATAAGCGTCGATACGTTTAGTATGCCGTTTGATCGCGTTTGTTTTTGCGAGAGCCGAAGGGTGGGCCTGTGTTAACCCAAACATACTCCTGCACGGCTATCATGCCACGGCGCGCGAGCTCTCTCAGTTTTTCTCGCACTATCCGTCTCTTTCTTATTAGAACACTTAGAACAAGAGATATAGTGCGAGAAAAATCGAGTGTATGTCGCGGCCGTCGCATGATAGACGTGCTGATTGTAGTTTTGTTACAAATAACCTCAGTATTTTCGACTCCATGACGCACGGAGATCGGTATCTTACAGGAGAAGTTAACTGTATTTCGTCTTGATACATTATCAATAGAACATTATTGTCGAAGCAAGGGAATCAGGCAATTGCTGGCTGAGTATATATTTTAAACGGACGACCTTGGGAGTCCGATTAATTTAATACGAAGCCAGCAATTGCCCTTCCGGCTGAGACAAATATAGTGCTTTTCTCAAAAATGGTGCAAGAAAACAAAATAAATAATACAGGTAAGTTTTATTGAAATCAACAATTTAATATTTATTTTCGCCATTTCGAGAATTTGTTGTACGCCTTTAGTTAGATATTTGTCTTTTGACTTTGCCGGGAACAAATAATCAATAACTGAGAAAGAAAGAAAGGAACAAGACATTTGTTCACTACACAAAAGACATACAGATACAAAGGGAGTAGACATACGATACAATTGACATATATTGTGTGTGTCTTCGCGGCAGTGAATCGGTCGCTGTCTCAGCATTATGCCAAGGTGTCAGACAATACACCTATAGCGTTGGTTTTCAGACAGCACTATACATGACCCAAGGACCGCAACACAACATACTACAGATACAAACGTATACAAACTAAAATAAATAATTAATGAAACAAAAGAAAGAAAGAAAGAAAAACCATTTATTCCATAAAGCACACATAACAAGATTAATAATAACATAAACCTAGACAAATACTAACGTAAAAGGCTCAGAGAGGTGTGCACATCGCATAAAGGGTCCAGCAATGTGTGCGATAGAGAAAAGGCTGCAGTAGTACAATGGGTGAAAAAACACAAAGTAAAAAACGCGACACGGTTGGGATGTGTTATAAGGTGCTGGATGGGTTAGGGTTGGGATCTTTGGAGCGTCAACAAATAGCCTTTAAGCTGACGCCTAAAAGTATACTTGCTAGACGCTCCTTAGATAGGTGGAGGGAGATCATTCCAACACTTGGACGCCGCGAACCTAAAACTACCCCAAAACGTCACGGTCCGATGCTTTGACACTAGAATCATCGCCTTACACCTCCGCGCACTCTTGGGCCATATAAGTCTACTCAGCAAATATGCTGGGACCCCAGATCACACTATGCCAAAGAGATAAGTGGCAAGGTGAAGCCGTCTGCGTGTCTAGCAGACCAGCGGCGTTCAAGTATCTCCATACTGATATGGGAGCGGGGTGGGACTCGGAAACAGAAACGAATGCATGCGCTTTGCACTTTTTTGTACGAACAGTAATGCAGCACACAGTTTTAGTACGTGGCTCTCAAAGCGCAGCTTGCCGTCCATGAGGAGGACAAGGTTAGTTGCTTCTACCACCATCTCTATTGATTCGTCCATGATAGCAACATTACTGGTAGTCAAATTAAGGCGCCGTAGGTTCATCGTCTTCTATCCCTCTCACTGAGCATAAGCGTGAGCGAGATAGAAGTGCGTGCTCGGAAGCGCGGATATCTTGTTTTTTTATTTTAATGTTTTGGCCGTTTAAATAAACAAAAAAGTAATCACTGAGTTCTCTCAAACATGATAATTATTGCCGATTTTTAGAAGCAATTTTAATATTTTTATCTTTTGTGCATAATTTGTTACGAATATTTTAAGTGTATTTTAGACCTATGTTCGTGATTTTTTTCTATCAAGCAAAAATTGCTTAATCATGTGTCGAATCACTGATTTCGCTGCAAAAAAGCCTCAAAATTACTATTAGTATTTTTTTGAAGCCATATTATTATAAACAGACGCATTATATTGTTTCAAAAACTCTGTTCGCTTAACTTCGCTGAACCTACGGCGCCTTAAGTCTCGAGGTTACTGATGGTACTACGGATTTGATGATCTTATCCAAAAACAATATATATCTTGACGTGTTCGGATTAAGGACAAGGCAGTTATTTTCCGACCAAGTAGAAATACGTTCTAGGTCTGCGTTGATGGTATTGACCGCAACAAATACGTCCCTGGGTGCTAGGGCATGCAGAACCGGTACTGTTTCAAAGAACGGGGATTTTCGGGAGTGGCCGAAATCAGAACCGGGATTTCCTGGTTCGTTCGGGACTTTCGGAACAAACCTTCAATTCACATCGATACTTCAAGAATTTATAATAAATCCACATATATCAATAGATTTAACGAGATAAAACTGATGGGTTAGTTACATTTTAATAAAAAGAGCGCATTGCGATCAATACACAGCTTTATTCATACTTTTAACCATCATCATTCTTCATCGACACTCCACAGTAGATCACTACTATCACTTGTTAAAACAGTATCTGGCGTACGAGATGAAATAAGTATATTCTACTGTTTCTGTATATAATATTGTATTAAGCATGAGAGGGAACGGGCAGTAGTCTCCACACTGGCCCAGTGCGGGTTGGGGACTTCACACACACATTTTAATTTCTTCGTGGATGTATGCAGGTTTCCTCACGATGTTTTTCCTTCACCGAAAAGCTAGCGGTAAATATCAAATGGCATTCCGTACATAAGTTCCGAAAAACTCATTGGTACAAGCCGGGATTCGAGCCCACGACCGCCGTTTGACAGCCGCATGCCTGAACCGCTAGGCTACCGTAGCTTGTCCCGTAACTATTTAAATTTAATTAATAAAATATATAATTTTTCTCATTTTCACAGTCAGTCTTATCTTAAATAGTTTTTGGTGTAAAATCAACGTTGCTCAGTCCAGTAGAAGAAGAATCTCCACTGGAAGTCCCATACTGAACAAGTTTGCAACAAACTTAACAGATTTGTCTTTGCACTCAGAAGACTGAGGGATACGGTATCGGTTGAAGCATCACTTATAGCTTACCATGGATATGTGTCGTCTGTTCTCCGTTATGGATTAATTTTATGGGGAAATTCTGTGGACGCAGATTGAGCATTTAAAATTTAAGAAAAATGTGTTCGGGTCATTTGTAGCTCTCGGATTGATGACAGCTGTATACCTTTGTTTAGGAATATGCGTATATTGCCATTGCCCTGTTTGTACATCAGAGATGCATGTATCTTTGTTAACACACGCCTAAGTGATTTCCGAACACGAGGTGATATGATGCAACAGACAGACCAGAAAAAGGATCATGGACCTGCTGTAAAAACCTCTCGTTAGCAAGGCAATATATGGTAAAAATGTGGCCAACATGTGCATAAAATTATATAATAACTTGCCTGAGGACATTAAGGTTCTCCGGGGCAACAGTTTTAATCATAAGTTGACGAATTGGCTTCTCGACAGATGTTTTTATAGTGTTAAGAGTTATTTAGAGTATAAGTGACATAAATTGAATATTATTTTGAATTTGTTTAATGTAGGTATATTATTGCAATTGATATTTTATATTTTTACTAAATTAATCGCCTCTTTGTAAAATATTTGCACGCCTGCATGCAGGCTGAATACACTGTTATTTTCAATTATGTAAGACCTTCTATACATATTCTATAATTCTATACGTATTCTGGCAAATAAATACTTTTGACTTTTGAACCTAATTATGCATATAACACTAACAGTCGGTCTTAAATTATTGAGTCTTCAAAATCAACGTGATTTCAATAGCTACAATCAGTCTCATAAATTTATATTTTTACTTCTTATTAAATTCTATATACATTGACCACTGCAGGTCCTGGACGCCAAAATCACGACCTAACACCACATAAGTAGGTACTTTACGAAGCCAGTCTGATGAGCGATGAATAATAACGGATACTTGGGCAGTGAAATTAGCGAACCGAAGTCGGGAGTGCGGGGCAGGGCAGGCAGGGGACGACCACTGAGCGGTGGCCATGGCTAGGAAAGGGATAGGGAATAGGATAGGTGACGCCAAACGTCCAAGCGCGCCGGACGGCACGAGCAGTACGAAGCTATAAGCTAGAATGTTACGTTACGTACGTTATTCCTTTTAAAAGAAACGCTAAAATTTATTTCACGAAAGTCCCGAAAGAACCGGGTTTTTTTCTTGTCCCGGTTTTTTACCAAGTTAAAAAAACCGGGTAATCCCAAGATTTTCCGAACTGGGACGTCCCGGGTGCAAACCCTACTTGGTGCGCTAGAGAGGTATTTATAACTGGAGGTCGTCAGCGTAAAGATGGTATTTACTGCCCCTTATATAGTGTGAGTGATGTCAGCACTATCCTACTATAATATTATTCAAGTTTGGATGTTTAGACGTTTAGATGTTTGCATGTTTGTTACTCAATCATGCAGAAACGGCTCAATCGATTTGGATGAAATTTTTCCGAAGATAGTTTATAGCTTGGATTAAAATATAGGATAGTTTTTATCTCGGGTCCACGCAGACGAAATCGCGGGCGAAAGCTAGTACAATATAAAAAGCAGGGGGACACAGTATTGATCCTTGCGCCACTCCCTCCACAGCTGGAGAGATAACTATCAAACCATTTCACGGCAGGAATATCAAACCCGTAATATGACATCTTCGATAGAAGTAAGGATACATTATAACAGTCAAAAGCTCTAGAAAAATATAGAAGAACGAGAATGGTACTCTCCCCAACATCCCGAGCCTGTAGAATATCGTCGACTACATCGAGCAACGCAGTAACTTGACGAGGACGATCGACACTTGCGAAAACCTGACTGTAGCTCAGGTAGGATGCCATTTTCCTCGAGGTATGCCTAGAGCTGGTCGCAGACCACTCGCTCTCGTCCTGTGTGCGTCCGTGTGCGTAAATGTAAACAACTCTTATCACGAGCTCGAGCGTAACTATTTAATAAAACTGAGGAATAATTCAAGATTCATACCGGAATTGGTGTCAAAAGGTGGACAATGTCACAGTACAATGGAAAATCTATGTGCCAGTAAATAAAGATTAGAAATAATGTTAGTATATTGCGACACACACATTGAAACAATTTGATTTAACTGCAAATACAATATATGAAACAAAATAAAAAAACCGGCCAAGTGCGAGTCGGACTCGCGCACGAAGGGTTCCGTACCATTAAATATAATAATAAGTTACAATAGAATTTGTACGAAACTATTACTTCTTGAAGTACATTTTATAAGTTGGTCGACTATTACTCGTAAACGTGTAAAGCCTACTTAGCTGTGATAGTTTTCCTTTTAACTTCGTTATATGTACTACTACCATGAATTTTTTCACATATCCCAAAACAACCATTTAGCTAGCAGGGGGTGGGGACACTGGAGTCTAACAAAAATTAGCACTTTAAGGCTTAATATTTCACAAAACGATCGTTTAATCGAAAAATTGTTTTCACAAACCCCCAATATTTTTAAAAGACCTATCCAACGACAACCCACACTATGGGGTAGACGACAATAAAAAAAATCATCCCCACTTTACATGTAGGGGAGGTACCCTAAAAAAAATGTTTATCAAGATTTTATTTTACCACTTTGTCGGCATGACTAATATGTATATTCATGCCAAGTTACAGCTTTCTAGTACCAAGAGCCTCTGAGCTAAGCTGCGGACGGACGGACGGACGGACGGACGGACGGACATAGCGAAACTATAAGGGTTCCGTTTTTGCCATTCTGGCTCCGGAACCCTAAAAAGCGGTATTCAAACAGCTTATTGTGTGACAGATGACATTTGACACTTGACGTGCATTCTGCCTCAGCAAACAGAACGTTCAGAAACTGACTCAACGCGTTAACAAAGACAGCTGTCTAAAGGAAATCTAAGAAAGCATATAAATAAACACAAACCGCTACAATGAACAGCGTGTAATAAACGCGTAAAATATGTACGCGGTGTAAGGGAATTTACCACTACCAATGTATTAACATCAACAATTATGAGAGAGCACGGTGCAAAGCTCAGAACTAATTGGAGCTGCCCGGCTTGCGAAAATAAAACAAAAATGCAACGCAACGATAATACGCCTGCATCTCCTGCAACCTTTACTACATTAAATAAAAATAAAATCATCCTCGACTTCCACAAAAACTCCCCCAACAACAGCAACGAAAACCACTCATCAACAGGACATTATATTATTGGATAACATAAGTTCATTTTTAGATGCGAAACTCGAAACAGTAGTTAACGAAAACAACAACAAAAAAATTGTTTGGTACGGACTGGAACAATTTCGTCGCGAAGATAACTACGAACTGTACGACAGGGTGACAAACATATTCTATGAGTTTCTGGGTGTCAATGTGAACAGCTATATCGAAGATATAACAAGGATTGGATAAGGTTTCAAACGCCCATTTGTCATTGAATTTATTAGCAAAAGAGTAACTCAGCGCATACTTCAAAACTCCCATGTATTCAGGAATACTGGCTTAATGATCTCACCATATCTAGATAAACAAACATTAAAGACAAGAAAGGATCTAAGTTCAAATCTTACAGCAGTGAATATAGTGAATATATATAAGAAACAATCAAGTAATAATAAATGGTCAGGAACATATCTTACAGTCAGAAAACGACCCATGGACTATTACGACGCATCTGTAAAATACGACGGCCAAAAATCCCGTGGAGACAGAAACACATGTAAACCGAGGAGACCAAGCAGCAGATGGCACAGATATCGACCAAGAAAAAAGCACATTTTCTTCTGGAGTGAATGATGATACTTTTCGTGAATAAAGACCGCACTTTCAATATTTATCATCAGAATATTCAAAGTATAAGATCTAAAATAAGTCGGATAGAGTTACTAGCTAATACAAGCGAAAAACATGTTTTCTGTTTCACAGAAACATAAAAAAAAAATAAGTACCAATATTGCAAATCGAAGGCTATAAAGCGGTGTCATCATTTTGTAGAAGTCGTAAAACGAGAGGTGGTGTTTGTATCTACAGTATACTCGTACTTTAAATTGTATAAACCTTCAATGGATATCAGATATGTCAATGGAAATGCACTTTGCACTGTGTGGTATATTTCTAAACTAAATTTTATTGTATTAGCTATATAATATCCAGGTCCAAATTGAATGCCTGTTAAGTAAATTAAGTCTACGTACTCGAAACTAAAAGCAAAAATGTTTCATTGCCGGTGATTTTACGACTCATCGTCAATAGACTTTACTACAAAACGACGACCTCAGTAGCCTAGTTGGTAGTGACGTGTGAGTGAAGAAATTTAACATGATTCCGACCTTACACGAGCCCACCAGAATTACTCCTCAAAGCCAAACCTGTATAGACAATATCTTAACTAATCACCGTAAATGTGCCTCGAAGGTTTTGAATATGGGACTATCTGATCAAACTGGTCAAATCATAATGATACCAGCTAATGTCAGCTTTCATGAAAAGTTTTGGTATACGCATATAAGAAAAATTGACGCTAATTTAGAAATATTCATAAAATATATGTCGCTAATTAACTTTACTCCGGTGTATGAAGAAACAGACGTAAATTCTGCATATGAAATATTCATAGACTTATTTCAACTAGTATGCTTATCTGTGTATACTATTTGAAAAAGTAAAACTGCATACAAAAAGAAACCTAGTTGGAAGACACCAGCAATAGTCAAATCGAGTAAAATAAATGCATAATACATCTACAAAATCAATATAACAAACACAAGTGATCAGTATACACAGAAATACAAGAAATATTGCAGGGTGCTTAGAAATGCTATTAGAACGTCAAAAATAATAGCAAATAATAAGTTCATTAAAAGCAGCACAAAGATTTAGTAGCTGAGATAGATTGTTCCGATAGCTCAGTTAGTTAAAAGCGACGAGCCATGAATGCCTGTGGTCGCCGCTTCGAATCCGGTTCAGAGCATAAAAAAAATCATTTCTCCTACCATTTCAATCTCATTAATGTCCCCAATATTGCTAGTAATTACCACTAGAAAACGCATTGTAGCGGATTTATATGGTGTGTGTGTAGAAAACGATAAATGTGTAAAAAAGTTGTACAACCGCTCTTAGTGAAAGTTCATAATGAAACTGTTTGAGCCCTACCAATTTTTCAAAATGGTTGAATAAAAGGAATGGCGCCACAATGCCAAGAGGATAACGCATTTATTCATTCATTTAGTCATGTTGTTTTTTTATATCACGCCCTTTTTTATTTATTTGACATAACTACAGAGCCAGTTGTGGTATTATATATGGGTGCGTTCTCTGTAATGGTGAAGATGGTTTCCCAACTAAGTAGGTTGCTCGAACTATGAAACAGCCTACTTCTACTTCTCTTCATTTCCAATTAACTGCAATGTCCCTCAAAACTCATAATTTCAAATATGAATACTAAAAATGGCAAATAATTATTATGCTTCATCGGTCAGCCGCTTGCAGAAGCCCCTGTTGGAGCTATCTGCATAATGATAGATAATTAGCGCACCCACTTCACCACTAGGCACTAAGTATCGTTATTTAAGCTCTAGATTCTCCGGTGAAAATGGTTTCTTTGTTTTAGATTCACGTACTCATATTCACATTTCTTTTTCTTTTTGTTTTAAACTCGGGTGATAATGTATTATTTCCATAAACATTTTGCTCATTCATTTATACTTTAAAAAGGATTTTATAATAAAAAAATTGAATAAATTGGTAGGGAAAAACTAAAATTGAATTTAAAATTATTTTCTCCAATATGCTCAAAAATGCCCGCCTTACAAAGATAGTAGGTACGTGAAGATCCTCGTTATTGACGCCAAATTTAAAAAGTTTAAAGTCATTACTGTACTCGCAGCGGCCTGGAAGGTGTACACAATTAATGTATTCTTCTTTTACCTTTTAAGTGCCCACACATAGCAATTTGTCACACCAACATTCTAACCATAGCAAGTCGGTGTACTCGATGATGTTTTTAAGTAATAGTCTAAACTCTTGAACTTCTTAAGTGGCAGACGTGGCTACCTATTTAAAAATGTCTCAGATTGAGACTTCAATAAAAAAAAAATACAAAATAAAATTAAAAAAGAACTGTAATGCCTTGAGAATAAAATCCAATAAAAAAATATTAATTTCAAATACAATCATCAATTTCAATCAATCAAAGTTATCGATTATGATGTAGTTCCGTTTATTTTTATCATGCCGTACAATACTTTATGACCATAAGTAGGGAGGGAACTATTGTTTTGAATGCAAGGAAACCAAAAAATATTTTCAATACAACCAGAGGTTATACCGAGAATACCTAATTGATGGATTAAATCAACTTATTCACGAATTGCTACTTCCCGGCCTTTGCAATAATGTACTATTATCGCTCATTAAGCAATATTTGCAGCTTTCTTCACTCATTTCATTTCTAATTAAAAAATCTTGGCAAACGGTCTGGTAGGCACCGTCTTGGCTTCCTAATTAGGACATTTTGCTTTCCAAATTGTTGTTTTCGCACCCTTATTTCTTTGGAATGATGCCAAAAAGATTATGGTGTACCGTTATCTTCCTAATACTGCCCGTATATTTTCGTTGTAAAAAGTCCTTTTTCATAAAAGTTATTTTTAATAAAGGTGACGCATTTATGTCAACAACCATCAATATTACTTTCATTATTTTCGAAGCAGGTCTAAGGTATATGTACCTTTTTAGGGTTCCGTACCCAAAGGGTATAACGGGACCCTATTACTAAGACTTCGCTGTCCGTCTGTCTGTCTGTCACCAGGCTGTATCTCAAGAACCGCGATAGCTAGACAGTTTAAATTTTCACAAATGATGTGTTTCTGTTGCCGCTATAACAACAAATACTAAAAACAAAATAAAATAAATATTTAAGGGGGCTCCCATACAACAAACGTGTTTTTTTTGCCGTTTTGTCTGTATCTCAAGAACCGCGATAGCTAGACAGTTGAAATTTTCACAGATTATGTATTTCTGTTGCCGCTATAACAACAAATACTAAATACAAAATAAAATAAATATTTAAGGGAGGCTTCCATACAACAAACGTTTTTTTTTTCAGGCTGTATCTCAAGAACCGCGATAGCTAGACAGTTGAAATTTTCACAAATTATGTATTTCTTTTGCCGCTATAACCACAAATCATCATCATCATCATCATCATATCAGCCGAAAGACGTCCACTGCTGGACACAGGCCTCCCCCAAAGAGTGCCAAAGTGACCGGTCCTGCGCCACCCGCATCAGTCCACCTTGCGAGGTGCCGCGCCTAAACAAATACTAAAAACAAAATAAAATAAATATTTAAGGGGTATCCCATACAACCAACATTTTTTTTTACTGTTTTTATAGATAATGGTACGAAACCCTTCGTGCGCGAGTCCGACTCGCACTTGGCCGGTTTTTTTTTTTTAATAAGCTCACGATCGTACAAAACGAGTGAATATCATGAATAAGCGAGTCCTGGTTTTTAATCATAAAATTGTGCATAGTTACATGCATCGTTGAAATGACCTATCAGGGTGCCGTTCAATCGCCATAAAAACAAAATGCATAATTTCAAGTGGCACACGTACGGAAATCATAACAAACTATTATCATAATAAAAAAATGCATATTTTGATTATTCATAAACATTTCACAACAGAGACATAACAGATTAGACATAAAACTCATTTAGGTATCACTCTTACTCAATAAAACGATTTATTATGGCCTAACATACATTTAACATAATGAATAAACTAAAACTGATAACAACATTTTGAAATAATGTTTAGAGAAGGTGGTGTACTTAGTTTAACTAAGTGATTGCTATCACATCCTAGAAAAAGTAAGTAGCTACACATAAATAGAAAAAATATTGTCAAAAACCGAATGAGAGCACCCCACTTTCTCGTGGTATTGACTGTCCTACCCCTAGACTGCATAATATATGAGCGCGTGGAGCCAGAAGCGACCTCCTGGTCCCGAGTTGAAATAAACTTCAAGGTCTTAATAATCAGTACTTGATTTTGTAGGATTATGAAATGCGGAACTCTAATTAGTTTAAAGTAGTTCCAGAGATACTCTAAGGCAGGTCAGTGTAGGTACGACGACGAGCGAAACGAGGAGTGTTAGGTCGGCTGTGACCCTAGCGGGCGAGCCGAGTGAGCGAAGCGAGCGTGCCGCCGTAGTGGCCGGCGAAGCACCAGAACCGAACACTTTTTTACTACCATTACTTACATATTATACAACGTGTTTTTTGAAGTGAAAACTTCTTTAGCGGCGCTGAGCACTTTTTGGGATGGGGAAAAATTGTCAGTTGAGGTCACTTTTTGCTGCTAGCCGATTCGACTTCATTCAAAGCTGAACGCTATTCGTAAGAGTATAAAGCCGTTAAACACTTTTTGCAATAGCATATTCTGCAAATAAATTTGTAATAATAGCAACGCATTCTTCACCGTTTTGCTATTGAGAAAATTCGAATAGTTCGAATTTGGGCGTTATTCCAAAAGAGATAAAGCTTAGAAAAATATTTACCAACGGCAAAAACAAATTGATATTTTGGTCGCCACCGTGCACTGCCCTCTGCTGTTCTTGCAAATTCGAATAGTTCGAATTTAGACGTTATTCCTAAAGAGATACAGCTTTGAAATATATTTGGCAATAGCAAAAACAAATTGGTATTGTGTTTGCCGCCGCCCGTCGGCGCGCCGGACCCCGGCACCGTTGCGCCGCGGCGGCGCGTTGGGCCCGTCGCACCTAGCGCGCCCGCGGGCCGTCCGCCTAAATAATTGATAATTGTTTATAAATTTGCGTCAAAATCATTTTTAGGGTGACACCGTAAGATGTCACGTGACCTGATAGAAAAACTGTTACAATGTTATTGAGTTTTCACTTCTGCCGGCACTCCAGGAGTGCAACCCGGTCTTTTTTTTTTACCGTCTTAGAGCCGAAGTCCACTTAAAGTATACAAAACGTACTAATCATTCGTAAAAAAAAAAAATGTTAAGCTTTTAGTCATAAAAGGTAATTAAGTTTGAAAAATCCAGTATGGCGCGCGGTGCGAAGTTCATTCACCCGGTTAGAGTTCGTACCTATCTACAAAAGATGTCGGCTAGCGGTCACTGCGGTCACTCAGCTGGATGATTAAAAATAATATTAATACAAAAAAAAACAATATTAATACATTAAAAAAAAAAACATTTTTTTAGTTCTTTATAATGTATACAAACTGGGCTCTAAGACGGTTAAAAAAACACGTTGTAGTACAACTTGCAAAGCGTGATGTTTCGGACTTTTGTTTAAGAAGTCGGATTTATTATTGGTCGGTGTAATGATATTCGGAATTTTGAAAATCGTTATTTTAGTCATGGGAATTCGAATGATTGATACGAGTATTTTGGATTATTATTCAGTCGGACTTTTTATTGTTCGGTGTATTGAAATTCGGAAGTTTGATACATTATTAACAGGAAATATTATACAGAGTGCCCATTATAGCGTTTGTTCATTATACAATTGGAAATTATTAAAATTGATAATTATAATCGATGAAATTATGCAAATCGTTTTTATTCATTTTGTTTTTATGCAATTTGCCCACTTATAAAAAACGGAATTATGCTATTTGTTGTTATGCAAAATGAAAATAATGCAATTTGTTTCTATTATGAAACATTACACACCCATCAATGGCAAATACGAAATGGAGGTGGTAATAAGACAGATATAAAAAAATCAATAAGTACCTTGCATCCGCCGTGTGTGTGTCTAAGTCTAGTGTAAGCAGCTCCAAGTTCTCTTTATCAGAAACTCGCAACCACGATACCTGGAACAATCAAGTTGGTTTGTTTGCTTCAGCTTTGTTAAGTTTAACAGTTGATCAGCTGGTGTTATTTTGAAGTTGGTCATACACCTGTTGGTAGGTAGTGGAAGACGCCGTGTAAGCGTTTTCATATCGAAGTAAACCGTTTCTTATCACGTTATTCATAAAATTATTACATTATAGCATTAGGCTGATCAATTTTCCATGACGAGGTTTTTCAGATTGTATTTTGTCAGTTTCTGCCTATAATTTCGGGTTGTAAATTTTCCATGTATAGACAAGAGTTAATTTAATGTATCAACTGATTTTAGAAGTTAGCCCGGCTAGCACAATGTCCCGCACTTGACTTGTGCTAGCCGTGCAGGAATTATATAAATTCTGTATAACTTTCTAGGACGAACGAAAACAAAGTTTTTGAATTCAGAATACTCGCTCTTGTAGTATAATTGAATGTTAGAACGAATTTAATTACCATTTTGCTTCGCAACATACAACATATTGAAGCACGTAGCTCGATTAGTGTAAATGCATTCTACTCGCGGCTTGCCCGTTTATCACTAGAGCACATTTGGTTAATGTTAATCGCATGAATTAAGCAGCACAGATCATTAATGTCTGTCAAACTATCCGTCCATGTAAATGTTTGTTTACTAGTGTGCACGTTAAACTACTGTTCAATCTATAATGCTTCAGTTATCGATGTTGATAGTGCATTTTAACTATATCGAACATATTCATAAAAAAATATAAGTAATGTCTGGTAAGTTTATGTATGAGAAACGTGCCATAGCGTAGTCTGGGTGGCAAGTTAGGCGTTGGGTAATCACAACGAACTAACTTCAATGGCTCACCGACCCAAAGTGGGTCTTGGCCTCAGACATGAGTTGTCCCACTTGTCCCGACCTTGCACCATTACATTGCAGGTAATTAGATCTTTAAGACAAGAACTGGATTCATGTCTTGAAGATCTAATTAGGTACGTATAATAATCCATACGTACTTACTGTTTTTCAATTGTTAACATGCTCGTCTTGAAAATAGAGTAAAGCTAAACGCAATTATTTCAATATGTACAGAACACAACACCAACTTATACAACTAATAGTTTTAAGTGAAATTGTATAATGTGAGATAAATAAATCATATCATATCATAAATCATGACGGTTTTTTAGAGTATTTACTGAGTTAGGTTGAACCTGAATAAAACGGCTATGCATTTATGTGTCGTTCCCGGGAAATAGGTACGACTTTGTTGTAGCATGAGCATGAAGGCGTTATTGACATTATGATGCAGAACAGTTATAATCGTCCTTATTGGGAACCGACAAAGCGATACTTTTTGCTACTATGATGTGTGTTAAATGGGCAATCGAACTTACCCTTTTATCTCTCAGCGCGGTGACGCGACAGTCAAACATAACAGTAGCACCCGTATCCGCTTCCAGTGTATCATCTGACGTAACATCGCTTTCAAACGACGGCGCGCGGAATCTGCAACAAATATACCTCTATACTAATGCAATTTAGGATAACCTAATAGTGGCATGTAGGTTCAGGACGGGGACTTGCATTTGAAAACTAGTCGATCCACATCATCTCTGGGACACATAGGTATGTGACGTTCCACCGGTAAAGGTACCTTATGGCGGTTTTTAGTTTCAGAGATATTAAATGTTTTGAAAAATGGGTTAAAAAGACGATTTTTTATCGCCATTTCGAAAGCTAGAAGATGTAACATTTGTTGACGTATTTTTATTTTTAACCGTCTTAAAAAAAAAGAAGGAGGTTCTCAATTCGGTTGTATTTTTTTTTTTTCAATGTTTGTTAGGTACCTCAGAACTCCGTCATTGATGAGCCGATGCGTATTTTTTTTTTGTTTGTAAGTATATGCTTCCAGGTGCGTCCCATTTAAAAAAAAAATCAGTTGGATGATGGGATCCATGAGGAATTGAGGGAAATTCTCAATTATATTAGGCACGCGTGTAGTAATTTTGGTATTTTCTATTATATCTCGTGTATTTACACCCGGAAATCATAAATTTGGTGGAGTGGAATTGATGATGAAGACAGATGACATATGGAATTCCTTAATTACTTATGTACTTAAAAGTACAAAAGTACGTCACAGATTCTGATAAGATTCCGTTGAAATAGCAACTAATGAAGTCCCAAAGGTGATCCTTGTGGAATCAACTGAAGTCCTCAAATATTATCGGCCCACATACAACGATTGGGTTTTTTTCTTTAATAATCAACGCATTTGCTTTCGTAAATCAGTTCATGTGGTAAATTGGAAAATAAATTTTCTCGTGGCTTGGCAGAGTGCCAAATTGAAGTCGGTTAAAACGGTGTTTTTAAGGTAAATTATTAATATATATAAGTTACAAATCCGTTAATTCTGTCCTTTAACTTTAGTAGAATGGATACTTTATGGCCGAATGCATTTCTAAAAGTTGCATAATAATACTGTAAAGGCCTATAATACTATACTGTGTTACCTATTGTAGTAAGGTGGGCTACATAAACCAAGTTCATAGCGGAGCAAAAGGCGTTCGGTGTAAAAAAAAAAACAAAAAACCAAAAATACATAAATACCTCCGGCACTAAAATACTTAGTAAGTTGTTATTTTTTATCAATAGCTTATCGATTGTAGATTATTAGGATATAGGTACATAACTTCCTTCCTTAAAGGTTCATTTGTCTTGCTTGGTTCATCCCGCACCGCAGACTCGCTAAAGCTCGAAAGTCACTCGCTGTCCTAGGTGTCAAGATTTATAACACCCTACCTAGTGACATAATTACCTCGGCGAACAATAACATATTTTATAACAGAATTAAAAAAATGTTAATTGACCTGTGTTGTTACAGTGTGAATGAATTTGTTTTTAGAGAAATTGTGAATAAGCCCTAACCTAAGCCTAAAATACTAGATAATCCTGTTAACAAATTGACTTGTAAAATGTACCAGTATTTTTACCAATAAATGATCTGTATCTGTATCTGTTTCAGCAATCTAAACAATGATACTCCTTGTCATAACTGCTACCACAGTAGAGTGATCTATGTATTTATAATGATGTAAGTGAACTTAAAGCATGTACTCAATTGTACATAAAACTTGACATGCGTTAGTTTGATGCAAGTCTGTGTTGTTTTTTATAATAAAGAGGCATATATTATATTAGTACGACATACGTGCTTCATTCGGAAAGGAACTGATAAGTTATTGTGAAGATCAAAAATGGGTATGTGCGGACGTTGAACTGCTGGGTGAGTTACGTGAGACATTTACTTTCAAAAGTGACGTGCAGGGATCCAAAAGCTGGCTTGATCACTGCGTTGCTACGGAGTCTGCATACAAATTATGCACTAATGCCCGCGTGCTGTACGATGTATACTGGTCAGATCACTACCCCCTACAAATTGAGTGTGATATGAGCCTCATAGAAATAAAAAGTATTCCTTGTCCCATTGTTATAAATAAAGTCTTATGGGGTAACAGGTGTAACGAGCAAATAAAACGGTATCACTTATTATGTTCTAAGTATTTGAGCGCTATAAATGTATGTATCGATAACTGTGGCGAAACATGTAACAACTCAACGCATTTGTCACTAATTAGTAAGTTTTACAACGACATAATAAAATCCATCCAAACAGCTGCGAAACTGACGTCTGCAAGTAAAATGCACAATAACAAAGTTACCGGTTGGAATTATCATGTGCTACCATTGTACAATAACGCACGCGAAGCGCATAAAGCATGGTTGTTGCATGGTTCGCCAACGTCAGGTCCCGTGTATGACGAAATGACTAGTAAGCGAAAGTTATTTAAGAATAAGTTAAGTTGGTGTCAACGGAACCAAGAAAAAATTAAAATGGATATTATAACATCACATAGATCTACAGGAAACTTCTCTCAGTTTTGGAAAGAAACGAATAAATTAAGTTATAAACAAAGTAGACCAATGTCGGTAAATGGATTACATAAGGAAAAAGATATAGCTAATATGTTCAGTAAGCAATTTAAAGTAGATAACTCGCCCCAAAACTCACAATCGGCTCACCCGCCAGACAGCGTGCGGGACCGTGGTGAGCCGACGACCGGTCCCGAGTTGTTTATTACGCAAGATATGATATGGCACTGTGTTAGAAAGATGAAACGAGGGAAGTCGCCGGGTCACGACGGTCTAAGCATTGAACATATTTTGTACGGAGGCCCATTGTTACATGTAAAAATGGCACAATTTTTCAACTTATGTTTAACGCACGGATTCTTGCCTGATGAGTTCATGACAACAAGTGTGGTGCCGATTGTAAAAAACAGGACGGGCGATCTCAGTGACCCGTCTAACTACAGGCCTATTTCGCTAGCCACGGTGTTCTCTAAGGTGCTTGAAAGGCTGATTAACCCGATACTCACAGAGCGCATACAATTAAACGACGCACAGTTTGGGTTTCGTCCAGGTCTGTCAACAGATATGGCTATTTTTTGTCTCAAAAACACCGTAAGCCGATATCTTAAGAAAAAGACGTCGGTTTACGCTTGCTTCCTAGATCTAAGCCGCGCTTTTGATACCATTGACTATAGTTTACTATGGGAAAAGGTGTCAAGAGCCGGTGTGCCGAGAAGAGTAGCCGGTCTGCTGGGATTCTGGTACGGGAACCAAACGAATAGCGTTAAATGGGGAAGTAGTAATTCTGACCCATATAAATTGAACTGTGGGGTTAGACAGGGTGGGCTGACATCGCCATTACTGTTTAACCTTTACATGAATGAACTGATAGAGGAGCTCAGCAGGGCCGCAGTCGGGTGTCACGTAGCAGGCGTATGCACCAATAATCTTAGCTACGCTGACGACATGGTTCTGCTGAGCCCTTCTATCACGGGACTGAGGATGCTGATATCCATATGCGAGCGTTATGCGGCACTACACGGACTTAAGTATAATGTGAAAAAGTCCGAGATAATGGTATTTAAGTACGGCAGGGGACCTGAAGTTGTACCGCCCGTTAGACTGAACGGGACTGAGTTAAAAAATGTAAATAGTTTTAGGTATCTCGGACATATACTGACAGACAAACTAAAAGATGACGACGATCTCGAGAGACAACGGCGGGCCATTGCTATGCGAAGTAATATGTTGGCACGTCGGTTCGCTCACTCCTCTGACCAAGTCAAGATTACTCTGTTCGGGGCTTATTGCCAGGCGTTCTACACTAGCCACCTGTGGTGCCATTACACGAAGCGGTCGTTTAACAGACTCAGAGTGCAGTACAACAACGCGTTTCGTGTGATGTTACGGCTGCCGTGGCGGTGTAGCGCGTCTGGGATGTTCGCCGTGAACAGAGTGGACGACTTTTACGCAATTATGCGTAAAAGTCACTGGTCCTTTGTCGGGAGAGTGAGCGAATCGACAAACAGTATTGTGAAGATAGTGTCCACAGCATGCTATATTTTACGATGACGAGTGACTTTTAATTTTAATTTAATTTTAACTTTTTAATTTTAATTGTATAGTATTTTATTTTTGTAAATTTTTAAATGGGTTTTTACCTAAATAAACAACAATTTTATTTATTTTTTATTTATTTATTTTATTAGTTAATTATTAAATGTCGATTTTCCGAGCACTAGCGTATCCCTATAAATAATGGAAGGCCCAATAATCGGAGTTCATGTATCTATCCCTTTTTTGGCATGGGTAATAGGTTATAGGTGTACGCGGGCTGAGTTTCCGCAACTCGACGTCATAATAGCGCCTATTTTGCGTATAATAGGCGCTATTATGACGCTATTATGCTGGCATGGGTTAAAAGTGACAGATATATTGGATGTGGATTATTACAAGTATCCCTCATTGCCACCTGACTACGGTATTGAATACGTCATCGTATGTAGCATATTCCGTTCATTTAAGTAAATAAGGCAAATTACGTATATACTATTACAAATTACTCACATTAAAGAAAAAAAAAATTTTGTCTGTTCAATGCCGTATGTTAAGTTTTTGTGTTTTCTTTAAAAACATGACATATCCTTTATAAGTTGCTTATCTAGAGACGTATAAAAATATTCTGCTCACGTATAAAAAATACTTCACGACAAAGATAAATCACAGTTTAGAAATTCTGAAGAGCTCCAGAAGAGTAAAACTCAGTTTCAGCCGTAAGAACGGGATTTACAAATGCTCACTTTTGGAATTATTGCGTGAATTTGGAACAAAACATTTCTGATTCACCGTTTATTTGTTTGTGTTGGATAGGTACATCTGACTAACAATACAACGGAACTCATACCTAACAATAATATCAAAGCTTTTGAAATATTTTGTTTCCCCGATTATTCTGACAAAACACTTTTTGTCTACTCTTTAACAAGTTTTTTGTTGCAGGTTGTTTTTCAAAGAGGTTAGGTGTCCGCGCGGCCCCGCCTGCGTATTACAAATATCGCAGAGGAGCCGCGTTATATAATATCCTAGACTTATATAATAAGCCCATACCCTCCATCCCAAAGGTCTATTAATATATACTCGTGGAAAAAAAATTGAAATCGGATGAAGAGTTGCAGAGATAACTCGTACCTATTATAAACTGACAAACATTAGATAGGTACTTCTTAATTCTATTTTTATAGAAGATTCCATAGCTTGCCTGTCATGTTCGAAGCGAAGTAACAATAGTCAAATTACTTTTAAAATAACTTTCTTAAAACGGTTTTAAGACAAGTCCTGTGCTTAGAACGAATTATAAAACAAAATTACAGACACTAAAGGAATCTTTCGTCTTTTTTTAGGTTTCCGTAGTCAACAAGGAACCCTTACAGTTTCGCCATGTCCATCCATCCGTCCGTCCGTCCTCGGCTTAGCTCAGTAACCATTACTACTAGAAAACTGTAATTCGGCATGGGTATATAAATCAACCACGCCGACCAAACAGTACGATTAAATCTTAAAAAAATTTTTTTTTTAGGGTACCTCCCCTACACCTAAAGCGGGGATGTTTTTTTTTCTCGTTAAACCCGTGGTGTGGGATATCGTTGGACAGCTCGTTTAAAAATATTATGGGTTTCCCACAACTGTTTTTCAAATCAGTGATTAGTTTGCGAGATATCGGGCTATTTTTGTTCGAGTCATGTGTCCCCCCGCCCTGCCGGCTAAATGGCTACAGGGAACCAGGGGGATGTGAAAAAAAATGGGGTAGTAGTGGGTGTCTATCATTTTATCGAAATACATAACGTCCATTTACATCTCGCCGAAAACTATTCCACGAAATGCATTACGTTGTTTTTCCTAATCACATAATCATCAATTCGTTGTTTTTTATTTAATCAAACAACTTTTCATCATTAATCCTGGGTGGTGCTAAAGAGTGACAAACTTTAAAAAAAGGCCAAAATAATGTATGCCATACGATTAAGTATCGTTAATCGTTTCGAATTTGTCTCAAATTGTAGCGTAACGATTCACCGAATTTACTTTTCATAGAATAGTCAGTTGTGACCGTTGTGTATAGTATTAATTTATCAAAAACACGGTTCACAGTTGGTATGGTTGGTTGGTTTGGCATTTTAACATAACCTAAACCTAACCTAACCGGCAGCGTGTCCGACGTCTGCCTATTTCCGATCTAAGGGACACAAGCTAACCGTAACATAACCTACAAATAATACCGTTGCTACGATTATGTGTTGTTTTTTTACTGAGGGGGGCTTCGTCCCCCGAGCCCCCTTGCTCTGGCTGCCCTGACCTAATCTACTATATTGTAATCCTCATACGAAAATATAAGAATTTGGGAACTGAAACTTATGTTAAACCGACATTATAGTTAAGGCGATTCGATGAACGACTAAGTCGATGGAAAAATAAAATAATACTTAAGTAAAATTCAATGAGCTGATTCTCGTGTAAAAGGTAATTCGAGCATATATATGAGCGATCTAACGAAGTTCGATGAATGATTCTTGTGTGACGATGAAATTCTGCGAATAGTGTTATGGGAAACGATAATCGATGAAACTATTTTCGGTAACATTATGGATTCCCGGTAGTAGTACCGATAATTAATTTAAAAGGAAAACTATCACGGACAAGTAGGCATAAGTAGTTTCCGAGTAATAGTCGACCAACTTAATGTGTACTTGGAAAGGCCAATTTTCGTACAAATTCGGCTGACGCAACCGCACCGCACGTCGATGTAACTAAGACAGACAGACAGGCAACTTCGGAACCCTACACTGCGCGTGGCCCGACACGCACTTGGCTGATTTTATTTTAATCGCGCCGTAGAAAATAGTTAGCCGACGGAAGTGGAACATCGGGACACCGGAGCGAAAAAACAACTGGGGCGCTACGTCCCATCCATCTCTGGAGGAACTCTTGGTCTAAGTAACTTTAAACCCGATTACAAAAATATGCTGGGGCCTGATATTAATAAAAGAGATTCTCATCAGTAAATCATCTCTTGTATTGTAACCATACTAATGATACCCAGTTTAGATTATAAAACAAAAATGTTTGCGAGACTAAAAGATGTCCCCAAGGCAAGTTACTTGAGAATTGGCATCACTTCATCCGTTAGTTAAACGTTAAATAAACATCTCTCGTAAAGGTAAACGCCTTCGTTTGGCCATAAAATATTCAGACGTAGGCACACAGACGTGTCTTCTCCATTTTCTGTAACGGGATTGAAACTTCAACCATCAAAGCCGACAGCCAAGGGATTGATCTTTGCGAGATGTGCTGCTGGCGTCAATTGTTTAGGATAAGTAAGTAGTATGAACTGCATTACCATGTACCAACAGCGACTGTTGCCTGTGAGGTTTCACCGCATTATCCAGTGAACACGACATGGCTCGCCGCGCCGTGATCCCGAGAATTTGGAAATTGCAGGTAATAGGCACAGTAGAAGGCCAAAGACCCAAAATATGGCTCCACCAGGACTCGGAGCATCGTAAAATGCGGATCAATGCAGCCTTCCAACAGCCGACTGAAATTATCGCATACGCAATAATACTTTTTTGGATCGAAATATGAGGAGGAGTCGTAACTCTTTCAAGTTTCAAATGGACTTGACATTAGAAAGCTGCCGATTAAAAACGAAAGCTTCATTATCATAAAATGTAGGTTAATGTCATATTTGCAATTGAAATATTTGCATAGTTAGAAACATAAGGTTGATGTTTTTTCTGTTAACCTATCGTGACAAGTAACTATATCCGTTTCTTACTACGTGTGTCGTTTATTATAATTAAACATACCTACGTATGTGTAACAGACTGCTCACAGTCCCTTACCCAGAGCCTCAATGCAGTATTTGACATGAGTAAAAGTGGATTATTTTGGCATTACCGAAAAATATCCAGCTATCACATATTTTTGATATTTTAAAGATTATAAACATACAAACGAAAAAAAAGCACGCCGTTTGACCATAGAAAACAGTGACATCACTAGTCTGTATTTCCCTGTACAAGCTTCATTCCAATCATATTGAAATATGTTTCGTGCGCTCTATCTGACACGTTACCTTCGGTGCGCGTGGGAGCGAGCGCGGGGAAAACATAACGTAATTTGATTACGATCGGAAGCAATGAATTTAAATAGAATTCAAGATTTTCGGGATGAGAGTATTATTGTGGCGGGATAATTTTCAAAGATCATGATTTGACGTTATACAAGATATACTCGTATAATATCTTTAATATAAAATGAATACTCTGTGTCCTTAACACCAATATATCTATCCTATCACCATCTCTATCTCTCTCTCTACATACACGCACACAGAGTACACACTACACCTTAGTTGGCCGATTGCGGATATTATTCGCCATTATATTTAACAAAATTCGGGTGTTTATTTTTTTCTAACCACTGATTGTTCCGTGCATAACCACAATAAAGGGCTTTTAAGCGTTTTATCAGCAAGCGTGTGTAAGACAGCTCTGAGATCAAAGAAAAATCTTTTTAGAAAATATAAACATATACCAGTTTGTGCCAAGTATTTTCCACTCCAATCCTTATCTCGGAGCCGTTTTTCTTGTTTAGCCTAAATGTTTTTTTAAGGCGGAAAACTATAAAAATATATTACGCCTATTTTGCTAAGACACTAGAAATAAATGAGGTCCATCTTTGGATGCCGCAAAAAATATTGAAATAAAAAATCTTATTTATTCATATTAGTAATGCGTTAAACAGTGGGAAGCCCCTCATCAAAAGCAATTTACTTAACTACTCTAGTTATTTTTTTACAAGGCTGTTATCGGAAAAAACTATTTTCTTTCAGCACGTAATTTTTTCGCCGTAAGCTGTTGTTTGAGATTCGGTGAAATTGCTTATGACGTGTACTTTATTCTATTGTTAAGAGAGAAATGACGCAATATCAGCAAGCGTGTTTTCCTGTTGAAAGGAAACCCACTTCAACCTAATGGTGAAACATGATATGCTTTACTTCACTTATCACGCGCCTAAAAGTGCCGACTCCATAATGATTCACTTCTTGAAAAACGAAACGGTTATGTCGTTTGAATAATGCATGTCCCCAACCTTATCCGACGTATTTGTGTGAGCTGCCAGACTATATTTTACAGGAAACAATAATAGTAAATGATTTTCTATATGTATAGCATTAAGTTATTTCAAAACATAATTTCACAATTTTCAATGAAAGTTTGAAATAATTCGTTTTTAAAATAACGCTATATAAAATTTCCTTAAAATAATCAGATTTTTGTTTAAAAAAAAAGAACCTTTGGAATAAACTTATTGCTTTCCATTATTCCGCGTAGGGAGGTACTACACTTACAAAAGTCAGAACACTAACACGCGCGTGAAATACAAAGGGCTTGTTTTTCACAAAGGGAAAAGTGTGACTGAAACGAGAGCCGTTTCATTCAAACTGGTAACTTATAGACGTGCGCCGCGTGCAAATCTACGGATGTCGTTACACCAGACCAGTCAAAGTTTTTTGTGATGGTAGTTAGACACCGTAGCGTAGCCTATACCGTAGACAGGTTTAGTGCTCGACCTTTTATTGATTTCAGCATTGCCTGTGTTGACAGTTAGATACACATGCTGTTCACTCACCACCAGGAACACAACAGCACATACCTACAGAGGTAAGAATCGGCTTTATTATGGCTCCGGTCTTCTGCAGTCGTAATATTTTAGTGTCAACATACGCCGAGTCTAACGAGGTCTCGTTAGACTCGGCATGCGTTGACAAGATAATTTAAAATATTATTTTAATCCAATACGCTTAGCAATTGGCATACTTAAACAATTTTTTCTCAAAAATGATCGGCAAAGTTGACTTTATTGATAAAAATATGGTTTATATAAACCTTGTCGGCTCGATTTTGCTCGACAACAATGTTGCATACTAATTCCGGTATTTAACATGGTACAAACTTTTTAAAAAGCTAAAACGGCCATATAAATAAAAGGTATAGGTCCTAAACAGCCAAATCCTAATATCAATCAGTAGCTGTGACTTATCGCGACTTTTTAGTGGTCTCAAATGACGTATGGCTTACTTTCGGAAGAAAAATACACTTCCAACTTATTATAAAATAAAAAATATATATATATTGTCAATCTCAAAAAATACTAACCTTTTGAGTATAGTTTTAATAATTACTATTAATAATGAAAAAAATATTCTATTATTACATACAGTGGCTAGTTGTTTTTTCGGAAAATATAGAATATTTACGTGAAAATTATTCCAGATTTAAAAGAAGCTACAAACTCAGTTATTGATAATTTGTTCCCTGCAAAGCCAAAAGATAAATATCTAAAGGCGCACGACAATTTCATGAAGTGGCGAGAAGAAAAGCATGCCTTATCATTTAAAAAAAATATATTTTAGTTTTCTTGCACAATTTTTGAGCCGGAAGGGCAATTGCTGGCTTCGTTTTAAATTAAACGGACTCCCAAGGTCGTCCGTTTATAATTAATACTCAGCCAGTAATTGCCTACTTCCCTTGCTTCGACAATAATGTACTATTAACCCATAGCATTACATTGCGGTGTAACAAATGTCCCACGCTTGCCTTCAAAAAGATGTTCATTGGACCTGAAAATGAGATAACGCAGGCTGCTAGTTAATTAACCGAAATTAGTTCCTCTGTTAAAGCTCCGACGGTCTAAAGGCTTCATTTGCTAGGGTTTGTTTACATGTAAATAGTACAAACTAGGTTGCAGTTATGGGCTTCGTCTGATATTTCAGAAACTGACGATTAGCGTATTATCGCACACACTGCGATTAGTGGCATGACATCGTATTTGGAGGAAAATAATTTTGACTGAAGGGTAAGTTATTTCTGAAAAAACTTTAAACGGCACTGTTCTTCCACTAATATTTAACTTAATTACGCCCAGGCTGGAGTGTATTTATGTATGTCGTCTGCCGTTATTATTTTTACCAGACTCGTTTGTTTTTCGTTGACTATCGTTGTAATGTAAAAATGTGCATAGTTATTTATAAACTAAGAGCTGAATTGGATCAATGTAAAATAATTCTGCGATTCTTTTTGTCTATTTCATTCATTCATTATAAACCCGACATAAACATGTTAAACAGAAATATAATACGTAGTATTTGCTTTTTCATCATTAATATGGAATTTGCAGCTGCCTCTATCAACCTTACTGCGAACTTTGGAATAGTTTTCTCGGCTATTTTCGAACAGTTCTCTCATAGTTTTGGCTGTTAATATTAAGCAGCGAACAGAGATTTACTAAGTTTTAATTGTAAGTTTGGAATATGTGTGGAGTAATTTTTGGTATTTGTCAAATATGCGAACTTTCAGGCTTAAGTTGAATTGAAAAATGATTTCGGTATTATCTAGTAGCGTCTGTATTGGGAATTAAGGTGGCACGTTAGATAACTTACTTACGTAACAGAGTAAATGTATGAATTGACAGCTCTATTTCATTCCCAACACCTATCCGAATATTACCATAATCGTGCTTCGATGACGAGTACATACATTTTCGTGTTGTTTTCAGTAATCGTAAACAACAATTTAATAAACGATGTTGAATGCAAGAGAATCCTAAAAAGTTTTCACTGGGCTGTAGTTACATTTACTGAAAAAATCCGTAACGTAAAAAAACACACTGATCGTTTAAAATAAAATAGATCCAGTAATCGAAATTATAATCTACATTTAGTTTGTATATGTGAATGTTCATGATTTGCATGGTTAAAAACCGTCTTCAATAGTTTGTCCGAAATGCTCCGTCTATTTTTTTTTCTTGGTCTTCGTCGACTTAAGTCATACTTAAATGATTTGAAATTATTCTTGATATTAAAAACTAAACCAACATTTCAAAATCTCTTAATATCTGCCCCGCATCTACATCAAAATTAGTTTACAAACCCAAAGTTTTTACAGGTTTTCATAAAAACAAAACTGTTTATAATTACTTTTAGCTCACGGTCCGTCTTTGTAATTTCATACATATTTTAGGAATTTCGGCATGTTTTGAAATAGAATTCACTTCATCATAGTATCAAGAGTATCATAAAACCGTTTACAGGCCTATAAAGATTGACAATAAAGGTAACGACATTTAAAAGCGCCGCCTGTAAAGTTGATGACTGCACTAAAATGATGGAATTCACATAATTTAAAAATAGCATTTGGCTAATGATTCTAAATTGTTTTTGGTTCTAAAATAATTAAGCCACTTCTATATTTTGTCTAAACAATGTCTTAAATGTGTTTAATCTGAATGAAAATTAGTTTTAAGTGAATGTTTTTGGACTGTTTTCTTTTCTATAAAATTTTTGGGTTAAAACTGTTTTCGGTTCTTTATTAGGTATTCAAAAGATCAAGCAACTTCAAAAAAAAGCAATGTTGTTTGAAACGACGTCTCAATTGAATTTAAGTTTATGAATTTTGATCGGGGATATTGGCGATCAAGACCTTGGGTTGGGAACCTACATGTGAATGATTGATATGAACAAAACCGCAGCTTTTCATTCAACCTTTCTCCTAATCTCTTAATCTTATTTATGTCAGCATACTCACTTGTCGTGGAAATGTTTGTTGTTGGTCGCATAAGAGTCGAAGATGTAGTTCAGCATGGGTGAGTCCGCTTTCCCCTGCCTCATCTGCTGGCGCCTCGGTTTGGATGTGGCCAGCCTCACGCCGCTACGGAATATACTTGGTGGCGTCATGGTGATCTTTGCTTGAGTCGTTGTGGGATCCGAGTCAGATGATTCTAGAAAAATACGTAGATCTGTAGTTTTTATTTTAGATTCAGACTCATTCAATACATTTGCACGTTTATATTTTTATGGATTTTATATTTGAAAGACTGATTAAAAAACTAGACAGCTTAAAAAAAACTATGTTATTGTTACATATTCTGATGGGTCTTGCGATACTCCTAAATAAACTGCCAAAATGTGTTTATTCGTTCATCCATGGAAAGAGCTCACTTTATCGGTGATACGAATATTTGTTGCGTGATGATGGTAATAAAGAGGAGTTGGAGGCGAATTGAGAAAATTAGCTGAAGAGAGAGGGTAACCAATGAAGAAGTGCTGAATAGAGTGAGGCAAACCAGGCAGTTAATGAGAACCTTAGAAAATAGAAAAAGGAAGATGATAAGGCACCTCATACGACATGACAACTTCATACTCAATATTTATAATTGAAGTACAGATAGAGGAGAAGCGAGGAAGAGGAAGACCTAGGATAAACTACATAGAGCAGTTATAAAAGAGAGTTGATGTTAGTTCGTTTTGAGATGTCAAAGAGGTTGCCTGGGATCAGAGTAGATGGAGAGACTACTTTGAGCTACACTGACAAAAGCTTAGCTCTTAAATAATAAGAAGATGATGGTAATATTGATGATAATGATGAAAATAAGTATGACAGTAACGGCGGCGATGATAACGATGATGATGACAATGATTATGGTGGTCATGACGATGAAATGTAGGCTAAATAGGGAAGCATACCTGTGCCGTTAGTTGGCGGTGCAATGGCCCTTGTCAGTATCGCCGCCATTAGCAGCACGATGCGGTGCATGCCGCCGCATCCTACCCGCAGAGCAGGCGCCCTGAAATAACAACATTTATAAAATACATGTTCTAAATGATCATGCAAATATATTTTATATACGTTTTCCAAGAGGGTCAAATAAACGAAAGGTGTATGGAAAGAACGTGGCTAGTCTTGTTGCTTAAAGAAACAAAGAAAAAACGAAACGCCTTATTTTTATAAATCTTTCAAAGGTTTTATCGTAAAGTAATATTTTCAGTATGTAATGAGTACAATTTTTTCTCGTCATTAGTGAATTTATTATACTTTACCTTATTTCAAAGAAAAAAAATATCCACAACATAATAGCAACCTCGTAATAGTCTCATTCCGCAAACTATAAATCATGGTAAGTCTAACTTATTTAGCAGATTTCTGTAAAGTTAGAACAAGTTAGCAAAGTTACTGTGATACCGTCCGCGTCAAACCTACGTTGTACAATGAGTTAAGAACTTTGCTCATATCGCGTTACATAGAAAATTAGCATGATAAATTTAGTACCGTCAGTTTGCCTGCAAGTCATGGGAAATTATAGCCGGGAACACAAATCAGTTCACGATAGTTTCCAAGTTGCTGATAATAGCTAGCTCAGTTTGGTTTCAAGCAGCAATATTTATTAAGATAGATGCTATTCACAACACTTCACAACTACATAAATAATGTTATAACAGTAAAATTAATCCAAGCACGTATTTTTCTGTAAAATTTTTAATGGTTTTAAAGGAAATATTCTGAACGTCAGTAAGATTAGATTTATGTAACTAGACTAAAACTTGGTAGAACTGAAGAAGATAGAAGTATACTCTACGTTGTTAGCCTGATTCATCTTTTCCTTAGCAACACGTTACTCGGCTAAACCGCATGCATGCCTGAAAGTCGTGTCCACCATACAGTCGCTTTAGACTGCAGTACTCTACAAACAGACCTACGTTACTCAGTTTCAAAACCCTACTGGCTTTGCTTCTCTTGTCTTCCACTTGACCGTCAACCATCAGCTTTTGACTTAATCTGGGTGGAATGACCAAATAAATCGAAAATTCTTCTTAGACATGTAGTGGAGAGGTATTCTTAACCGACTTGAAAAAAAAGGAGGAGGTTCTCAATTCGGTTGTATTTTTTTTATTCTTTTTTTTTCAATGTTTGTTACCTCAGTCAGAACTCCGTCATTGATGAGCCGATTCGTATTTTTTTTTTGTTTTTAACCCCCGACGCAAAGAGAGGGGTGTTATAAGTTTAACGTGTCTGTGTATCTGTCTGTGGTAACGTAGGGCCCAAACGGATGGACCGATTTGAATGCGGTTTTTTTTGTATCATAGATAATTTTAACCCGAGTGTTCTTAGCCATGTTTCATGAAAATCTGTTCAGCCGTTTGAAGATCATCAGCTCTTTTCTAGTTGATGAGGGGATCTGACTAACGTCCTTATGTCCGATCGTTTCGAAATTTTGTACCGTGTTGTTTCAATGACGTGGAAATTATATGGTAAAGTAACCATAACCTGATGAGCCGTATAAAGATCATCAGCTCGTTAATAGTTGGTGAGGGGATCTGACTAACTTCCATATGTCCTATCGATTCGTAATTTGGTACTGTGTTACTTCAATGATATTGAAAGTATATAGTAAGGTTACCATGACCCGATCAGCCGTTTGAAGATCATCAGCTCTTTAATTGTTGATGAGGGAATCTGACTACCTTCCATATGTCCTATCGATTCGAAATTTGGTATCGTGTTACTTCAATGATATTGAAAATATATGATAAGGTAACCATGACCTGAGATCATCACTTTAAAAAGGACAAAATAAAAGTACTTAAAATTAAAAATTTTAAAAACCCCCGACAAAAAATAAACTAAAAACTAACAAATAATATTTTAAAGCTATAATAACTATTATCGTCACATATATTATGTAAGTTTAAATATTTTTATGTTCCAAGTATCGTCGCGTCGGGGGACCATCGGGTGACTGAAGCGGTCCCGGTTTAAGTATATACTTTCACGTGGGTCTCATTTTTTTCAAAAATTCAGTTAGATGATGGGATCTATGAGGAATTGAGGGAACTCCTCAATTAAATATGGAGTTAAATATAATGACCACCAAAAAATGTTTTGATACCCTTAGCTCTCTTACCAAAAAATATACTGAAAACCAAAAAAAAAAAATTCTACAATTACAATAGTACTAGCTGTTTTAGTAACGACTGCACATAAAATTGTATTCGAAGACCAGTAAATGATCACCAAATCTTAGCGAGCAAATGAATACAATATTTCTAAATAACCCACTATGATTGCCATAAAATGTATGCATATCAACCAAATAAAGTAATATAATTCTCTGTCCTTATAATTTTGACATTGTATGCGAATCTATATTGTAAATTTTATCTCGAAATAAATAAATCTAAATCTAATCTAAATCTAATGATGCCAAAACAAGTGCTACTAAAACCCGAATCATCGCACCCCACTCTCACGTGGTCTTGTCTGTACTACCCCTAGAGTGTATATATAAAAGCCCGCGAAGCCAGAAGCTCGCGAAGGAGATCCTGAGTTGAACGGGGTGCACGAGGCCGAAGCGTAGCGAGTGGGAAAAGGTGGCGAGCGAAGCGAGCCGTTCGCTCACCGGCGACCTCTCGACCGGAGCGTAGGTCGACTGCGCACAGTCGACCTACGCTAAAAACTTTTTTGAATTTCGATTTTTGCTATCACGAGAAACTTGTTACCCACTAACATTATATTAGATGAGTAAATTTTATTAATTTATTCCAATGTTTTATACTGCCCCAAAGCGGTTAAAGTTTTCAAATAAAAACAAAAAACCGCCACCTGTAAACTGAACTTGTGGGTAAATTCGAAGCAGGAAATCACTGTTCATTATACTCTAATCGTTCATAAGGATTACAAAAACAATATGAAATGAAAATAAAACACATACTCGATGGTCTATATAAAAAAACACTCATGAAAAAACGTCAATTTTAGGTTTTTTACTGTATATTAAAATCTTTTTTGGAGTTAATAAAGGGCATAATTTTTCGAGATTCCAACCTCGTTTTGATGACTCTATCCCTTCTGAATGGGCCACAAACTGCTGCAGCTGCCTCAGTGACTGGTTTAATGCACCTTTCTGTGGCTTGAGTGTGAGAGGCATAGTTTTTAATACGACGTATAATTTTCGTTTCGTCTAACTGTGGGTTTTTAATGCAGTCAAGAATCAAATCTTTGCTTATATTTTTGGTTAGTGGTGGTTCTGTCAAAGTAACTTGGTTCCAATTTATGATTTCCGTGTAGTTTAGAGCATCAAAATAAAACTTTGGTAGCACGAAAACTCGGCGAGATGTTGTGAACGATTCTCGTGCTTTTACAACACTTTTTAAAGCGTAAATTCTCACTTGCTCTCTTTCATCAGCTAACATGGCCAATAAAATATTTTCGGGGTGCCCAAAATTGCCATTACGTTGGATAACACGGTCCACTATGACTCTCATGTGCTGGGGAAGGTATCGCGATAGCATCATGGTTTTATCTAAATGTTTGGCTCTCTGAATGCAAAGTGGTTCAGTTTTAATAGAAAACCACATAGGGGCATAGACTTTAATTACAAAATTTACTAATAATAGCAAAATATACAACCGCAGAATCCGGTTTCCTGTTATAAGTCATCTTGAATGTGCTATCTTGCCCGGATTTTTAATAGCAAGACTTTCACTACAAGATCCCAAACTGATAGGTTCGCAAATGTCAAACAAATAAAGCTGATCCGTGCTCAAATCACTTTTATTTGTAATTACAGGCAGAGTACACTCGATTGCTTGAAAGGGCTTCAGTGGAAGTGTCTCACAATCTTTCAACGCTATCCCTATGTCTCCCGAAAAGCTGCGTTGCTTAGGGGGGGAGGGATTAGTAGTGATGCAACACGGTATAATTGACCCATTTATCAACTGGTAAAATAATCGAATCGTATTAAATAGTGGGGTAACAGAAATCACGCCAAATAAGACTTTTTTGTACAAGTTCCGTTAGCGTGGAGCAGTACTAAATATGAATGTATTTCTTTCATATTTTATATTATGAATGGTAGGTAGGTGTAACAACTTTTGCATAGCAGCCGCAAAAGAATGAAGCAAACATTTTTTTTTAATTCATTCAATGATCCTCTCGGGATCCCCTTCATTGGCATATTTTTTTTTAGACTAATATAGTTTCGCATAATTAATTTGGCATAATTTCTATTGGCATAATAATACTGTCGCATAATAATACTTTGGCCTACTATTTTGTTTGGCATACTACGCTAATAGCATAATTTCAGTTGAACTAATCTGTATTGGCCGAATACATATTACGCATACTATTGTTTGGGCTAATAATTATTTGGTATAACTGTCATTATCCATAATTTCTTATCCATAATTTCAGTTTTCTAAATGTTTAAAACTCAATTTCGTTGTTACAATGCATTTACACTTTTCGTGGACGCGGATTATTGGGTCGTGCATTATCAGGGCGGATAAAAATGGCTTGTCATAAGCGAACTCTGTCTTAGGTCGGTTAGGTTAGGGTTCACTTGTGTTCCTCAGACCAGAAATAGACACCCCGCGCAGCGGGGTGGCGTCGTCTCGCTGGAGATTATTAGTCCGCACAGATGACCGTCCCAATGTACATGGATTATCAGGCTGTACATTATTGGGCCGTGCATTATGCTTTCATTGCTTTGTGTAATGCATGATTTTATTTTTTAGGACACAATTTTTATGCGTTTTGTAATGATGCCAAGTAATTATTATGTCTTTTTGTATTTATGCTATCTGATGTTAGTCTTTGTGATAATTATGCTATTTTCGTTTATTCTTTTTAATTTTATGCCTAAAAATTTATGCCACAACATGATTAGGCTTAACGCTAATTCGGCTATAAAAAATTATGCGTTATTATATTATTCCAAATGATTTTATGCGATCCAATAGAGAACCGATCCTCTCTTGCGCACGTGAAACGAAGGGCGACGAAGCGAGTTTCTGGCGGGAGCCCGGGCGGAGGGTGGGAGACAGAGTCCCAGAAACGAAAGCGGGGCTCCGTCGAATTTAAGACATTATTTTACTATTTTTGGGTTAGCAATGATTTATTAGGATAGCATTTTCTTTAATAGGATAGTAAGATGTTATAATTTGGGTCATTATTTCACATTAAAATGGAGATTACATTTTGGTGATCAATGATCATTACTATTTTTGGCTTAGCAATGATTTATTAGGATAGCATTTTCTTTAAAGAAATGTGGAAATGTTCTCGTAGCTTGGCGGAGTACTAAATTGAAGTCGGTTAAAACTTTGTTTTTAAAGTAAATTATTTATAGAACTCCTTAAGTATAGAGACTTACCCCCTTAATCATAAAACTTAAAATGTCTCTGCTAAATAAAATGTGCTTTATCCCTTTCTTACGAACACAAATGTCAAAGTGACAGATAAGGACAAACGAATTTTAACGCCATTTTAGTTAAAACAGGCTTGTAGTACGTTTATGAATACGGCCGTTAAAGATTATTAATGTATATATGATCAGCCTATAGAATTAAATCTTATTCGTACAGCCTGTGATCCCGCTGGCGCGTGTCTCGGCCAAAGGCACATTGCTGTGCAACGGGTAAACGCCACCAGCATCTTGGGGTCATTACCGCCAGTGAGCGACCTTGGGGATGGTGTCTAATATTGTTTTTCTCTTTTTAATTCATTATTATATTTTTTCCAACTAAATATTATGCTTAAGTAGAATTATATTCTTTTCAACACATTTGCTCGTAACGTACCTCTTATTGTGTCGTTTTTAGGGTCGTAATCCTGGATATTAAACACGCGTGTTTTATAACATTACGACACTCGTGTGTAATGGTTATATCCCGATTAATTCACGTTGGCACCTTGCAGCAAGATGAACACGGTGCATTCTTAAATTAATCGGGTTGTACATAATGTACAGCTTTTTTTTTTAATTCTCGGCAAATGGATTCTTACTCGACTAAACAAATTAAATCATTTTTGTTAATTAATTGACTATTTATTTTTGGATATGATATAGAAACGTTTAATTTAGTAAAACTATTCACTTTTGATAATATTTTACATGAATGAATAAAGATAACATTTTAAAACGAAAATATTTATTTTGTATTGGCTGCTTAGAGATTCCATCTAATTCTGCCTTAAGGCGCCGTAGGTTAATGGTCTTCTCTCCCTCTCACTGAGCATAAGCGTGAGCGAGATGGAAGTGCGTGCTCGGAAGCGCGGATATCATGTTTTATAATTTTCATTTTTTGGCCGTTGAAATAAATAAAAATGTAATCACTGATTTCCCTCAAACATGACATTGCCGATTTTTAGAAGCAATTTTAATATTTTTAGCTTTTGTGCAAAATTTGTTACGAATATTTTAAGTATATTTTTGTGTATTTTAGACCTATGTTCGTGATTTTTTTCTATCGAGCGAAATTTGCTTAATCATGTTTCGAATCACTGATCTCGCTGCAGAAAAGCCTCAAGATTACTATTCGTATTTTTTTGAAACCATTTTATTATAAACAGACGCATTTTATTGTTTCAAAAACTCTGTTCGCTTAACTTCGCTGAACCTACGGCGCCTTAACACAAGCGCGCGCGCTGCGCAAACTTCACGAAAAAAAACTGTTTCGCACCATTATAGGTTATTTCACAGATATTTGTAAACATTGTTAATGCGTGTTTGGATATTAACAAAAGTGTTGAATCGTGGTGACTAGAAAAGTGATAAATAGAGTGGATGCCACTGGAAATTCTTGGCGATGTATACAATATGTAAGTAAAAACCTGTTTCCATCAATAAGTAAAGAAAATAACTTGCCAGGCCTATACAATTTTCATCTTATGAAAAGGATTTTTTCCTCACAAAATGTGTAGAAAAACGTCGTATGAAACGCGTAATCTTTGATAATTACATCCTCGGCAATCTTATTCCGCCTCTGATGTAATAATCAATATACCTCACTTGTATCACAATGTACAATTGTCTGTATACGTTTTATTGTTGTGTTATAATCAATCTTGCCTTTGATATTGTTTAAGAACTGATTATGTTTCACTGTTTTATATCTCAATATTATTAAATTTTATATTTAGTGCATTCAGTAAGAACCGGAATAAATTATAATACTAATCTTTGAATCCGTTTAAATAGACGAAATTTTTATCATCTATCTAGCTATCATAACATTTATAAAAGGACGGGCTGATTTCCGAATTCTTTAAAAAAATAATTAAATGTAGTCTTTATCAGAGACCGTCGTGCGCTCCTAGAATTATTTGTACGTACTTTTGACAACCAAATTTTAAATACGACCTTTGGTCCGAGAACTTCAGTGTCCGAATTAGTTTCACCTGCTATTGTTGAGAATAAACATATCAAAGACAATGTTCTTTGTTCTCTGTGAAATTGTGTTCCAGAAATCGTGTGCTCTGTAACTCCATTTCCACACATTTATTTTTGATTGAATGTGGGACAAAGCTGCCCAGACTATACCTAAGTAAAAATTCCTCAAATCCCTCCGTGGCTAAGCCAACAGAATAATTATGTGAACTTGTAGGTTTAAAACATTACCATATTGTTTGAGCTTTATTATGAATAAATAAATGATGTTATTGGAGCAAAAGATTGTAGAATATACAGAATTTCACAGTGATGTATCTTTATCGTGGCTATCACATCTATTAGGTAGGTAAATAAACCGTTGTCCATTAGTTATAAAAGTCACGCTATGACTAAAGTTTATTTATATCACTGCTAAGTCTCTCACAGAGGCCCTCACATTACAGTAGATATTTGGCTAGGGCTACAAGAAGTAAAACAAGCGTCCGATGCGACGCCCTCACGCAGACAGTGCAAGTCGGAGTAGTCGGCGTAGAGCATGGATACCGGTATTCGATAATATCGAAATTTCGATAATATCGGACGAAATTCCGATATTCTATTATCGATATTACATTAATCGAAAACCGGTATTTTCGATATTTTCGATATTCACATTTTTATTATTAATATTAATCTACGCAATGCGTTATAAGAGTCAAAAGGTAGGTGTATCAATTTACTGTGAGTACTGTGATACCAAATACTTTGCTTCCTTTAAAAACAACGTGCGTGATTGTGACACAAGTCACACAAGACACAACTCACAAGGACAAAGAGAAGAGACTGACACTAATTCTCAGAAAACCATTTTAACTCAGACCATTGTGATTTATAATAGCAATGCAGGTAATTTCTCAATTCAAAGAGTTGATGTTTAATTTAGGCTTAAGAGGTTTATATTCTACTAGCTTCTGCCCGCGACTCCGTCCGCGTGGAACTCGTTTATATCGTAGCTCCACACAAACTTTCACCCCCCACTTCATCCCCTTGGGGGATGATTTCCGGGATAAAAACTATCCTATATCCTTCCCCAGGACTCAAACTATCTCTATACCAAATTTCATCCAAATCGGTTCAGCGGTTTAAGCGTGAAGAGGTAACAGACAGACAGACAGACAGACAGATAGACAGACAGACAGACAGACAGACAGACAGACACACTTTCGCATTTATAATATTAGTATGGATGGATAGTACGGATTAGTCTATCTGTGAGATGAGACTAAGATTAATTTATGTTATTATTTGATTTTGTGATGAAACTGGACTGATTAAGTATGCTTTATTATTTAAGTTTGTAAAACTGAATTATTTCTTTTAAGGAGAGAGATTTTTTTTGAAGTGAAAACTTCTTTAGCGGCGCTGAGCACTTTTTGGGATGGGGAAAAATTGTTAAATACGCGACAGAGTTTTGTGACGTCAGATGTGAAGGAGGTCACTTTTTGCTGCTAGCCGATTCGACTTCATTCAAAACTGAACGCTATTCGTAAGAGTATTAAAGCCGTTAAACACTTTTTGCAATAGCATATTCTGCAAATAAATTTGTAATAATACCGACGCATCCTTCACCGTTTTGCTATTGAGAAAATTTGAATAGTTCGAATTTGGGCGTTATTCCTAAAGAGATAAAGCTTAGAAAAATATTTACCAAAGGCAAAAACAAATTGATATCTTGGTCGCCACCGCCGTCTGCTGTTGTGCTGTTCTTGCAAATTCGAATAGTTCGAATAGGTCAGGTAGGTAGGTTCGGTTTAGGGTTTAGTTTAGTTTGTTACACTAATTTATATTTTATTCCTTTGATTTGTCGTTCGCTGCAAATATCCCTTGATAAATAAATGTAAATTTTGAATTATAATGCTATTTAATTCCAGTTTATTACCTTTTCCTTCCAGTATCGAAAAAATATCGAAATATCGGAAAACCGATATTTAAAATTTCGATATCGGAAAAATACCGGTATTGGAAAAAGGCTCCGATATTCCATGCTCTAAGTCGGCGGTACATCAGTCCGCGTGCCGCCCGTGCGCCTCATAGAACTGGTTTTAATACGAGCGCAGGTGCAAAAAGGTCTTAAGCGACGCTAGTTGAGATACCGCTTTAGCTAATATACTTACCGTGCCCGCGTTTTCCATAATTTTATTAGCAATCATTTGACTAGTCATAACGAGAAAATGCCATAATTTTATTTGTCACAATTTCATATGCATCTTACATGCCATATCAGGCAAACAAACATGCACAGGTGACTGGGCTTTCTTACGCCAGGGCGAAAGGGCTGCACTTTCAGTGAGTAGTAGAATATACCCCTGTCTAAATTCCTGACAATCTAGAACAAGATTTATGGAAAAAAAAAAATTTGGCAGTTGTAACTAGGAAAAACGAGTAAAGCCCGCATCACACTGGCGCGGCCTATTTCACCAACTTGACAAGTGTCACCTGACACTGACAATTCGCCATACATTGCTTGTTCTAGAAGTTAAGGTTGCCGCTAGGTTACTTGTGGAACCAGCAATGTACGGAGAATTGTCATTGTCAGGTGACAATTGTCAAATTGGTGAAATAGGGGCCGCCGCGGCGGACAATTGTATACTTGTCATTGGCTGTCAAATTTACTATTGACCGCCACTGCAGGCCGCTCCAGTCTCTGAGAGGCCTAAATACGGTATTAGATTAATATAATAATCTGCTTATTTTTATGAAAAGTCAAAAACGCTCCGTTAATATGGAATTTGTGGAGGTTACTTGCTTGTGACGTCACAATCAAACAACGTCGTTATTGTTTCTCTTTCAGAGTATTATCGTAATGTTTATCAGTTGCTAATGAAAACGCTATTTATTTTCACTGTTGTCAAATACCCTATTATAGCACTTCAGATTATTGCATAGGTACAGTCAGGGGTATAATTATGCGTACCTACATACATAAGGACATATAAATATCTGTACATGACTCTATTCAATGTCATAAAGGGGTATATTTACACAAATATTTATGTCCTTAATTATGCACGTGTATTAAAAAATTGAAAATGTTTAGTATGGATATAATTTTTTTATGAAATATAGAATTTGTATGGATTAGTGCAAATGAGCGTTGCACGGTTTTGTTTAATTTTGTTTAGTTTTAATTTTGTAATTTAAGGTCCTGGCAGAATACCAGCGATGTGGCTTGCCACATCATAACGCTGACCCAGCGCCATTTCTCTGCCACGACACATGGCTTCTTTTAGAATGTAGGTACTTTTTGTATGCTTGCTTTAGATATGTATATTATTAATATTTTCTTTTACCTTCATTGTTTAAATTTTGTATTATCAATGCCATGTATGTTGTGGGAATGAATAAAGTTTTAATCAATCAATCAATCAATCAAATCAACATGTGGAAAAATCATGAATTGATAAAAGCATAAAAGTATTCGCTTTTTATATGAACTCGACCTATATAGAAATCGTGTCGGTATAAGTTTGTCCAGTATCATCGTTTAAACATGCAAGTCTGCATGCTGATCTGTGGGCGTAAAAGACGTAAGTTGGGACACCCAGCTCCGTGATAAATGGCAGAGTCGCTGTAGCGACACAACACGGCATGTGCGAAGGGTTCGCACATCGTGCACAGCTGGCGGGATGACTTCCTTTTCTATGTTGTTTGAATTTGATTTAGAAAGAAGCTCTCGTAACATAATAAAATGATACGACCATTTTGTTAAAACAGTTTTTTTTTATTAGTATTTATTTATATCTAGAGTTCAGACTTACTTGTCCTTAAAGATGTAGAAGTTGAGGGTAATCATAAAGGGGTATATTACACAAATATTTATGTCCTTAATTATATACGTGTATTAAAAAATAGAAAATGTTTAGTATGGATATTTTTTTTTAATAAATATAGAATTTGTAGCAAATGGATTAGTGCAAATCAACATACGGAAAAATCATGAATTGATAAAAGCATAAAAGTATTCGCTTTTTATATGAACTCGACCTATACAGAAATCGTGTCGGTATAAGGTTGTCCAGTATCATCGTTTAAACATGCAAGTTCTCTAGTCACCTGTCTGATCTGTGGACGTAAAAGACGTAAGTTGGGACACCCAGCTCCGTGATAAATGGCAGAGTCGCTGTAGCGACACAACACGGCATGTGCGAAGGTTTCGCACATCGTGCACAGCTGGCGGGAAGTGATGAGCCGTTACCGTAAATTACGGTAAGAGAGAGAATGTTGGGGTAACGTTCTCGGTAACGTTCTCCGTAACGGTAATTATCGAGAAAGTAGTAGTTTAGGACTTAGGTCCTAAACTTTTAAAACTTTTTTTAACGTTATCCTATTTTAATTAGGGATAATAATCTACACAAAAGAAATCACAACGATCGGAATAGAGGAACTAGTAAATTACCAAAATTACCGTAAATTACCGCCGTAAATTACCGAGAATATTCTCCGGAAACGTTCGCAGGTAATATTACCTACGGTTTCTTTTATCTATTCGTTTTAATACAGTGCAAACCATTAAATTGAATTAATAATAAATACAGTTCTTTTTTCATTAAATATTTCGTTATATTTAGATTGCATAAATCATTAATATTGTAATAAAAATGGTCCACCCCTCACCACAACTACCTGATAAAGGGTGAGGCTGAGGGCTGACGACCAATCAGGAACCGTTAATTAGCTTATTCGTAAACACTATATACCCCTAATGGGTTTTTTTACCTGCTATAATACAATAAGACCGTAACTGATAAGCATTTACCTGTTTGCAAAGTAACATTTTAGCTAAAAATTAACACGAAATGTAATAAATATCCTTAAAACAAACGTATTATCAGTATCACCCTAACATTATCCAAACAAAATATACTCGCGGAGAACTTTAACGAGAAGTTACGGTAACTTACCGTAAATTTCAACAGCGAGAATTACCGTAAGTGGGTAATTTCTCGGCGGCACAGAATTTTACCGAGAAGTTACGGTAATTTACCGTAAATTTCAACGGCGAGAATTACCGTAAGTGGGTAATTTCTCGGCGGCACATCACTAGGCGGGATGACTTCCCTTTCTATGTTGTTTGAATTTGATTTAGAAAGAAGCTCTCGACAGCGTCTGTTACCCCTTTTTTTAGGGTTTCGTAACATAATAAAATGATACGACCATATTGTTAAAACAGTTTTTTTTATTAGTTTTTTTTATATCTAGAGTTAAGACTTACTTGTCCTTAAAGATGTAGAAGTTGAGGGTAATCAAAATATACCTACTATTCGAATTTTCGCAAAGAAAAGAGCAAAGAACAAATAGTTTGGTACGACGCATAAAGGTTAAATATGTAAAATACACTACAAAGTAAAACAAGCATGCCATTCCCAAGTAACACATCAAAGCAGTATAACAGCCGAGTTACAGCATTTGTGTATGGTTTTGGCATTTTGAGTTAGTTCTAAAGTAGCATTATAAACGTTTATACGGCTATTGTAGTGCTTATTTGGGCACAAATTTTACTGCTTTAGATCCTAAAAAGGTTCACAATAGTTGTTTAATTGCATGACAGGCGCATTATACAAGCATTATTGTGGTCAAAGAAAGTGTCAATCGCATTAAAGCAGCATTATTATGGTCAATGAAGTTGCCAATGACATTACAGAAGCATTAAGCTGGCAATATTATTGATAATGAACATGTTAATTGCATTACAAAAGCATTAGACTAGAATTAGAATGTACTAAAAGAATTATAAATGTTCACATGTAGGCCTACATCAGTATAAAAATTTCATCGATCGAATACATCGCTAGTACAAATGTTAATTGTCTCGCAATAATATATAATATATGGATGCGTGAGTGTTCAAAACTGACAGCAGTGACGAGTGTTTGCAAAATTTATGATAGATGGTAAAGTGTTTAACTCTTTAGTTATTTTATGCCTTCAAATATTACTGCGCAATGTAGTTTACTGTAAATGTCTATATATGTTTCATTCAATATTTTCACGCGCCTTCGATATTTTGTGGTTTTTATATAAAGTGTTATATAAAGATATTTGTGAAATAACCAAAACATTTTTTTTGTTGCTAGTATACAACGAATTTTGCATTATTGACATAATAGTTTTCGTTGGGCAGTATTAAATTAAGTTATATCATTATTATTCAGGTATATTACTTTTATAAATAGGTCCTCATGGTAATATTTTTTGGTTATAATATTAAACAAAATGGTGTCGGGCTATAGCAGCCCGGTGAGCCTTTAAAAAGTCCAATTAATGCCGCAAGCAGCAGAAATACTCACATGTGAACGATTATTAAGCCAGAGGCCAGAGAGAAGACTTTTGGTGAACCACTGTGGTGCCGTTGTCTATAAAGTAGTTATATATGGGTTCACCGGTATGCCACTAGACTTGATGTGGACTAAAATAGTGCCATTACTTGATTGCAATTTTGGGGATCCTTGAGCAAAACAATAAAACCCATTTCAGAATTTTTGTACAGTTGGAATCCGTTTGCCTATGAATAAAAAGGCTTTCTGATTCTGAACGCATTATCTACATAACTAACGGACACATCGTTTTACGAATACTGTAAAATAAATGTTTATATACAGCTTTACGCATTACACGCACTCACGTGTATTAGATTAAAGAGCTGTTAGCTGTAAAACAGAACTCGGGTGACCTTTAATAATGCAAGCATTACATTGATTCACGTTTCTGCTGTTCAGCAGCATTAGGCATTATCTTACTACTTAAAAATGCTATAGTAGGCCCTAAGGCCTAAAAAACAGCTGAAAGCTGTTTAACGGATTTACATGGCATTATAATGGTTCACGTTTATGCTATTAAATAGCATTAAGCATTTATTTACTACTTAAAAATGCTATTATAGATCCAATGGCACTAAAAACAGCTGAAAGCTGTACAATTGCGTTGTGGTTTGCTGCAGTAAAACTAAAGGCTTTATAAAAGCATTTTGATATGCCATTATCTTACCGTTATACAGTGTAAAGCATCATAATGGTTTTGAAATGCCAATATAAAGCGTCAAGATGTTCGGTGAACTTATATAAGAGTTTATACGGACCTTAAGTTCTACATAAGTTTACTATTCGTGTGATAAAATGCTTTCTGTGTTACTTGGGTTGTTTTACGTTTAGTGCAGATACCACCGAACCGCACTGATATGTGCCAAATGAAAGTCTATTCGCGAGTCCCACGTGTTAATAATTAAGGATATAAACGGGGACTCAAAAACTCTGTGAAAAATTGGACATTTGCTCGAGTGGAATGCAACATGTGAAGGCACTATTCCGTTCCAACGAACCATGATTACAGGTGTTACGGCGGGACTGAACAAGAGTATGTAAAGATACAAAACTACTTATGTTATAGGTACCTTACCTACCTTATCTCTTCGTTATTCTTTTAAAATAGCGGGCACTTTAAAACCTTACAAAGATTAACTAAATTAGTAAAAAGCAGCATTATATTCCCGGCGTGTCAAAATTCATCAAAAATGTTACTTTGTGTGTGATTAACTGATTAAACTATCTACTTCACTATTTATTCTATAGAATTAATAAGTAAATACTACGAGTATTTGTAGACAAAATACTACAAATTGGCAGCTTAATGTCTGGATGATATGGAAATATTCTCCGCAATTTTCCTCATTAGTGAACAAACTTGCAATAATTGCACGGAATGAGATACCTACTTAAACGCCTCAATTTAGTTGGAAACTTAAAAACATGCAAATTAGTAAGCGCGATGCTCCAGAAATGCTCAATTTTATGAGCTAATTAAAATACAGCTGCTTGGAACTAATTTTAAACTTAGTCATAGTTTTAGTAACAAAATGGGAAAACGTTTACAATATTAATAAAAAGTTATCAGTTCGGAACTTGAGACAGATGTTATATATTTTCAGTTGATCCTGTTACCATCATCAGTTTGTAAAATAAGAAAATTTTATATTTCGTCGAGGTTACTGAGTGTGAGTGATCTTAAGTGTCTACGACGTCCTAATCGGTTATTGAGTACGAACCTATTCGTCAATAGGTTACATAAAAAAAACACTTCAGATAAGTTCGTTGCTCAAACATTACCTAGGTATCCACCAAATGAATCAAACACCTAGAAGTCCTAGAACCAAAACTAGACTTAACGAAAGCCGTGTCAACAGAAAATAAGTTTAACTTTCCTTAACTATTTTTATTCGTTCCATTAACAGAGAACTTTAGGAATGGGCTAATTATATAATAAACACTTCAGCTTTACATAATCATTATAATGGGGAACCCTGGCTTACTAGGCACATACATCAAGGAGGATACTAAAAGGGAAAGTTTTTGAGGTTGTAAGTTTGTATGTAGGGGAAATATCCCCTCCCCGGAGGTTGCTCCGGAATTACTAAGATTTCAAAATTCTTTCATCATTCTATGGACCTTGAGGATTTGCAAGGCTTCTGCGGACTCTGTAAAACATTTGTTTTACAGATATTTCTTAATACGAGTTCGAAAAGTTACGCGATTTCCCTGCGGCGGTTTCAACTTAATGTCTTACGATATCTGTTGCTATGATATTCGTATTTTAAACTATATGACACGAAAAGAAAGTCGTCTGGACGAAGATGGTTTATTTTTCCATTATATTCTTTCACTCTGTGTCATATAGTTTAAAATATGATCGGGGTAACTTCCTCGTTAAAAATAACACTAAACAAAAAATATTTAATTAAATAATTTGTTTCGTTATAAAGGTATAATGATATTCGTATTACACTAAATTGTTGGTCGCTATCATTCTGAACTCCAACACAACAACAGGCTTTATCATCAGCCAATATACCTTCGTCCCACTGTTGGCCTGTTGCCTACTCTCATGGACGGAAGGGAATGGGCAGTTGATTCTACGCATTGGTCCAGCGCAGGTTGAGGACCTCTCATACACCTTTGAATTTCTTCGCATATAAATGTAGATTTCTTCACAATTTTCTCCTTCACAGAAAAGCAAATAGTTGATATAGACATTATTTGCAAAGTAATGCCATATCATATCACATCGCTCGAAACGTAGGTTACGTTATTACGTAGGTGTAACATCTCCGTGAGGCCATCACATTCACACCACTCGAAACATTACAGCCTGTTGCCGGCTATTAAAGATCGCATTTTCTATAACTTTTATCTCAGCCCTATCGAGCTATGTATGGTTTGATATGCTTGTTTCTTCCGAGTGGTGTGTAGATAATAGGCATGTCGCTGTCGATTGATATTACGTTTTTAATATTGCTCGCATTACACACCTTTAAAATTTCAAATGATATTCCATACCTCAGTTCTGAAATCCTCCTCCTTTTTAGCTACGATAGGCTTTGTCGCGCAAAATCGAACGTGGGCAACAAATGCCCATAATTGAATACGTCGAAATAGGCAGTCTATGTAGGCCGGAAAAAGCAAACTGTGAAAAAGGTTAATTATGTTTATACACATTGGCCTATTTTGGAAGTGCTACGTAGTCATGACAAAGGTGCGGCTCCCTGTGGTGATTAGCTAAATGCGTTTGTAACTCGTATTTAATTAGACAAAGGTTCAAAGTGTTAGTCCTTCGTTTTGTATGAATTCGTTGACACCTTATCGTATTCAGTGGACAATTTGCTTAATTGTATTATGTTTGTATTCATTGGTTTGAATTAATTAGTTTTTGATGTACCGCCCCACCCGACCCTAATTTTTAAACAGTTTTTGTGGTTTAATTATTTTAATGTCTCTGTGACTTTATTGTTTGACAAAATCAACTAACAAATGAAAAGGAAGGCTGACTTCCATCTTGGGTTACGTCGAAATGGATTTAAGAGCATCTACTTCGGTTCTTTACCAATACGCTCCGGCTTTACCCCTGGGATCTAAGATTTACGAATTTAAGATTGGATGTTTGAGCACTTTTTTCAACAAATTAAATAAAACTACTTAAACGGATTTTATCAAGTGTGTATATGATGTTTAATAAGTCCTGATGTTTCGAACCCTTTCCAGCACCATGTCTCGAAACGTGGGGGTGTATTTAATGCATTATATACGGGATAAAATCGATTTTATTGGTCTTATAACTGAGTAATAATCGCTAAATATTCAAGACAATATTTTTATCAAAAGTTTATCTTTTTGTTAAAAAGTGTTAATTATAACAAACATAAACAATTAGGTATTGGTACTGTAGGTACAGCCGACGTTAAAGATATGCATACATGTTTCGCCTTATTACAATGGAGAAAAGTTTTAAACATTGCATTACTTTTTTCTTACCTTCTGCACTAATATACCCTCATACCCGTAATCACGTGCGTATCACATTTCATAATATCAGCATAATATCATAATATCATGTACTTAGTAGCCAGTCCAGCACCACCGAAACACAGCGCATCAGGTGGCTGTGTGTCTTGCCGTGTTTAATTGTGTAATTTGTGACGTTATAAATGTATTTTCTTTCATTCTAAAGTAAAAAGGGTTAACATATCTTTGAAGTCGCCCTTACAAAAAGTTTTACAATAAATACATTTCTTTCGAACAACTACTATTTGTGAATATAAACAATAGGGCATGACGGCATAGAGCAAACTTCAACTCGTCTGACGTATAACTCCCCAGAGGGCAGAGCCATCAACGTGGTGTATTCCGCTCTGGCCTCAAATACTATACTCCAGGCAAAATACGGTTTTGAAAAACATTAATTTATAATAGCGTTTTTTTTGTTGGATTCATTTTAAAATGTTATTCTAAGATGATTTAGTCAAGAATCCGACAAACTTTCCACCCGGAAGTAATTATGTAGATTTAAATGAAGCATGCATTCTCTTTTTTTGTACGATTTATCTTGAATATTATAGAGAGTAAATGAACCAAAATAAAGACAAAAACATTTATTAATATTTTTACTGACTTTTTAGAAGCCAGTTAACTTATAATTTTTTCGATGTCTGAAATTTTGTCGGATTTTGTCGCTGGGTAACTATTTAATTGATAATATATCCGTTATACACAAAAAATATGCTATTATAAATTATTTCCAAAATTGTCATTTTTTCCATACAAGTCGTCAGTTCATTGCCTGGACTACTACTCGAACTTCGCATAGAAATATTCGAACCGTTACAGTATTTCACAATACAATATCGGTATAGGTATATATATTTGCATACAATTATTGCTCGTTTAATAGTATAGGATTTTTATAAAGCCTACTTTTGACAAATATCCAAATTAAGTGCCTATATAAAAAAATACATCGTCGTACATTTCGTTACGTAATGACGATGATGCTTGATGATGATATTGATTAATACTTACTATACCTATAGCAGGTTACTTAGCTTAGTTAATTAACTTACCTACTATAAAATATATTGTTTTATGGAAATATTGATTAAGTATTAATCAATTAGGTATGTTTGTAGATAAACTTATGACCCAGGTGCATATAATAAATTAACGGTAGGGTATGTATTCAAATAACGAGTGATTATTTTCAGTAGGGTCTGTCAATACTAGACGGGAACGCGCCGCGCCGTCCATGTCTGCGGGGTGCAATGAAAACCGTCATGTTAGCTAATGGCTTTACCTACTGTGAAACGTACATATATATTACAGAAACAGACAGTTAACTTGGGTAATTAGTAATATTCTGTGATTTCTTTCGAGTTTTATTATTGGTAACCGACGTTACAAACGATACCTTTTTGCATGAAATAGTAGTAATAAAACGGGCACGTACATGTCAAAGAACGTCAAAAGTGGTCCGGGTGCCGTATAAAATATTTGGCCAACGGAGTTGTTTTTACGTGTGTTGACTTATACAGAGCTGATAGTAGGTACTCGCCCTTAATTTAAAGTTTATGTTAGTTTTTGGAGAAAATTTGGAAAACCTGTGCCACGTAATAACACCCTGTTAATGAGATAATCAGAATTGATTGTCTCATATTTGACTATCGTATGAAACCTCTTGACTGTCACTTAAGAGGCTGACTAGACCTAATTTGGTGAAATTGATGTTATTTAAGCAGTTTTTAAGATAAACTATTTGTTCTAGCACATCAAATAAAATATATGTTAATATTCACCATATTTCAAAGACCGTAGACGGGCTCGATACATAATTTGACGAAATCGGCTCGATAGAAAATAATTGCAAAGATTGGTCTTATAATCACATTAAACGGTTCTGTCTTTATTTTTTTGACGTATGGGTCTGCAACTAAAATCATGAAGTAAACATAATATTCATACCTAAACCGCTAGCGAGTCATATTTCACAAATAATCCACCCTTTTTTTATTTCAATATTTATGTACTATTTATTATCTTCAAAAACCGGGCCGCCCAGTAACACTCGCTCTCGTTTACTCCGATACAAATAGACAGTGTGCGCGCTATCCAAAATCCTCAAGGGCATTTTGGTGTTGACAGCGTCTTAACTGGCTACTTCAACTAGATAAGTAAATGAAGTTTCGGCGAGAAGTTTCGATTTTTGATTTTTTTGACATCCATCCAATGTGTAGTATGAGTACAAGGGACGCAGAGAATGTATTTCGTGTTAGTGACAAATACGTATGGAAACTGTTAAAATTTGAACGAAAGCACCCATATCATTTTTACGCGTGTCCAAGAACTACAGCCACAGGATTTTGAGCCGCGTGTACAGTTCCGTAGGTGGTTTTTAAGAAACGGCAGATGCAACATACTTTGGACCGTCGAGTGTACATTTAATGGTGGGATTGTTTATTATTCACAATGCTTTCACAGCTTTTGGACGGAACAAAATCCCCACTTAGCACACCCTGATCATTTCCAAACTCGCTTTAGTCTCCGTAAGGGTAGGAATTGGCGAGTATTTGTTAGGCCCAGTGTTTCTCAATCGCCTAAATGGAACGACGTATCTGCAATTCTTACAAAGAGATCTAATGGAATTGCTAGCGGGAGTTTCAGTCGGTCTCCGTAGGAGGATGTACTATCAACATGCCGGTGCCCCCGCCCATTATGATTGTGCTGTACGAAGATACTTGACGGAACATTTCCAAGCTCGACGGATAGGCCGCGTCGGGAGACATGCAGGAGGAGTGAAAGGGCCAGCTCGCTCACCGGATTGAACACCTTTTGATTTCCACGTATGGGGTCGAGCCAAAGATTTGATATACGGAGAAGATGGTTATATGATCAGAACTTCTGAAGAATAACGAGCACGTATCACCCCAACGCCTTAGGTATGCGAGGAGACAGAGAGATTTTGTTGCGTGGGTGAGGAACATACGCAAGCGAGCACTATTGTGTATTGAAAAACAGGGTCATCATTTTCAACAATACTTGTGTGTGTGAAATGTTTAATCCATACTATCCATATCCATACTATATCCATATCCATACTATAATATTATAAATGCGAAATGTCTGTCTGTCTGTCTGTCTGTTACCTCTTCACGCTTAAACCGCTGAACCGATTTGGATGAAATTTGGTATAGAGATAGTTTGAGTCCTGGGGAAGGGCATAGGATAGTTTTTATCCCGAAAATCATCCCCTAAGGGGGAAAAATGGGGGATTAAAATTTGTATGGAGATACTTAAACCGCTGAACCGATTTAGATTAAATTTGGTGCAAAGATAGTGTGAATCCTGGAAAAGGACATAGGACATCTTGAATAATGCACTGTTTATATAGTTTTCGGAGCCTTGGTTTTACCTCACCTCGAACACTGGCGATCAAATGTATGAAACAAATGCGTTCCTTCCTACGCACACAGTCTAAGCTCGTGTAGGTGAACGCGTACCATGCTTGTGTGAGTGAGATAAGACATGCTAGGGTTGCCGCCATTTCAGTGCGTTCGCGAATCGGGAACGCAATCGGCAATATGAGATGACCTTTTAATAGCGGCGTCGAATTATTTTGTGTGCTTGTAATTAATTATAAACAATATCATTTTAACTCTATTTTCTTAGATTCTATTTTATTGACCGAAGCGTTAGCGAAGGTCTATGTTTTGGCTCACACGCTACACAACAATTACTCTACAATTTGCTTTTATATGTCCGTATGTTCTCCTCTACAGGTCGCAATTCTTAACCGATTGTCGTCAAATTTTGTGACCAGATTCTATGATTAAATAGATTTTTTTATCGATCCAGTTTTTGAATATTCTTTCGCACAAGGTTATAGCATAAGCATGCGCAGCAACCGCCGCGCGCCGCGCCGCCCGCGTTCATGTTCGATGACCTCAATGACTCAAAAAAACTCATTGCGCGAATTAGAAAGAAATAAGAATCATATTATGGTGTAAGGTGGGTATCTAAGCTCGATTTATAAAATAGTTTCCTATTTTGAATCAGTATAAACGAAGTAGGTAACAAGATTTTTGTAAGGAAATTCAGGCAAAATATTACGTAAATTGGAAACATGATTTTTTGTTCATATAGATATTCTGTTGTTTTCAGTGTGATCTGATAGGTTTAGGTCTAAAACCGATAGGGTAAAATATAAAATAAATACTAAACATTTCACTAAAACTAGTTTGGTCGTTTATAGACCTTAAACAACCGGACACAGCACAACACACGCCCATTACAAAAGGATTTGTAAATATTAGTTTGATATTTAAATATTTTACGTGGCCTCCGCTCTGCGCACCGCGTCGCCGCGTCCTTGCCAGCCGGTAACTGTGAGGTAACTGAGAGCGGGTGGGCAGCACTTTAAACGGGAGGCAGAGAGTGTCCATACTGTACGGTAGTACTCTTTATTATACTGTGGTCTTACCGAAGCAGCTTGTTTTGGGCTACGTTAGGGCTTTTTTATTTTCTATATGTTTTTAAGTTATAGTGTTTCTTAGCCCTTTGAATCATTCCGATTGAAGTTTTATATTTTTTAGCCACGTCTCTGATGGACATACTGGGATTGCTCTCAAAACATTGACCTATTTTAAAATACAGTTTTGAAGTATACGTACAAACGCGTCTGCCATTTTTAGACTTATCATCGAATGACCATTCACTACCATATTTTTAATGGCATTGTGTACAGCTGAACTAGGGTTGCCAACCGTACTATATTATATAGTATTGTACTATATTTCGACTCTTTGTACTGTATACTGTTGAAGAAATATATAGTACGCAAAAGTACTATATTTTGGGGGGCCTTACGAAGTGCTTCAAAGTGACAAGGTTTCAGTTAAATTTTACCAAATAGCAACATTGCCCCGCCAAGTACTATATTTTTTTACAGTGTACTATATTTTTGTCGTTTTTTTTTTGGAAAATACTATATCTGCCTCAAAAAAAGTTGGCAACCCTAAGGTGAACGGCTAACGATTTCATGTTTTGTCAATTTTCTAATGGTTCCCTTTCGCGAACATATTTGTCCACCATTATTTTTCTTTGCTCGGCGGAAAGTCCTCTCATTTTCAAGGTTTTTGACAAATTGCTCTTCAATTGTTTAAAAATACATCATAATTTTGGTTATTTAATGTCAGCGATGATATTTACCAGTGGCAGATTTTGAAGTTTTAATACCAAAACGAAGGAGGTTTCAAATGTAGGTATATTCAGTGTCAACGAAGTTGCTTGCAAATTGATGCGACAAGGTTCTAAATATGCTCAAAGTTGACATGGGCCAAGATATGGATTAATAGGTATTTATTATAAAGCATAGAATTTTTACATTCCACAAATAACACAATGCCAATATTGCCAATACACACTGTCCTGACTATAAATACGTATGTACAGTCGAGGTCAAAGATATGTTTACACTTTTGCACCTTATTACAAGGCAATAAGGTGCAAAAGTGTAAACATATCTTTGACCTCGACTGTACATTATTGCCATATATTATGACGTTTACAGCGACACTACCTCAGGTTCAAATAGGGACTTGTCAGGTTAGACATTACTTATACAGTTTGTACTTAATTTTAATTTAACAGAAACAGAAACAGAAAAATATTTATTGCCACAAATAGAATCTTAAATATACAAGTACACCTGAACACATGATAAAAGAGAAAAAAAAAATACAAAGGAATAAACAAAAATAAAACTATACAAAAATAAACTTAAGGAACTAGTGGGCAATGGGTCCCATTCTCAGCATGTGCTGGGCAACGCGGCCCGGCGCTGGTTTTCAGACTGGTCCCTAGCTGTACCTCGGTCGGTCACAAAGTAAATAAGTGTATATTTTGAATAAGAAATAAAAAAAAAATTGTGAGTCTGTGCCATTTAGTTGACATTTCATCCGGTTATTGGCCTGTTCGATGTTTGTAACCGAGTTAAACCCCTTGGGAAGTACCCAACCCTTTTAACTTTATTTATCAGAAATGGAACGAACCCTTCGGGACGAGTTTGCTTTGCATGACGGCTTCCAACAATTCAAGTAGGAATGTCGACGTTTGGCGCTTCCTATTGATTTTTCTAGCATAAACAATGAATATAATTATAAAGCAAACTGTGGCCGAAGAACAGTATATTTTTTTTAAATTCCAAAGTTTTTGTTAAGAGGCCTTTCGAACCCTTTTTTAATGAGGAACAAAGGTTTTAATACAATTAAAATACATAAATAGACAAAAACTTGAGTCACAGACGGCTCATACTAATTAACATGGAAATATGAGGAGTTTTCTATTTGTACTAAGGAAAATAAAGTAAATGGCTGCTAGTCGTTACATGCGCGTTTAGATACAGTTGTAAAAATAAAAACCGGCCAAGTACGTGTCGGGCCACGCGCAGTGTAGGGTTCCGTATATAGTTACCTGTCTTAGTTACATCGACGTGCGGTGCGGTTGCATCGGCCGAATTTGTACAATTGGCGTTTCCAAGTGCACATTAAGTTCGTCGACTATTACTCGGTAACTACTTATGCCTTCTTGTCCGTGATAGTTTTTCTTTTAAATTCATTATGTACTACTACCACGATTTTTTTCACATCCCCAGTAGTAGCCATTTAGTAGGGGCAGGGGGAAGGGGGGGGTGGGGCACATGACTCGAACAAAAATTAGGGCTTTAAAGCCTATATAATATCTCACAAACGAATCACTGATTTGAAAAATAGTTTTAGGAAACCCATATTAGTTTTAAACGAGCTATCCAACGATAGCCCATGGGTTTAACGAGAAAAAAAATACATCCCCGCTTTAGGTGTAGGGGAGGTAGGTAACCTAAAAAAAAATTTTTTTCAAGATTTTATTGTTATGTTTTGTCGGCGTGATTGATTTATATACCCATGCCGAATTACAGTTTTCTATCTAAGATGTTGATACCCGCTCAAGCCAGTTGTCCCGTGACCATGGATGTTGCAACACATCCGAAACGTCGGGAGACCTCAGTGAGGTAAATAAAATAAGTTAATTATACGCGATTAAGTCCCGTTTAGTATAAATAATGTGTGAGAATTGTGAAAGTTTAAATCAATATACAGTTTTCTAGTAGTAATAGTTACTGAGCTAAGCCGAAGACGGACATGGCGAAACTATAAGGGTTCCTTGTCGTCTACGGAACCCTAAAAATGCATATTTTTCCTAAAACTTTAAGTTTATGTGTTTTTTCTTATATTTTACAATATAACACTTTACTTAATTAACTTAATAAACGTTTACTATCAATATAGCAACACTACGTTATCAATGTTAACATGCGGAAACTACCCTTTTGTTACAGCACCTCTTTTTCTGTAGATATGTTAGATACCTACTACATGTGTACAATGGAAATAGTTGTAATACCAACACTGCTATACATTATTTAATAGTTCTAAGTGAATTTATTATCTTCTTTAAGAGGGGGCGCTCCGCGAAATCGGGGTTCTTAGATTGAATATTTACCTATGACAAACTAAAGCGAATGCCAGGAAAAAGAACATACCAAAACTACATCATATTTGCAATTGAATCGTCTGAACAAAACCATACAAAACCAAAATTGCCTCGATAGAAAAGAACCGCCAAAACATGTCTTATTTTTACTCAATTTCAATAGTGTGAGGTTCCCGTGCATATAAATTAAGTAAAAGTTGAGTGTATAATAGCTTTTCACATTACCTAATGAAAGTACTAGCGGGGTATTTTTATGTAGTCCCTTTTCAGACTTATTGAGGTGAAACGTATTTGGCGTATAGGCCTTTTTTATTTAGCGCGATACCCTTTCTCCCGTCGCGTGTTTCGTGCGGTTCTGTATATCTTTTGTTGCCGTTCGCGGGCGGAGTCAGTCGTAATCGCTCCGCTGAGACTAGAGGACTACGTTCTGTGCTCTCACGACAACACGATGAACATAATTATTTCAATAATATTGTGACCCAGTATATTCGTCCAGTGAATGAACGTATCATTACATTCCAGTAGATATTTTGCTACATTTTGAAATAATATATTTAAAAGTCGACCTTAACATATAGATCTTAAAGTTCAAAATACAACTATAAGATTACGCAGCGATCGGCGGGTGACCGGCTTCTTAGAATAATTTGTGCAGTACATGCAAAACTAGACGACCATTTTTCTGTCGATCGTGTATTTACTTTATGAAAGATTATCACTCACTATCACTACATAGTATAAAACAAAGTCGCTTCCCGCTGTCTGTCCATGTATGCTTAGATCTTTAAAACTACGCAACGGATTTTGATGCGGTTTTTTTAAATAGATAGAGTGATTCAAGAAGAAGGTTTATATGTATAATATAGTATCCGTGCGAAGCCGGAGCGGATCGCAAGTTGAGAATAAATCCGGTTATGTTCAAAATCGATGTCTGAGAGGTCTAAATACGAATTCATAGTCAGAAATATTTCAAAAAGTGGTCGCATTATTTAAAATTTGTGAAACATTCGTTGTAAATTAATATGCGCGTTTTTTTAAAGAACAACATACATTGGCAGGCTTCTCGAGGGTGAAGATTCTAGAAATGATGTCCATTTTGAATTCCAAGATGGCGGACATTGCTTTTCGAATTTAAACTTTCGTGAGACGTGTTGAAACAGTACTAATAATTACACGGTTCAACTCACGTATTAAATGTCACCACGGGCGACATGTTTCGAACTCTTCGGGAATTCTTCTTAAGGATGAGTGTTTTCGCGGCGGTGTCGCTTGAATCTTGTCGTGATTCAAGCGACACCGCCGCGAAAACAGTCATCCTGAAGAAGAACTTCCGAAGAGTTCGGAACATGTCGCCCGTAGTGACATTATTGACATTGTTTTTCTTTAAAGTCATCACGGGTGTCGCTTTTAGGGTTATCGAGAGTGCAGATTCCAACAATTATTGCCTGCGAACTTGGACATTTTGATATTAAAAAAGTGAACATAATTATGCACTTTTTCTTTAATATGTTCAAAATTGATAACTAAAGGGCCAAAGCGTCTCCATTGTCTCCAAGTACGAATCCGAGATCAGAATTGAAAAATTTGGCCGCCACACAGTAGTGGCCTGAAAATCTGACTTTCATAGACATGATCGAAGTTTTCATAATATATTATAGTTTTTTTTTAATGCTACTAATAAATTCACGGTTAAATTCACGTATTAAACGACACGACAGGCGACATGTTTTGAACACTACGGGAGTTCTTCTTCAGGATGAGTGTTTTCGATGTTTGTTTTGAAGAAGAACTCCCGAAAAGTTCGGAACATGTCGCCTGTTGTGACATTTAATGCGTGAATTTAACCGTGGATTTATTAGTAGTATTTTAGACATGTCTCACAAAAGTTTAAATTCGATTATAGCTTTTTTTTGCTTTAGGCTTTTACTAGCCATTATTATGCTAGCTCACAACCCTTACGTGATTTAGTAAAAAAACGGAAGGCCATATTTCAGTTATAGCTCCGGTGGTTTTTTAAGCAACAAAATGTAGGTAGTGGTATTCCTTGGGTAATTAAAGTAATTTGTACTCTATAAAGTGAGTGTTTTGGCGGCGGGGTCGCTTGAATCTTGTCGTGATTCAAGCGACACCGCCGCGAAAACACTCAATCTTGAATAAGAACTCCCGAAGAGTTCGAAACATGTCGCCCGTAGTGACGTTTAATACGTGGGTGAACCGTGTAATTATTGACATTTTTTTTCTTTAAAGTCATCACGGGTGACGCTTTTAGATTCCAACAATAGGGGCGTAGACACTAAATAAAATAATGTGATATTTTCTCGAAGAAGGATAAAAAAAATTGTCAAATGGAGAAAAAATCAACGCAAAAGGTTAAATAATCACGAAGTTATAAGTGTCCAAAGTTTTAAGAAGGGATGTGTTCTGTCCCTTTTTCGCAAAACGCAACTTCATATGAGACGATGACGCTAGAAGAATGTGACGTCACAGAAGACGGCAACGTGCCGCGCGCATCGTGGTCGGCGACGCCGTCGACGCGGCCTGCCGGCAGCATCCTGTAATGTGACGTCACACACCGTTTGCGTTTTCTCTCTCTAACAAGCAATATTAAAACGGTTGTAGCTTCGTAATTCTTTAAGATATCTGAATGGGATTTTCATCACTATGCATATTTTTTTGCCTTCTTTCTTTTAGAGTAATAATAATTTTCGAGTCTGCACCCGAATTATTGCCTGTGAAGTTGGACATTTTTATATTAAAAAAAGTGAACACAATTTTGCAGTTTTTCTTTAATACGAGTATGTTCAAAATTGATAACTAAAGGGCCAAAGCGTCTCCATTGTCTCCAAGTACGAATCCGAGATCAGACCCCGTATCATGGTCGGCCTTATCACTCGATAAGTGACAAGATAGGGGCATCGTCTCGTTCTATCAAACGGTGTCAGCCAGTGACGGACGCTCTATCCTGTCACTTATCGCGTGATAAGGCCGACCATGACATGGGGTCAGAATTGAAAAATTTGGCCGCCACACAGTGGCCTGAAAATCTGGCTTTCATAAACACGATCGAAGTTTTCATAATAAATTACAGTTTTTTTTTAATGCTACTAATAAATTCACGTATTAAATGACGCGACAGGCGACATGTTTCGAACTCTTCGGGAGTTTTTCTTCAGGATTAGTGTTTTCGATGTTTATTTTGAAGAAGAACTCCCGAAGAGTTCGAAACATGTCGCCTGCCGTGACATTTACGTTAATTTTTTAACCGTGGATTTATTAGTAGTATTTTAGATATGTCTCACAAAAGTTTAAATGCGATTATAGCTGTTTTTTTGCTTTAGCCTTTTACGAGACATTATTATGCTAAATTACAACCCTTACGTGATTTAGTAAAAAAACGGAAGGTCATTTCAGTTATAGCTCTCGAAACTGACTTAGCTACTAGCGAAAACTATATCTTCAAATATAGGTACTTACAGATTTTGTCTTTCTTTCCACTTATTATAATTATCTATAGGTATTCATCATGTTTCATCTGACTGTCGGGGCATATACTATGCGAGAAGGAGCGGGGCAGCAATAGACGCATCAGCGCGGCAGGTACGGGGCGCGCGGGTGATTTCTGATTTTTCCCTGGCGATACGCCCCCTCTTAACAAAGTTACCGTTAGTTGCGACCTACTGCATAACGGTTATACAACGTGTTCCCGCCAATTTCCGTTAATTGAAAGGGGGCATAGCTTAGGTCAAATAAAGGTAATTTCTCCAAGACACCAGTATCTTAACTCTTACTGTTAGCAAGATATTCAACATTTTAATTTAATCAGTTATGCAACTTTAACCAGTGTAAACGGTTTTTTGACGTGCATGTCATGTGATTTCATTTGAACATTATCACATTTGACACTAACTTTTCATTAACTCTTAAGACCCTTGTACAATAACCGTTAATGCTAAATTTAATTATTTTGTATGAAAATCGAAAAAAAAACTTTTTTTTTTTTTTTTGAAAAACTAATTATGCTACTTTGTTTCGGTGAATGGACTCTGCAATATGCCGAAGTTCAAGGAAATTCAGAAAAACACCCTGTATAGATTTGAAAAAATAATTTCGTTTGGATATATCTTTTTTGGCTGTAAATTTGACAAACCCTGTCATTATTGCAGGCCTAAAGGTAGAATCAGACTGTTCACTTTTCCTTCATTTTCTTGTTTCATTTTGCATCTTTCACTCAAAGTGTCTGCCAGTCTGAACGAAAAGTGAAACAAAACATGAAAGAAAAATTAAGCATTCACTCGAGTGAACATTCATTCAAGTGAACCGTCTGATTCTACCTTAAGATGGATCCGAGGCTCTAGTATAAGTTTTACCGAAACAAAACGTTACGACCGCGTTTGCGTTTAGCTGTCAAATCCCATACTAATTGAGGGTAAAACGCAAACGCGATCGTAAAGTTTTGTTTCGGTAAAACTTAACTAGCGCACAGCACAGCGATAAGCGAGAAAATGTCAACAATCTTAGACCCCCTGCTTAACACCTCATTCCAGCACGGCTATCACGCGACGACGCCGCGCGAGCTCTCTCGATTTTTCTCGCCCTATCCCGCTTGTTCTAAGTGTTCTAATAAGAGAGAGAGACGGATAGTGCAGAGAGAGCTCGCGCGCCGTGGCGTGATAGATAACATTAGAATTTTAACGGACAAATTCATCTTCGTTTATCTAAGGTATCAAAGGGAAATAAAGAACTAGTTTTACTTATTTTCATCATTAAGTACTTATCCAACGTAACAATACTAAAAGGTTTTGCGTCTCAAAATTATTTTCCTGGAAATCTCATGACGACCAACGCACGGTTTTTCTAATCTTATCTGAAATAGGTTATAGTTAAAATGGAGACATGTTTGCAGAAATATTATTAACTGAATTATTATATGACTAAGCTGTCCGAGATCCTCTGCAGTTAAAATGTTCCTCTACACGTGTCACCCAGTCCATTCGTTTGTGTTTTTTTTTAGTAAACAATTGAGCCGTTAATCTCACGAGATTCACAAATGAGTATTCGGTATTCTCCGTCCGTAGGAGTTACGAAAGAACCTTGGACGAGTTCTCTCGCTAAACGAAGCGAAGCCTCTACTAAGGTTCAGGGTGGATTAGGGTGCGTCGCAAATAACAATACTCGCTCATAGAATAATCCCAATGGTATGTTATTCAGCATCAGTAGCTATTTAATAATATTAAATTATAGTAGATATAGGGTACCAATTTAGTAACAATATACAGGGTGGAAAGTTGAGATGGGACATTAAGGGCACTTGCACTAAAAATGTTATATACCGGGTTAGTAAACGTCAGATTCAAACGAAAACTGTCATTTTAATTCGAGTTAGTGTCTTAACCCAGCAATATTTTTTTGGTGCAAGTCCACCTAAAATAATGAAGATAACATGTCTTGAGAAATTTTGCTTAAACGAATCTCCGGATAAGCTTTTAGGAGAGTCAAGACCGATAATTCTATATTTTCGTCAAAAAGTCGTGATTGGCGGGATTTCCACATTTGACGAGGTTTTTCAAGGTATTTTCAATAACTTTCGTAGTCTCTTACTCTCGTCGGATATCTAATCGTGAACTACTTCAAAGCTGACGACAAGACTTTATTATTTACAAAATACGCTTATAACAAATCTAACTTCTCTTGATTCGAACCCATTTTTTACCAAACACACTAAACAGACTATTTCAGAGAAAAACGAAAATTCAAATAAAGCATGATATCGTCATCGTTCTAATATCAAAATTGAAATTCAGTATGTTCCATCCATGACGGCCAGCAAAATGTTCGTATATTTCCGCACAGACCCAATTTTTTTTTAATCAATAATACTGATTTTTCTCATTTCTAATATCCTAATTGTAGTTCTATTTCACTGTAATTAATTACCCTACGAACTGTATGGAAAAAGTTTTCTTTGATTTGTGGGTGTTCTAGTACTCTAACCTAAGTTGATATCACAGAGTATTTTAATTCTTGATAGAAATGAGAACGATTGGCATTGAAAAAAAGTCTAATTTGTAAATTTTATCGCTGACTGTACATACAGCATTTTCGCGTAGCAGCAAGGCCACGCGTTTTCTATTTGCCAGTAGCAGCCCTTACTGCCCCATCTCAATTTTCCACCCTGTATACTTCAATATAATACATATAAAAATGGTACTCCGTCTTCATTTGTCTCTTTTTTCGTCTTCGCCTTTGTATCGTATGCATTTTGAAATACATACCTACATGAAAGTAAGCTTTTCCCTATGAGAAGCCGAGGAAGTCACATTTTACCAACCGCGTTCTTATCACATGTCATTGTGTTCTGCACGTTCGTTCAGATTCGTTACGTCAATGGGAAAACGAATGCCCGGAATATGTGGAAAATTAAAAAGACGAATCAAATTAAGACCTTGGTAGGTAATTAATTTTCAACATTCAGAAAACAATCCAAAAATCTGAAGGGGTAAGGAAATGAATTCGTTTTGTCGCTGTTACGATTTGTCAGTATCCATAGCAACAAATAAATCGGTTTCAACGAAAACTCCTCCTGCGTTAGTGCGTAGCTAAGAATGTGTAAACGCGACGCTCTTTTAATCAGAAAGCGTCGAAATAAAAAATAAAATAATCTAACTCCTAACTAAACGAGGACACAAAATTCAACATAAACGACTCAACACACGACTTAAACAGACTAATCATACAACATACATACACGCCTTTATCCCTAAAAGGGGTAGGCAGAGCACATGAAACTTGTGTCCAGTGCCACTGTTAGCATAATGGGGTATAAAAGATCGACAAAATGTGATATCGCAGTGATAGGTTGCTAGGCCATTGCCCACAACACACTTCAACCCTGTTCCCTTAGTCGACTCTTACGACACCCACGGGAAGAAAGGGGGAGGTGCTATTCTAACCCGACACTACACGAGGCAAAACAGACTAATCAAACTTATTAAATTACACCAGAGTGGCTAACAATTAAAATGAATAAATTATATCATTTCGAATACTGACGCTATTAATAGATAAATGGTGTAATTTTACTTTAATGATTGAAGTAGCTGTAGGTTGTTAAGTTTCAACCATATAACTACCTAGTAATTGTTTGATTGTTTTAAATAGCCATTAAAATATAGACATATTTATTTGATTTTATTTACGAATTAAATATGGAACTGAACAAGTGTAGGTATATTTTTAACAATTAAAGTGGCAGTTAGCAACAATCTCTTTGTTACACTACTAGAAGTTGATCAGTATTGCTGTGGTTTCCTAGTGGCAGTAACACGGTAAACCTCCGTGTCCCGCCCGCTTGCACACTGGCCATCAATAAAAAGAAACATGAATTTTCACGCTTGTGTTTTGTTTTTTCCGGCAGACTTTGGCTTGATATTTGCGCCGCTCACGATAAAACTTGATTAGATGTTTCTATTACGTGGGTTTTAACTGGTTAATATTACAGTTATTTGTTACTACAATATACTACTATCATTCTACAGTTAGAAGGGCTGCCACTTTTGCAGGTATGAATGTAAGTTTTCTCATTTTGTGTATGTGTTTGTGTATGTGTGTGTGTTGTTTGTAAATCCAAGCCTCATTTACCCGTCACTGGCCTAGACCAAATGAGGCTTGGATGAGTATTGAATCTGTCGAAAGTACATGGAATGCTTACAGCTCTTGATGGCTACATTTCTATAGACTGCTGTAAATTACTTCAGTCTATGCCACCTCGAAGCTAGCTAGCGTAAAAACTGTTTGGAAGGACCCTGTACCAACCAAACGGAAACTCCAAGGCCATCATTATACCATCCAGATTACGGACTTCCTCACCATCATTCAGGTTAGTGACTTTTATTTTGTTATGCCACCGTGCTGTCTGAATTAGTTTATTTTTTGTATTACGATTCGTATTTCAATACAATACAAATATACTTTATTACACCCCTCAAAAAAAAAACACTGTACAGAACATAAGGCTTACAGTAGATAAAAGTTTCACCCCTTATATGCCGCTGTTCTGCCGAGCGAATACCGCATGCTATAACGCGGCCTTAAACGATTGGATTTCCCGTAAAAAGTATGCCAATTGCTCTCTTACACTATATTGCTTTTCATCACATTACAATCGGCTTTGTGGACTTGTGGTTAAGCGTTCATTAAAGATAAACACTTCCCCATTCAAAATAAAATACGTAATTTCTTCTATAAACACAGTACTACGACCTTTTTGAAGGTTCTTGACCATATTTCAACTAATTTATATTATTCTACCATAAAGCCAGCAGTAATATGTCACCGACACCCGAGTGCGTGGTAAAGTGTGATATGAAGTCATACACGCCCTACCCACACCCTTTCACTGGAATGTAACCTCGGTCTGAGCATAAACTTTTGGCTGAAGGTACGTTTCCAGAACTATTTTATTCGTATGTTATACGCTCAAGTTAGATTCTTTAATTATTTACATGAAACCAAAAAAACCACAGTGGAATTTTACGTAAAAGATAACATAAGCGCAAAAGTTATCTATGCCTTTTTAATGTAGTGCCTAATTCGTACTATATAATATTTGCTATTAAAGTATAGTATTTCAGATTTAATTGATAAGTTTGTTACTTATACACTTAAATAAAACTATTAGGTAAGTGGATATATTGAAAAATAATAACTTTATTTTGTTAATTCTAACGATTGGTCGTATTTTAAAGTTAAATTTGACACTTATTTACCATTTTTAGGTTTCCGTAGTCAACAAGGAACCGTTATAGTTTCGCCATGTCCGTCTGGCCATCCGTCCGTCCGTCCGTCCGTCTGTCCGTCCGTCTTAAGCTTAGCTCAGTAACCATTTCTAGTAGAAAACTGTAATTCGGCATGGGTAATAGCTATAAATCAATCACGCCGACAAAACAAAAGAATTAAACCTTGAAAAAAATTTTTTAAGGAGTACCTCCCCTTTTAGGGATGTCATTTTTTTCCAAGTGTGGGGTATGGTTCAATAGCTTGTTCGAAAATATTATGGGTTTAAAAAACGATTTTTCAAATTAGTGATTCTTTTACGAGATATTGGGCTTTAAAGCTACAATTTTTGTTCGAGTCAATGTGTGTCCCCTGCCGGCTAAATTGCTGCTTCTGGGAATGAAAAAAAAATCGTGGTCGTAGTAGGTACATAATAATATAATGAATTTAAAAGGAAAACTATCACGGCTAAGTAGGCATAACTAGTTAAATTAAAACTGGGTATAATACTCATCGTTTTCAATAACGTCTAAATAAGCAGGCACGCATCGGTTTCTCCTAGTTCCAAATTTCGTTACAATGATGCTCAATTGCTTGTGTTGTCCTTTCGTTTTTGTTATCCCAAATTTGAACCATCAAACCTCACAAATTCTATGAAGGTTTTAAGTCTGGGGATCTACTCGGCCATGGAATCAAAATAACTTCATCTTCGTGTAGGTCAAACCAATCCGAGACTACTCTGGTCGTATGGATCGGACAATTTCTTGAACGAAGGAAAAAACTTGCACTTTTCACGCGGGTAAACTGTTCGCACCGTCGGTAACAAAGATTCTTCTAATAAATCGACATAGTCTATCGCGATTTGACGAGGAGAAATCTGAACAAGCATGCCCACACCTCCGGCATCTATCCACGCCCTCATGTTCGATGAAATACGGCCGGATAATTGATTAGACACAACGTGATCCTCTCTAATACTCTGTACAACGCGAGTTATCGTAACGCCATAAAGTTAAGCGTCCTTGTTGAGAAGACCGAAATGATTTTTCGTCTGAAAAAAGGTGGCGTTAGTTCAGTCGAAGTCTAAATAGTTTCGTGCAAAATTGAATCTCGTAATTTTGAGATCATCCGTTGAGACTATTTTCTTAGCATAATGTCTATAATGTAGTCCAGTGCCGCAAAATACCGGGTTGGAATAGATTGAAATAGATTGTGTCACAAGGGAGCAAAATGGCATATTGGCGTAGATTGAATCCCGAATGAAGCGAAGGATTCCAGAATAGAATCCCGAACGAAGTGAGGGATTCTAACGTGGAATCCTGAGCGTAGTGAGGGATTCAAGTGTTCACGCCCAAGGTGGAAATAATTTTGCTTCCGTGTGACTCATACTGCTTTTCACATCACCTATGAGGATAAAAAATATGTCAGTAATAAAACACATGTATTTTAATCTGCTATGATTATAAGTTAAGCTGTAAGCCGTTTTTAATTATTTATTTATAGCCTCATATGTACAAACTTGCTGCTGCATTCCAATATTGTGGTATTTTAATACGTTTCGTAATATTTTATAAGACAAAAAAATATATGAAAGTAATCGATTATGTTTATATACTATCGTCATGTATTCATTGGGATATATTTTTTTATTCTGGCAACAATATGTCCTGGAACAGAAAACTTGCGGTGCCACTTTGATCCCTCCTAGCAGGGAAGAAAAAGCCCTTATCCGAGTAGCTGATGTGAAAAGGATGTTTCTTGTAGTGGTGTTGCAGTAAACTGAAAGAAAGTATATTGGTTTAAACTTACACGATTCTCACACTATATTTTTACTAAACCTCAGGGAGGTAAATAAATAAGTTGATTATATATTATGTGCTTGAATCTCGTTTAGTAAAATAATAGTGTGAAGGTAATGTAAGTACTTACATGGCAAATAGTTAGTCCGAACTCTAGCTTTAAATAAGCCATTAATGGCTTTAGCACAACATAAAACATGAAACTCTGCGATAAAATTATTGGGAACTTTAAATAAAAATTAAAATAAATGTCCGTTCTCTGTTGGTTCGTGATTCGGCGAACGTCTTGATTATGTCGTTGTATGTCTTCAAGAATGCCCTCTTCTGTATGCCGTCTGATTCACGGTGTCATTGTGTCCCGAGGTATGTACATTTAACCCTCGTGATATTTCCCGTATTTACCTACCTCACTGAGCATTAATAATCCGAGTTCATTGTTCTGCCAAATGGCTCAATATTAAGAAATATTGTATTTTTCCTCATTGACTGGCTACTTCACATCTGACTAAGACTAGTTACATTTAATTTTTTTTATTAAATTTGTTAATATTTAAAACGTCCTGAGTGCAAGATTCACGCCAAAGATTCAACTTTTATCATTTGGCATGATTCTGTGCCATGCGGCATAGTGCCCATAAGGCTGGCGGCATTGCTGCGTTGGATAGCAATACCGATCCGTTGCGCGAGATAGTCGCCAGCCTTCTGGTCACCACTTGTCTCCACAATTCGCTTCTCGAGCTCTTTGAAAACTGCGTGTACCCCGGGCCTCACGGCCCAAGCAACGGTGCAAAATACCGTTTAGACTGGCAAGCCGAAATGTCCGGCGGGCGTTTTTTTTACACGACAAGCCGTGTAGGCCTAGACGGTTGACTTTCACTCTACAGTGATATTCATGGAGAACTACAGATGCTCTCAGTCGCAGTGACACCGCAAACCTAAAACCGTCTCTGGTGAGAAGTATGCCAAGGTATTTGGAAGGCATAGCCGGATTTGCATTTCGTTCCAGCAAGGAGACGAGCTTGATCTGTGGTGAATAGGTCACTGTTTCAAACAGATTGTCCCGTACCAGCACACAAAGCGGCTCGTCTCATTTGGTGTTGCGATTGGCGAATTGTCTGCACTGAGCTGCTGACGATTCGCCAGGCAGCCCTCCAACTATCGATGGACTCCGGCAGAAAAAGTGAATCTAGATTGTTAAGGTTGATTTTTTTAATTTTGGAGCAGGGATTTTGGTTGGTTTGATTTTGGTTTTGGTGTACATATGTTGATTAAATCAAGGCAGGAAGAGCAACTTTTGAAATATGCCGTATCCTAATACGCATGTAGGCAATGAGGTTTCGGTCCACTGACGGTATTTAATTCTGTATTGAAAAAAGATAAAACTGTCGATTTACGAGATTGTCTAGTTTTGCCAAAAGGTTGGGATACTTCCAAAGAAGGACATATGCAAATTTTGGAGCAAACAAACATAATTGCATAATAGTTTATGCCGTATGAGGGTTAGTTTTAAGTCAACGGTCCGAATAGTTACAAACGTTTTGATGTCCTTCGTTTATGTACTATGGGAAAGCTTCAGGATTGGTGAGCCTAGAAGGACAAGGGAACTTTTATCTACTATCTTAATATCAGGAGCTAGAGGAGTTAGGAATTTGATAAGATTGCATCTATTTGCACGCAGCTGCCGAAGGAAATAAGTTCAAACTATACCATAATGAACCATTTAAAATTTAACCTAATTGTGCGAATTAGGGTTAATCATTAGTAAATCTTTTAATAAAAAAATGTTCAGTGAGGATCTACAAAAACTTCATCCTCATTGACTCCCAGGGTACCATCATGCATGTATGTAAGCACTTTATTGTACACATAAACAGGTTAAAGAATACACATGTCACACAAAAAGTCCATGTCATCAAAGTACACAGGCGAACTTATCCCTATAAGAGATCTCTTCCAGCTAACCTTTGAGCAATTGAGAGGAAGGCAGGTAGAACGAGATAGGCAAACTTTACCGTGTACAAAAACCTCAGAGAAAATGAAAACAAAACCTAATAGGTATTAATTCTAGACAAATAAAAACATGCCAATACATATATAACTATACAATATAAATATAAAGGTACCAGGCATCACATTTTGAATTTATAGTGTTGATATCAGTGTGTCTGTTGAGTCTGAAGAGCGCTGATCCCAAAGAGTCGCCTAGCTGCGCCAAACGATGAAAATAAAAGGTTGTTTTAAACGGTAATTAAGAAAGTGTGAGAAAAATTTGAAAAAATTGTGTGTAACATTGCCAAACAAAATAAAACTAAATCGGGAGTATTTTTCTTCTTGGGTGAGCAAAGCCCGGGTCAACAGAGTTGAAAGCGTTTCGTACGTCTTCCTTCAGTAAGACCTTCTTTTCTTGTAATAAACGCACGCAACGCGTGTACCGCTGCCTCGCACCCGCATTTAGAACCGAAACATAATGGCGCCGCTTAAAAGTAAGTAGTCCCTCAGAATTTCTGATACGGCTTTGAAACAGCGCTTGGCAGCTAAGTTGCGGTAGGTAGTTTCTACTACTATTGACCTGATCCCACCCCGTTTGATCAGAGCGCACAAGTTGTCTCCATATAAAATCCTGGTTACATCTTGGTTAACCTTAACTGCAGCATAAGGTTAACCAAAAATGTTAGCTCTTTGAGGATAACGTCACCGGCCTCACTGCAGGAGTGACCAAGCAAGTCTTATAGGTGCTGGGGCTATAGCCCGTCGTTGTCTCCGCCTCCAACTGAACATTTAGAGTTTTGCTAAAGTGGCATATAAAAGTTATTTCTCAAAAAAAGAACAGATATTATATCAGACCTATAATAACAACTAAAATGATTATCTAAATATCACCAACGATCGATGCAGTATATCCTACTGGGTCATGCATATAAAGGTTATTTCATTCCGGACACCACTGGGCACAATCATGACATCATGGCATGAGATAATCACCCGTTGATTTTGGTAGGGATAATCCAAACATCCGTAAATACCGTGAAAAAATTAAAAGCATATTTTTTTATTGCAAGCCCTCTTAATTTTTTTCTGTAGCTATCAATGCGCCCATAAGATATACCTAAGAAACCTCATTTAAGTCCGATAAGTTTCCACAGCGCTATCAGCGCTTTACTAAATCAATGCTGGCTCAAGTATCGAATTCGTGGAAGGTATACTCTTCGGTCTTTATCGAGCATAACCTACAATTTCAGCTTATCCTCTGATTTAATTATAATTGTTAACCTATTCGAAAATTATTATTATTCTTTCAATAGACGGGTTTTCTTTGTAAAAAGAAGATATATTATAATGAACGGAATCATGTCTCCGCAAAAAGGGACTACCTACTCTGCCACGGCATTGTGAAAGTATGTACTAGGTACCAAACAGAAAATAAAAGAATAAAGATGAAACAAAAAACTATATAAAAACGAGTGAAACTAAAAAAATTTTTGATATCTTGTTATTGCCGTAAAATAATTTGATTATGAATATTCCCCCATGCATATTGTATTTTTAAACATTTACCTGCAGGTACCTGAATCAAATTACTTATCAAATTAGAACCTGTTATTCTTTCAATATAGAATTTATTCACAAAAACGAGCACTATCAAAAGTTACCTATGATGATAAATAAAACTCTTCTGACCGCAAATGGAGTGGTAGAACTTGCCAGCCCACTTTTCATAATGTTTGAATTTCGTTAAAATGCACATTAGTTATATGATAATAAACAAACAGGGCCGGTAACTTTGGCACTCTTTGGAGGAGGCCTATGTCCAGCAGTGAACGTCTTTCGGCTGATATGATGGTGATGAAACAAACAACGACGGTTTGTTCCGTAGATGTGATGGATGTGTTTTCCTAATATATACATTTGGCATGATATCTTTGTCTCAAATTTTATTCATTGAATATTCTTTTTCCAAAAATACATGATACGAAAACAATAGAACTGTCTCGTTTCTACTGTTACTTACCATATGGGTGCTATCAGAAACGGGTCTTGTAACGTACGGGTGTTTTTAGAAGCAGTCGTTTAAGAAAACTGCTATTTGGGAACGGGTGTTTTGGGAAATGGATCAAACATTCCGAAGCACAAACAACGCTCAAGAAGTACCATTAAGTACCTAACTTTTACAATAAATGTCATTTTTAACTAGAACGTGATTCTCGTAATATTTTCATAATCAAATCTGGAGACGTGGGAGCAATGTCGTTATTAATTCAAGTCGGATAATGCAACTTTGCCCCGGGTTACTTTTAAGTGCAAAGTTGTGGACGTGTTCAGAATGTTACCTCGTAATTTAATAGTTTGCTTAATATAACTGCAACTATTACATTACAAAAGCAAAGGGTAAATTTACGTTATTTTGTAACTTATAGGGTACAAAGGTGTTTAAATATTACAAATTAGATCAAACGATCTTAGAAGTACGTATTTAATGCATGTATGTAGATTACCTACTCGAGCATTGAATACAGCAGCTGCATTTTTTTTGTACATTAGTAGTTATTAATGACTTCTATAAAATAAAACAATGTGCTGTTTTTTTTTTTGCAATGAATGAATAGGGTTAGTTTTGAAAAGAAACTATATTCTCTAATGTATTATTAATGTATATAACAGGCATGTGGCCTCATGTTCAAATTGATAACGTAGGGATGCTAAATGGAGATAGTAAACCATCAAATTATCGTAATAAAGTATACATTATAAAATGTAACTAAAATCATAAAAATATATGAACCTTGAAAGTTTAGAAAAATGATGCATTTTTTTTATTGTCCAAGAGTAAATTTAAAGCTGCCAATAGAATCCTTACGCTTATATAGAAACAAAATTGTATGACAACTATGTACATAAACGCAGTATTTCGCGACCGAAACAACAATTTACCGGATTTTCCATACAACGAAACAACTACTTTGTACAAGTGACGTCATACGTCAGACGTCATACGGGTAGGCACGTCATCAGTATGAAGCGTTTTCCGCTGCCGCCAGCGACGTCAATCTTTGTCTCAAATTTTTGGGTATTTATGTTCTTTAATTGTAGTTGCTCCCATACAAACATTTGTAAAATGCGCATAGAGTTCTTGTAATGCAAAAACGTGCAGTTCGGGTATTTGTAGGAGTCAAGCATCGTCACCCCTGTCGGGAGTTATTCTCGACGCAACGCATAATAACGCACTACTCACAACATTTGTTCGAGCTTCTCTTATTTGTAAAAAAAAACATCTCCCAGTTTGCGCGTGTCAATGTAACGGGTAAAGAGCTTCGTTCAACTGGGCGCCTAATGACAGTTCCTCGTCGCATGGCGCTTTCAAAGAAAAATCCCCGGGTTATTGGGCCTACTTATTTCGAGCACCTACCCGCCGATATAAGAAACGAACATTTGGGCGTAAACTGAGAAATCTTTTGTTGGATAACCCTCTGTACTCTGTTCACGAGTTCATGGAAATAATGTTTTAAGTATAATTATTTGATTTATTGATACCTAATCTGATACTATTTCTTGTGTTATATTTATATTGTATTTCTACTGTGAAATCGTAATACGTAAATTGACATTGTATATTTTTGTTTAAAATTAATTATCCACTAGGCACTTGTTAAATGACAATCCGTAATCGGAGATACTATTTCCACTTTCTGTATTGACATTTTGAATATTATTTAATTTTTATTTCTTATTATTGACGATCGTGATAAGGATTCTTATAATTTTGACATTGTATGCGAATCTATATTGTAATTTTTATCTCGAAATAAATAAATCTAATCTAATCTAATCTAAAACTGTTTCGAATGGCATCGTAAAAATCAAATGTCAGCTCGAATTAATAAGACTAGTGACTTAGTGTCTTCTGATACCACGATTATTGCCACGGATTTAATATTGTGTTATCTAATATATCTACTTTAAAACTTTTTATTTCGTAGCACCCATAAATATATCTGACAATATTCGAACTAATTTACAACTTTGTTCTGGTGATGTGTGACTTGCCTTAATGGCTGTAGCTTGGCATGTATATAAGGTGCTAACAAATTAAGTACCAATATTTTAAGAGGTGTTACATTACATCAAAACAATTGACTTTAAATAGAAATTAAGAAAACTTTTCATATGATATTTTTGTTTTAATTTCCGGTACAAAATAAATAAATTAAAATTTCGACCAAACATAATCAGCCTGTGCATTCAACTGACAAGATGTTAAAACACTATCTGTCAAGTGAACATCGTTGTTTGTGACAAACGTCAATGATTGATTGTTGACTATCTCATTAACAGGGTGTTTTTACGCAGTAACGTTGTATCCCTAATTATCTCCAAAAAGTGATACACACTTTTAAATGTTTCATACTTAACTCTACTCCTAGAGACTAGTACTATCAGCTCTAAGTGGTACCTAATTTGTCAGCACCTTATATACAATCATCTTTAAAATGTATAAAACAAATAATATTTTTCTCCGTTTACGCGTTGACCATGAGTGCTGGAGGGCTGGAAACGTCGGGTTGTATTTATTACATATGACAGGTGTGCGATATACATACAATTGGTTTCATTACCATCATCATTATTATCAGCCTGTAATCGCCCACTGCTGAGCATAAGCCTTCCTTTGAGTACGCCACACATCCAGGAATATTTTTTCCTGTAAGTGGCCACCAATCTGGTAACGTTTTAGCCCCACTACTGTCGCGCTGCCTGTCAATCTCTATTTGAGTTTAGTGATGGCTTCTCGGACGTCATGCACCTACGAGTATGTGCGTGTCGGATCTCTTCATTTCTTACTCGGTCTTGTAGCTTAATGCCGAGGATGGAGCGCTCCATAGCTCTCTAAGCTACCCGAGTTGGTTTAAAACATTTATTTAACATTAGAGTTTATTCCATTGATTAATCTCAGAACAAACCCTTTTTTTAGTTTGGTCAAATAGAGCCTGCATTTGCTACATCATCAAACTATACACAAGATAAGTACATTAGTTTTAAACTGTATTCTGCACAAGTTGGATAAAATGGCGCTGGCACTTTTCCATCCAATCTGGTTCGTTCGGCCCAGGTGTGTTCTCATTGTAAGTTTACAATGGTGTAAGTTTATAGTTTTGTAACTTAAACAGGTTTACGTGCGCTGTAACAAAGTGAGGGAAATAAATGTACAGAACTATCAAGCAAGACAACAGTAAATGAGGCCGATTTTACTGTTAATACATTTCCCTTGAAATTCTTCGATGTTATATATACTTACTTACTTATATAATCGTCATTGTTTTTATTTTACAACTAGGTCACTGCCTGTACGTACGGCTTCACTCGTGTATTAAAATGCAGGCGGAGCTGCGTGATAAAACATAGCATATGCTCATTCTAAACATCCGTTATAAATTCACCGGTGAATTTTATTTATCGTATGGCAAATCAGTATTTAGAACCGTGAGATCTTGGAAAAGACAGTTACGGTTGCCAGGTTGTTGCACTTTTAGCACCGCCCAGGGGTCACGTGTAGCGGTGGGTAATTCCTACGGACGTGGTGCAACTTCGACCCCCGGTGAAAGATTTTTTGTACTCTTTCGGTTAACGATCGAAATTTTCGATCCCGACATTTAAAAAAACCCGTTCGGTATTATGTGAAACTTGAGCGACGATCGGACTGGTGTAGGTAATTGTTTTTAAATGTCAATAGGTATCGAAAATCCTATCGATTCGGAGTGGGCGCACTACAAAAATGTTTGTTTACTTGAGGGCGAAACAGGTTTTGGTTTTAATTTTATTTAATATTGTACTCGTGTAAATATGTTGTACATAGGAATACCGTAATGTTATTATTTTTTAGTTGTTATTTGCACTGCCCCACAATCTTTTCCGCTTTGCCTTAAGGTTTGACTGGTAGAGAATGCCATATGGCATTAAGTCCGCCTTTTGTACGATAAGTTTTCTTTTGTGCAATAAAGTTTAAATAAATAAATAAATAAATATTATGTGTAATGTTACCATCAAAATATTCGTTCCCTTGAACCAATACACCATCTCAGTGCAAAAGTCTATCAAACTTATTAGATAGGTAATAAGTTCACCCGGTTTCAAACAGAGCAAAATTGTAACCGAGTATAGTTGATCACAAAGTTAACCGCATACAAAAGGTAAAGATAAAGATAAAGATAAAATTATTCATTTGTCCATCATAGGTTACATAGAGATGTTATAAGAAAAAAAATACAGTTTCGCTATGTGGCGCCTTACGGCATACAAATAGTGTGAGCATGCATGTCAAACTGTACATATTTCCTTATCATCTAAAAAATCCTTAATTGAGTAGTAACATTTACGACTTAGAAAATCTTTTAAAGTTTTTTTGAACTTATATACATGGTCAATATCTGCGATACATTTAGGTAATTTGTTGTATATTTTTGGGGCCATCCCAACTACATTTTTTTGATACAACATCGTTTTGGGAATCATTAGGTTCTGTATTTTGCTACGCAAGCGTTTGCTTTTGAAGCTTACAAATAAGTGAGGGTTCAGCTTAACAAAAGCACATATTTCGTAAATATATAAACTAGGCAGAGTTAAAATCTTAAGTTTTTGAAAATATGGCTTACAGGACTCCAAAGAGCTAATACCGAACACTGATCTAAGACATTTCTTCTGCGCCCTGAATACAATTTCTCTATCTGTGGAGTTCCCCCAAAATATAATGCCATAACGTAATGTTGATGTCACAAACGCATGGTAGGCGGTGAGAACTGCCGATTGATTTGCTCTTTTCCTTAAGTTATATAGTGCATAAGAGAATTTGTTTAATTTCTTACATATAGAGTCAATTTGATATTTCCATGTCAACTTATCATCTATGTTCAGTCCTAAAAACTTTGTAATGTCAATACTATCAATTTTATGTCCTTTATAAGCTACAGAAATATCTATAATATATATATAATATAAGGTCAATCGGCTTCCAGGAGATCGGATCTGTTTACGGCCACTGGCCACGTCCAGTTACAGCGTGTTAATAAGTATAGTGAAAATATATTTTCCACAAGCCAGATGAAGTACAATTTTTTAACTAATATTTAATTGTTCATAAATACTTTTCCAAGAAAAAAAATGTTACCTACCTACCTAAAAAAAGTTGTCAATTCGGTTCTGAAATTATAATTTAATATTTAATTATCTTAAAGGTAAACGTTTGTTAATTACTTACGTAATTCTATTTTTTTTTTTGGTACTGTTCTATTCTGAAGTATATTTGTATAAATATTGTGTTTATAAATTAATTGTACTACTACTTTTCGTTATTCTCACTTTTTTTCTATTTCTGTTCCAAACAAGCTGCTAATTTGGTGTCACTAACTCCTTTATCAGTCTAATACTAACGTCTTATTCTGAATAATTTTCTTCTCCGGTATATTAACAAGAAATATTTTTATAGATAGTCACTTACCAAAACATTAGCAATAAAAAAAAAATACAGGATACGGGTCGACTCGCGACAAGATTAACTAAAATTTTCAAATATTCTTTCCTCAACTTCCCAGTATTCGATTGAGCTGAAGTTGAGCATAATGGTATTCATGTAGATTCGGTGAGAACGCAATATTATGGCACCATCGAGCTGTTCTGGTGAAGTAGACAGAAGCTGACCATAGCAAGTTTCAAACTAATCATCAGTGTTTTCACTAAGAACGAAAGATCGCTTGTATAAAATAGCATAAAATAGTACTTGACATTGACGCTAGATGGCACTAATTCATTCGTCCAATGGAAAGTGTCGAGCACCACTTTACTGAATTTATTTTTTCCACTGGTATTATTCATTGATGCTGCTAGCTGGCATCACTGACATTAAGAGTTCTATACATGCAATGATTTGTCAGCCCGAATTTATCAGAAGAGCTGACTAATTGCTATTGTCTGGAAGCATGTCGATGATGAACTGTGAAACGAGTTGTACTGAGAAATTGCACATCACAATTTCGACCATGGAATTTGCATCATCTACCAAGTGTTTTTTTATCCACAATATTAATTCAAATATATAATATAATGTATATCAAAGAATATTGTTTTAATATTTTAAAATGTATGTAATTGTCAAATTTGAACGCAAATTATAAACCGCTTGTAGATGGAACAAGAATAGAATAACCACGGAGGGTCATGCAAGTGTTAATAACCACGGAGGGTCATGCAAGTGTTAATCATTATTGCACCGCACTCCTTTCGTTGTTCGTCATCGTTTAGTTTGAAACATATCAAGATATTTAATGAATACACACGAAAAATAAGTCCGTACACGGTTTTCTCTTTATTTCAACCGGCCGGTCCTGCGTGGCGGATGTGAAGGTGATTCTCTGTGTTTTTGGTTATTTGTAACGACTTGTCTACTCTTGGGCTGTGATCTTCTCACATTTTACTCGACAACTTTGCTATTCTTGGACTCCGATTTCCCTGCCCTTTTTGATTGACTGTTACTATATTCCACTGGACTTTATCTTCGTTACGATTTCGATACCGGCGATAATGGTTAAAATAATATATTTTGTGTTGTTCTGTTTTGTTACTTAAATAAAAGTGTTTCTTTCTTTCTTTGTTTTTCTTTTAATTCAGAATGTAAAAAAAAAGAAAAATAAATACAAGTAAAAAAAGAATCCGTGCGCCTCTATGTGCCTACTGTGCTCTACGCATAGTTTTGTTAAGGATTTTTTTGTTCTGGGCCACAACTCTATTACAGGTTACTATAATATGCTTAACATTATAAACTAGTCATGTATGAGCTCATTGGCGAGTTGTTGATGACTTTGCAAAACAGTACAGACGGGAACTAAAGCTTGTACCAAAAATTTAATTTTAGACAGATAATTTCTTTTTTCGGTTTTCTAGTTTTACCGGACCAAATACTTGAAAGCCTACCATATTGGCTCAAAACGGATTTAAAATATTTTTTTCCCAAAGGTCTTGTTATACCAGGATTATTTTCTTATACTACCCAAAACTAAGTCTTATCCGTAGGTATCAACGTAATGAATACAGGGATATTTTCCAAAGCCCTTGAAAAGATGTTTTTCCATGTCAATGGACCATCCATCAAAGAAGTTGGTTCAGTCCGGAGTTTGCGATAATGGAGGGAATTATGACTGGTCATATAAATTGTATGGAAGACGTTAAGGACACTTTTGTGGAAGTGCAACCGTCACATTTTACTTAATGCCCTCGATCTGATGGGATCTACTGGTAATGCCCGTAGGAATGTTATGAGGCAAGTCTGCCGCTGTAGTTTTGTATCAGGACCGTTTTATATAACATAATATTGTAGGCAGCAGTAAATTTATTTATAGTTAGTACTTACCTAACCCTTCAGCTGTGGCGAAAAAACATGGCCGCTTACCCACGTCTGTGGCACCCTCTGAGGGACGCTCCACCTCCAAGGTTTGTGGGGTGAAGTGATTTGGTAAAATTAAATTTTCTTTAGTTTTTTTCATAATCACAGCCAGGATTTTGGACGAAACTCGATCTATATTAAATTATCTAACTGCAACGATATATCATCGTTACATTAAAGTCGTATTAAGGCTATCTAGCTGACCTCGTCACCAGGTCACTGAAGTTTACGACATATTTTGGTCATTTTTAATATAATAAATTGGATATTTGGGGTATTTAATGGGCTTAATTTGAAGAAATTAGTGTTATACTTATTCGAAAAACATAAAATGGGAGGCTCATGAGTATTTTTTTTACACTAGACCATTTGAAATATTCTACCAATATAATGCCTACACTCAGAAGTTGCTCGTGTGGGCTTCGATTTACATGTTTATATCTGAAGTGTTTTATACTGTATGTAATCAAATTCATGCCTAAACAATACATTTGGGCCATCAACTAGGTGTAACCGAAGCTTTTTTTATTGTAGGTGCAGTAGGTTTTATGTGAGAGTAAAATGAAAAAAGTATGTCCACTTTGACACAAAATAACCTCTTCCAAACGACTGCAATTATCATAGCAACCATGGGCTTTAAACCAAACAAATTTGGTTGGAAGCATCTTGATTAAATATCCTTTCAATTAAAATTACAACATTAATACCAGTTAAACAAAAAACACGTAAAATATGAACATTAAAACAATTAAAATCAAGACCATTTCGAAAAAAAATGGTTTGCTTAGTATGGATATACCCTTACCCACACCATGAGTTTGTAGTAGCGGTACAACCTGATGAACATGAAGGAATAGTGGTGATTTCTGAGTGGTCTCTCGTCTGTGTAGAAATTAGTTCTTACTTACGATGATTCTTCGTAGATTGTACAAGCACCTAAATACACACACACAGCACACACACACAGCACACAGCTCAGTTAACACTTATTGAAACTATGATAGCACATGAACCATCGTATTCGTGCTTACAATCGAAAGCGCCACTCACTCACTTGATTAGTCGGAAGAGTCCGAACGAGCACTAAAGAGACACCTGAATATTTATTAATATTAATATTGATAAGCACATTAGGCACATCCACAAACACTAAGTATTTATCTAATGTTAGTTCACCGAGATAAAGCCAGACAATAGCAACAAATCGCGAGCACAACACAAGATCCAACTTTTCCGTTAATAGATACGAATTACGAACGTTGCAAGACAATCAATCCATGGCGTATCCATATTATGAAATCGCGCTGGTGCGCTGAGTAAGTGACGTCACGAGGTCTCATGTGAGTATCCCTCGGAGGGAAGTTCCTTGACGGCTACCATCCCTCTGAGGGCTCTGTTATGACCGTTATCAATTTCGATCTATTTATCTACTTTCGGGCGATTGTTAGTCCATTTCCAACAATTTAAATAAATTTTCGATAAATAGCGGTAATATTAATAGCTGTTAGTAATTCTAAATTAGTAGAAAAGCGCTAAAAAACCTGTAAGCAAATTTTGACCATGAGTAGGTATGGTGTGTTAGCCACAAGTTTATTATCGTTAATCAACTAAAAACTATATTTTTTTAACAGAAAACGAAGGATTATTTACATTTCTCCAAGATATCTCCTTCTGGCAACGAAAATTCGCACTAAAACCATTAAAACTCACTAGCGAAACTCGACCGTGGTTAACGCGCCAGTGGCAGTTTTAGACTACCGATCAAATTCAAAATTTTCCTCCAATGGCCATTGAAATTGTCGCTTGTTAGCTGTCTCGCTTCATTGGCTATACGTTTCAATGGATTAAAACGAGATCAATACACGAATGGCGGTTTTATTTCTAAGAAAGTAAGCACAGCCAATGCGCCCCTCCGAGGGGGGCTCCACCAACCTGCAGGAAAAAATATGAAGCCCACAGAGGGATGACCACAGCTGAAGGGCTAAACAAAATGTTTGTTGCAAAATATATTCATAAAATACATTTACATTTGTAAATTGAAGATATTTTATATCAATTTGAGACTAAACTTAGCAAACCTAAACCTGTAAAAACTTTACGTCAAAATATTATTCTGTACATATTTTTATTTCTTGTATTCATGTATGTGAAAATATTAACATTCTACCCATCTTTTAAAATTTAATGTGTAGGTTCTTAAATATAGGTACACGGGTACTTCAATTCTTATGTATCCAAATTGTAATTGAATTGTAGTATAGGGAAATAATTTAATGGAAATGTAAACATATATTTTTTACATTTTACCATAAATACCTTAGGGAACCCAGGTAACTCCCAATGAAAATAGAACTTAGTGTAGATGGATATAAACAAAGAAGGTTAGGCCGAAGAGGGTAGGAAATTGTTTGATGTAATTTGTTACATTACTCGCAAAGGAATACATCACTTTTGTTCATATTTTGTACTCAGGCTAAGGTTCTACTTGTGTAAATTTAATCAAGGTACCTACTTAATGTACCGAATTTTACCTACGTATGGAGGTAGTTTGGTAATTTTGAAAACAGCTGGTAAATATAATCGTTTCGCCAACTGCCAAATTGGAACCCACCCAATACTCATAAGGCAGACAAGATGCTTCCGCCGGGATTGAACGCGTCATCCTCTCCGGCCGCTTGGCAAAGATAACAGTTTAGTGGGAGCCCCTTATTACTTAATTAAGTATAATGCCTAGCTATTTAACCATACATTTCATCCAGTGCCATATATTACGCAATCAAGCCTCCTATTATAGCTCTTTTTATGAATTGAACTTAAGTAATTAAGTAATTTGCATTAAATGTGGTTCACAGTTTTTTTTTATAATTACATACAAGTATCTTAAAATCAAACAACCTGCAACAACAACAACAACTTTCAAAAAGATAGAAAACAGAATAAATGAAAGTAATATTTTTATTAGCAAGTGTGAAAGTCAAATCCCCTGCGGAGCAATAGGCATGGAGACAGGCTGGTGGTTGAGAAACAAAGGCTTGCGAAGTCAGGTAAGTCGGTATAGACCGACTGCTATAGAGCCTCGGACCACCAATTTATAACCGATTGCCTGATACCGTCAGAAATGCAGCTTCCATCGCAGGTTTCAAATCAAGACTGAAAAAGTGGCTTCTGAACAAACATGTTTTATAACTATGACGAATTTTACAGCATGCCACTGACAATTTGACAATAAATAATAATATTATAAATAAATTATTATGATAATGATAATAATATATAGATGTACATAAAATTTTATGATGTATAAACCTGAACCAATTGTTACTAATAACATTTTCTTTTCATTTCATTTCAAAATATTCTTTAATATTGTGAAAATTATGATATAATAGCCAATTATACAATGTCCGTTTAAATCTTTTTATGTAAGAAATTTCCTTAAATCCCGTCAAAAATCAACGAAATTCAGTAGTTTTAATTTCAATACTCGTTCTCGGTTTATTGAAGCTAGCTTTCCAGGTGCAGATATGGGAAAGTTTGATTCCTGTTTAACATTTTTGATATTGAATAACTTGAAAAATGTTAATACAGAATTAATTATCCATTTTTGAAGAGAGGTCTGTATAAATACAAAACCCTTCATCCTCATATAATCTTACTAATTAACACAAAAGTTATGGCCAGAAAACCAGTTTATTGGCCTAAAATTGTTCAACTTTGATGCCAAATATCTCGAAAACAATGAACTTTGAAGTAAATATGGGATATTGCTTAAAGCCGTTATTGTTAATATAATAAGCTACAAAAAACATTAGAAAACTAAGGGATTCAGATCGAAGGTCATTGGCGTATGGGAGCCCCTTAACATCTAATGGTAAATGATTAAATACTTTAATTGAGATTATGTGACATTTTTTTTTAAATAATGCACTTTTACATGTTGATCCTATTAACTTTGTAGGATCTCTAGAGCCTAACCTTGGATATGACACTAGTTTTGTATATAAGCTAGGGTCTTAAGGTAGGGTATTAAGTCAGGACTTAACAAAAAACGTACGTTAAAACGTAGTTAAGGTCAGAAATTTAAGTTTTTTAAATAGCTGTTTACAAAATTGTAAAGGTCCTTTTCAACAAATAGCTCTTTTAGGGGGAGTAGAGAGGGTGAGTGTGGACTGCACCCCAGAGGGGTTTATGGCAGTCCACACTCAGAGAGACACTCTGAAGTACTGGCTATACAATAGTCATTTATTAATTAACTAACACAGTATATATACAACATGCTATGCTATGTAGCTACATGCATAATCATTAATACATCTCGCACGTACTTAATCTATCGCTAATCTTATACACGTTTTATTCAATATCTAATCTCTATTAGAGAATGTGGCTAATCGGCACAGCTCTGATAATTTTTTTTCTGGCTAATAAACACCCTTTTAATGTCAGTTGAGTTTCCCCAAATAGTAAGACCGAACCTAAGCAATGACGCAACGTAGCCGTGATAGGTGATAATATCAGTTATTTCGTCAGATAAGCGTTTGCGAAAGCGATTGCAGCCTCAGAGCATATGTATTTTTTTCTAATCTGATACACAAGTTGTCTATATGCGATTTCCAACTGCAATAACGATCTAAAAGTACTCCAAGAGACCGTGTTTCGGTATCTTCTTCTAACGTAAATCCTCTACAAATAATATCCAAATTCGATGTCTTCGCTTTAATAACCGTTCACGAATGCGGTGACGATACAAACCGAATAGGGTTTAACGATACTGTTCTGTTTAACGAAATGTATTTTTCTTTTTACAAATTTATTATATAAAAATTTAATGAAAAAATAATACTAGATGTTATAATCTGTATGTATGGGAACTTTGAATGTTCTCTTTGAGAAGACGGCTGCTAGCGCCATATTTAACGTTAACTGGTCTGTAAAATGTGGTTCGTGAGAGGTAGTCGTGTGTAGGTCATTTTGAGCACTTGACTCGCGTAGGGTATTTTCCTGCTGACTGTGCAAAATCACAAATATTAATTTTAGCTGCATTACTATAATTGTGAATAGTTGTGAAATATGTGTGTTTTCTTTCTTTGGATCCTTGGTTCTAAAGATATTCAATGATATTCCAAATACAGTTATTTCACTAACTAGTACTGCGTAATATAGAAAGTTTTTTTTTTATACCACGACGAGTTACGCAAACGGCCTGATCTACACAAATATTACTAGCGCGTTCCCGACCCTCCATTGGCCTAAGGATTCACTGTGTTGATCCTTTACCGTCTACACATCGCATCCCCAGGAGGTACCTACATAGAGTACATAGTAAGTAGTACGTATGTATGTATGTATGTAAATACTTTATTGTCAGGGAGCGTACATTTCATGCCGGTTTCGTCATAATGACGTATTCATATAAACACACAGGTGATTCAAAAAACGAAGTGACACGACTTAGTAACCGTAAGCGTATTTAGTAACTTATATTTTATTTTTAATTACTTATAGGCCACAACAACGTGTCTATCAACGTTTGATTATAAGTAATATAATAGATTCTGAAATAAAAAAATAAGTATTTAATGGGTTGGAAACAAAATGCTTTATTGTGTAATATTATTAAGTACTCAGTTTCGTCTTCTCCGTAGTCAACAAGTTGTAAAAAAGAAACGCACCATCAATTCAAATTAAAACACACTATGCCATTAAATTTAAACGAAGGGAACACCATATTATCTTCGTCATCCACATCGATTTCATCGTTCATTGAAATACGTAATTCATACCTATTATATGTATTCATTGTAAATATTGTATTCATAATTATGTTCCTCTCGTTCTTGTACCAAATCGCACATCTGATTAATCTTTCCAATTTCTCGTTTAAATAAGTATGAAAGTATAGACGGACACATGTTGAAACGTTAAATATCTTGGCAAATATCTTGGTATCAATGACATTAGTGATAGAATTCATTTATAACTTTTTTAATTGCGGGAGGTTATTTTCTTAGGTGACAGTTCCATTAACTTACGGCTCTATTGCAACAAACGAGGTGTAATACATTGAACTTATATATACGTAATACGTACTAACTATTTGGTAATCTGTGCAATCTGTGTGGGTGTGTCAATAAAATTAATCATGTGTATAAAGTAAAACAGTAACTTGAAACGATTTATATTAATTATCGCATGAATTTCTCAATAAAGTAATATACTAGTCCAGTTTTCTTCTGGATTCATAGTTTATAATAACTATAATAAGTATCTGCTCTAAGTTTTTTGCAGTCAAATTGCAACGAGTACTGCAAAAAATCCATTTCAACATTGAAAAGGATCTTTCAACTTCTACTGAAGTGAGTGGAGCATATTTGAAAAACGGCCACAGATCCATCTTTTCCTTGTTGTCGATGTCTTGCAGACGAACTTCCTTCTTGTCAATTGAATCGGCTACCTTTTGCATGGATTGTAATCCCTTGTTTTTTGGTAACACTAATTTATGTTTTTTGTATATGCCTTTACCCTTTTTATGTAAACGAATCCTGGACAGTTTCGCTGTGACACTTTAAATTATATTCAATGACTCATTCAAAGTCAATTTTGAGTTTTGCATGTGCTTTGTGGAGTCAACTAATAGCCTGCAATGTTCTGTTGTGAAAAATATATTTTTTAAATTGGTCTTATTGAATGCTAATTTTGCACGTCTTATTTTAGCTGCATCAGAATAAAGCGTTAATGACATTTTGGATTTCGTCAAAGTACTGTCTGTAATACATGCAGGCTTCAATCCATGTATTCCAGCGTGTTATAATCAGTCATCAATCAATATAATACTGTACTTGCATATTTCCCGTCGATACATTTTAGTATGAAATCGACAAAGTTTTTGTTATTCAATTGTTTCCATGGTATATTCGATGCTATCATGAAATTGGTCAAGTCCATGTTAAAATCAAACTGTGTTTCTTTATGTTCCTCATGTTCTTTGTGTTTTATTGTTTGCAAATGTAATTTGATGATGCTTTCTTTTGGTGGCAAACTTTGCTGACAGCAGGAACAATAAATTTGTTTATTATCTATAACTAAACATGAATTTATTTGGCACAATAATTGTATAGCCTCCATGGCGACTTAGGCCACTAGCAAAGCATTAAGTTTCCTGATCTTATTAAATTTAACTGAAATGTTGTTTCCGCACGTCTCCTATTTGTGACAAAGAGTAAACTTTGATGTGACAATGTTAGATAAAGTTCTTTCAATGTCCGTCTCAAGTGTCAATATATTAGATCTACTTAAACGGAAGAGGTCGATTAGATAACAGTGATTAATCATTGATTAATCACATTTTCCATTTTTGGCTACGGATAAATAAACGTTCGTTATGCCGTTGCTCTTTTCAAACTTTTTCCATCCTGTATGTAGCTTGACGTCATACGCCTGTCATCGGCATGAAATGTACGCTCCCTGCTAATAACTATCGAAACTCCGAAATGTCTATATTCATAATGTTATTCAACATAAGTATCTCTGTTACTACTATCTATGTTTATATACTTTTATATCATAATGGTTTTTAGCAATATAGTTCAATATCATATTTATTTCTATACATACTAGTAGTTCTTGCTAAATTTTGTATTAATAAACTTTTACACCAGAACTTCCGTTTATGACGTAGGCAAAGGATAAGACGGGATTTTTGGAAATTCCATCCCTAAAGGGGTTAAATAGGGGTGCAAAGTTTGTATGAGAGAAACATTATTTTTTGAACTAGAGACTTGAAACTTTGTAGGAAGATTACTTATTAAGATACAAAAAGCCGGCCAAGTGCGAGTCGGACTCGCGCACGAAGGGTTCCGTTCCATTATATATAATAATAAGTTACAATAGAATTTGTACGAAACTATTACTTCTTGAAGTACATTTTATAAGTTGGTCGACTATTACTCGTAAACGTGTAAAGCCTACTTAGCTGTGATAGTTTTCCTTTTAACTTCGTTATATGTACTACTACCATGAATTTTTTCACATATCCCAAAACAACCATTTAGCTAGCAGGGGGTGGGGACACTGGAGTCTAACAAAAATTAGCACTTTAAGGCTTAATATTTCACAAACGGTTCGTTTAATCGAAAAATTGTTTTCACAAACCCCCAATATTTTTAAAAGACCTATCCAACGACACCCCACACTATGGGGTAGACGACAATAAAAAAAATCATCCCCACTTTACATGTAGGGGAGGTACCCTAAAAAAAATGTTTTTCAAGATTTTATTTTACCACTTTGTCGGCATAACTAATATGTATATTCATGCCAAGTTACAGCTTTCTAGTACCAAGAGCCTCTGAGCTAAGCTGCGGACGGACGGACGGACGGACGGACGGACGGACATAGCGAAACTATAAGGGTTCCGTTTTTGCCATTCTGGCTCCGGAACCCTAAAAAGTACTTTAGTTAGTACAGTTCACGCGTTTATTCCCAAAAGGGGTAGGCAGAGCACATGCAACTTATATTCTAGCGCCACATTTTGCATAAATGTGGGTATATTGCAGTGATAAGTTGTGTTACCCCATCGCCCACAACACACTTCAACCCTGCTCCCTTATTCGACATTCACGACACCCATGGGAAGAAAGGGGGTGGTGAAATCCTACCCTACACCACACGGGAATAAAAATAAAAGGAAATAAAAAATAATTTACCATAATGGGTTTTGACGAATGGTCCTTCATAAGGGAAGTAAGTCAGTAAGTAGGCCGTTGCCGACGTAACAATTCAACAGTTATTGCAAAATTACACTTACTACGCGGGTGAAGCCGCGGGCAAAAGCTAGTGATTGTATAAAAACGACTGCAAAACATACTTTTGCGACGAATATAATTGTTCTTCCACGAATGTATTATTATGGGCTTCTAAACGGGCCACATTTTCCTGCAATTTCTGGCCGGCAACTATTGCTGTTTTACGCTGACTATAGTTACTATGTACGCCAGAGCAAGATGCACATACTTGCCGGCCACACATTGCCTTAAAAGGGCAAAGTATGTTGAAGTTTTTTTATTTTTATTTTAACTCTTTTGTGGAAAATTGCGCGCATTGAAACTATAGTTAAAAGTACTGGCGACTGAGAAAAAAAGAACGCTGACGTCAGGTACGTAATTTTTGATTTTGACAGCTTTGTTTCAATGGTGATTGTCATGTTGTTTTGGTGATTTATTTAGTATTTATTGTTAAGCAAATCATTTTAAATACTGTTATTACGAAACAAAGTGGACACAGGCTCCTTTAGGGCACAACCGGGAATAGAGCGCTAGGAGAATAATGATGATAATGATGTCAATAAGAAACAAAATAAACACTGGTAATGATGAAAATGATCTGCACATGAATACATTATTGTGAAGCTACTGCTTCAGCTAATAAGCTCCTAAGGGTAGGCTGCGTTTTTTTCACGCGCCATCGAGGCGCCTTTCCCCTACTACCTTAAAGTTAAAATAATTTTGGATAGATTATAATTTCCGCTGTATGTAAGTTTACATTAAACTTATTATTTTGTTCAACATTTAGTCACTTTGGCACGGCTTTCATTTACTTAGGATCACGCAGCGGGAAAACGGATTAGCGTAGAACAATAAAATATATATATTTACGGTTTTGTATTCGATAAGTTAAAAAATACATGAACATAGATTCAGAAGTTTTGAGTCAATTATGAATTACGAGGATTATCAGGTATTTTCCAATATCCAAGTCGTTTATTACCATTGCGATTCATGATGTGTTTTTGTAGATTAGCTTTTCCCATTGACTGGTACCCACATTAGCAGTTATTGGCACACATTTTATACAGATTTAACGTACTATCTTGAACGAAGTCAAAGTAAAATAATTATTTGAAGACACGCAAGTTTTTCCGGTGTCGTGATAAGCCAATAATTACTACTATCCTTTACATTAATGTGTGAATATTTATGCGTTATTTTATTTTAAGCGTGTTTTCTTACATTCGATTGCAAAATTCAAGTGTAGCATGTTTTAATTTCATTAAAATATATTTTTTTTTAATTATTATAAGAACAGATTGTTTAAAGCGCTTGCAACGGCGACTATTATTCATGAATCAAGTTCTTTTACACTTAAAGTTGAGCCTAATTAAATCGACAATAAACAATAATCTCAAATTGATAATATAATATAAGATATTCACCTATACTAGGAAACGCCTCTTCACGGTCCCCGTGGAAATCAGCACAAAACTTCCATCCATATTAACCACTTTCAATATCTATATTATATAATTTTGTCACCAGTCAAAAACAACACAGCACTCAATTATTCTGGAATCGAACACCAACGCTAGTCCGTAGGGACCGACGCGTATTTCATGTCTAAAAGTTTCTGAAAAAAAATCGCCTCTGCACTTTAGTCATCCGCTCAGCTCGAGGGCTGAAGCGCTACTGAAGTTAGCCCGACCCACCCTGTGAGTTTGTAACACACCTCCTCCTTAAATCTGAAGACGTATACATTACTGGCTAAATTTGGGAGCTATAGGAATAACAAAAGAGCAATGGATGATGTTATTTATTCACAAGCTAATGTTTCAAGATTGTAGATGAAGAAAGGCTTTTGTAGCATTTTTATCAGAAAATGTTAGCATTTTGTAACTCTTTGTGTACTGAAAAGTAAATTGGGATATATTATTAACTGCAATATACTCGTACATAACGGTCATTTTATCTTCCAACAAAGCATGCCTTTGTGACTTAGGGGTTTTTCCATTCTGTTTTTTCTGGAGACTGGCGTATCAAACGGAGCAACTCCTTGTTCCGTAATAATCAAACCTTGTCTATTTGTTTCTTTTACCCACAAAGTACACACGTCATTGACGTAATTACAGTCAAATGAGACTGTTCTCTGTTTAAGAAGTCTGTTGCAGAATATGTATCAAGAAATTTTTGGCATTACTTACTGGCGGTTTAACGCTTTTTTTATAATTAAAGGGCGAGTGATGTGCTAAGCTATGTTTTCATATATTTTGACGCCTAGCATGCTCGACAGCTTGGTCGCACTTGTAGAGAAACAAAGCTTATAAAGTGCTACTCACCCTAAATCCACTTTTAATCTGAAGCTGCTCTGCACCTCATCATTATGTATACCTACAATCGTAGAAAATAGAAACACTAATTGGAAATCGACTTTGTGCTCGTTTTTTACTATCACTCTTCTCGAGCGAAAGCCATTAGATGTTCATTTGTTCAGGAATCGCATATCTCTATCGTGTCGATCAGATAAAATAATGGTCGTATGTTCAACTGGCTGTATTGTTCGCACTAATGGTAATTGAAGTCAATCCGTGTATAGGCGAAACAATCTTGATTACGGGCGATGAAATTAAGATTCAGTTGGCTTTTGAAATGATGATTAACACGAAGGCTCTGTACAGTGGTGAAATGGTGTTGATTATGTAAGTAAAAACAGAAAAGCTCCTCTTGAATGTAGTCGTAAACTGCTCGAATAGATGCAATGTGTCTGTTTCTATACTTTATACAGTGGAATAAGGTATATGATATAATTAATATTCCAAATAAGTCAGCTTAAATCACCGCCACCAGTACCACCCATTTATTCGTTGTTGCTCTAGGTGGGATATTAACGAGCCCATTTGCTGAAGAGTGTATTTGATTCATGGGAATCATTAAATTACTATTGCATTTGCTGACTGAATTAGACAAACATTAGTAACTACGTAACTAGTCAGTGTTTTGAGACAAGTCACAGATATTGAACTACATAATTAATTCTATAAATAAAGAAGTAGGAACTGAAATAAAATAGCTTTTGACCTCTTACGAGGTTTTTGCAGGTAGAACATAACAGGTAATTTTTAAAGGACGATGTTAATCCATGTGATTTTCTACCCAAACGCCAACATGAAAAAGTCTCTATTAGAAACAGACCAAACGCAAATAAACTGTTTGTATATTATTTAGACTAGTGTTAATCAAATGGAAGAACGCTATCTCCGTAGTGACATTGAATACGTGAGTTGAACCGTTTCATTATTAGTATTAGAACGCTATCTGTCAATAACAAACTCCAAGTGATATTACTCCACGTTTATCACATGCAATAAAGGCGAGAAAGAGCATAAGTTTCCTGTTTATGTATACACGTGGTATCAGAAAAAAACGAATGCTTTATCAGGCGATAAACGCGACCATCATAAGCCTACAAGATGAAAGCTTGAAGGGAGACGTCATATTAATATTCCGTCAGCGTCAGCACAAATCGCCTGCGGCCCTAGTTTCGCAGGTATGGAGTTGTTATCAGCCTTTTTGCTCAGCAAATATCTTTCGCGTCGAAGCAATCTTCGGCTTCACTACCATTTATAAATATGGTTTGGATGGAATGCGGTTGTTAGGTTTTGTGTGTGTGTCTCTTTTCCAAGGCGGCGTAGAAAGCTTGGATTTGATAAAGGGGCGTTTTTAATAAAAATGTTAACATATTAAGATACCTATTATTTGGTGTCAGAATTTGATAATTCTGAGTTTTTCCTAGTCAGGCTGGGGAGCAATATTGATTCCCCATTTTTTTTCATTATTCCATTGTATGGAAAATTGGAAACATTGTGAAAACTTGAGGGCACTTCAATAAAACGTTTAAAACGGATTTTATTGCTAATATTATATATCAAATATATCCCGACGTTTCGATCTCCTTCCAGCGCTCGCAGTCAGGCGGGTAGACGAAGAATAATATAAATGTATTTCTTAGTTACAATCAGCAATCATTTAGGTTCGGATTGTATACATATTGTGTTGATACGAATATTTGAAACAATGCTTTTTCCTATTACGGTATAATAAGGCTAGATTGGTGTATGTTATCATCGTTATTTTTTAAAATTAAAAACCATTTTTGTATATTGTTTGTAAATTGGAATGAAATTTGCAGCCGTTTTACGTTCAACGCGCGTTCTTAGATTAGGCACACAATCTGACGCATGCTATATCACTGGATAATTTCCTTATGTTAAAATGTATAACAAGGTGTCAATAAATGGATAGGCAAATTATCACAATAAATTGTAGATTACTTACAAAAAACATGGTAGTATAGACTTCAAACATTCGAATAAATGAATGGGATTCTTATTTTAACTAGCTTATGGCTGCTACTTTGATCGGATGAATGTATTTTACAGCTTCTATTAAAAAAACTAATCATACTCCCATATAAACTTTCACCCGTTTATAACACATACATTTCTAAAAATGCTTAGTGTTTTTGAAGTGAAAACTTCTTTAGCGGCGCTGAGCACTTTTTGGAATGAGGAAAAATTGTTAAATAAGTACGCGACAGATTTTTGTGACGTCAGATGTGAAGCAAGTCACAAACTTTTATATTTGGCTGCTTGCCGATTCGACTTCATTCAAAACTGAACGCTATTCGTAAGAGTATAAAGCCGTTAAACACTTTTTGTAATAGTATATTCTGCAAATAAATTTGTAATTTTGTCCACGCGGCCTTTACCGTTTTGCTATTGAGAAAATTCGAATAGTTCGAAATTGGACGTTATTCCTAAAGAGATAAAGCTTTGAAAATTATTTGGCAATGGCAAAGACAAATTGTTGTTTTATTCGCCGCCGCCGTCCTCTGTTCTTAGCGCCGACAGCGGCGGGCAAGCCGGGACCGACGCACGCGCTGCGCCGGCAACGCGCCCGCAGCCCGTGCGCCTAAATAAATTTAAGAAACAATGTGAAATGAAGGAAATATAGTTTTCACCTCACCGGCTCGAAAAGGCTTGCTTTATCGCTCAAAATCTGCGCCCAAAAGCACATTATATCCGCAAGCGTGGAAAGAGTTTTTGAATTTGGAACGTGACGGTCAATCGCCAGATCCAACTTTTTTCTATACAGAATGAGAGGTCATTATTCTGCGTTCAGAAACTGATGGTGTTTGCAAATAATTAATTGTTATTATTTTGATAAAATTCAATTAATAATACTTATTCTTTCTTAATTACATACGAAATATCAATATTTAGACTGACTTATAAGGATACAATACGAATAAATAATTTTAAAATGTAGTTTTATTTTTCAAAAAATTTCGCTTTTTCCTGGAACGCACCGTTTGAAAAGTTAATTTAAGAAAAAGCTCATGTACAGTCGCCATCAGATATATTGTAGCGGGCTAGGTACTCAAATAATTCGGAGCAGCATTACTTTTCAATAAATTAGTTACTCTAGTTATGGTCAATAACATCGGAACATGCTATTTGTCATAAATATAAGAACAGTAACTTTTCCATAAATTAGTTACACTAGTTATGGTCAATAACATCAGAACATGCAATTTGTCATAAATATAAGAGCAGCGATTTTGCAATAAATTCGTTACACTAGTTATGATCAATAACATCAGAACATGCAATTTGTCATAAATATGAGAGCAGTGACTTTTCAATAAATTCGTTACACTAGTTATGATCAATAACATCAGAACATGCAATTTGTCATAAATATAAGAGCAGCGACTTTTCAATAAATTCGGAACATATAACGAGGTAAATATATCAGAAAGCATAGAACGTCAAAGGTATCTACGCAGTCATAATGATCATAAAGATCGGAACATTTATGGAAAATATACCTTAAGTCTGTATCACACAGTTTAAATTCGTTACCATATTATTCATGTCGATCTTTGGCATGACGTATGGGGTATATTTATGTTTTGTTTGGAATTCGAATATTCGTGTTCAACTGATAAGATTTTATTTTGAAACTTTAACTTTAATAGTGGTTTATGGCCGCGCCTACGCTGCGAGAAACAGAATTCGATTTCCGTCAGCTCATAAGTGAAATAAAAAGTATCCTTATTAGGTATTTCATGTTCCAGGACGTCATACTTTAAAAATAAAAACCGGACAAGTGCGAGTCGGACTCGCACACGAAGGATTCCGTATCTATAAAGACGGCAAAAAAATCACGTTTGTTGTATGGCAGCCCCCTTAAATATTTATTTTATTCTGTTTTTAGGGTTCCGTACCAAAAAAGGTAAAAAGGAACCCTTATGGTGCGACTCCGTCCGTCTGTCTGTCTGTCACAAAGTAAAATATCTCACGAACTACTTAAGCTATCAATTTGAAATTTGGAATGGTTTTAAATGAGAGTTATCCACGTGCATTTAGTTTGTTAACCATTTATATAGAATTTTTAATTATTTTTGTGTAATATTATTATTATTTTATTGTAAATTACCGTTTGACATGTAAAAGTGCCCTTGTGGCCAATTTGCAGAATAAATAATTGATTTGATTTGATTGATTTGGCATGGAAAATGAGATATTTAAATATACATTTTCTATGAAAAATTACGAATATGAGGAGGGGGCAAAAAAAACAACTATTAGGTCAAGTGGGATATCATAAGAAAGGGCTTGAGTTGCATTTTTTGAAACCGTTTTCTTTTTTTTCTACATTAGTAAATGTAAAAAAAAATACCATCCCCCCCTTATCTCCGAAGTTATCCAAGCGAAAAAATTTAAATTATTACTTGTGATTAAGATAACCATAAATATTACTGGAAAAGTATAACTTGTATTTTTTGTTTTATTTTCTAAAATCATTTCCTAGTTAAGTTAGCAATTTAATCGACTTTTTAAGTATTTTGTTTTGAAATTCCTGTAAGACTAATAGAAGTACTCTCTTTCAAATAAAAATTAAAAAAATCGAGATCGGTTCACGTGATAAACCACCAACATACATACTAAGCTGATTGCCCTTGCACGTTAGTATAGTACCAAATGGGGCCGATAGATGGCGCTGACTCCATTCCTACTTCGCGCTGTTAAGATTTTTCTAGAATGAATGGGGTTAGGACGGGTATATTTCAATAGCAGTGGCCCGTTTCACGAAGCTCTAAGTTACAATTTTACAAGTCTAAACTAGCAACATTGGTTGAAAAAGTCACTACAAGCGTTTCTCGAAACTACTTTTCTACAAATTGTAAAACTCAAGTTACAATTGTAAATTTTGAACCACAGACATTTTTTATTATTTTATTGTTTGAAATTGCTTAAATCGAATTAACTTTTCTCCAAGATTTTGTTAAATTGTCAACTTTTATTGGTCACATTGTAAAAAAAACTACCTAGCTTCCGAGCTAAGTAAACTTGTATATTGTTCTGTTCTGTTCTGTAAATACATTTTATTCGAGCAAAATGTGGCATTCGTGGGACTCTACTGATGACGAAGATAATGATGCGGCTTCTAGTAGCTTCCACCAGCGGTTACCAAGAATTTTCCGGACCAGAATGAATACTGGGTTCCGAACAGAGTATAAATTCGACGAAAGGTTTTTTTTTTGCAAAATTATTCATGTTTTCACTTCTACCGGCACTCCCGGAGTGCAACCCGGTCTTTTTTTTTGTTGCTTTCTATACCTTATGGTGTCTACAATCGCCATCAGATATATCGTAGCGGCCAAAGTGCCGAGGCATTAGAGACGTGTTCAGATATTTATGATCACTTTGGCCGCTACGATATATCTGATGGCGACTGTACTTATATCTAGTACTATCAAGTACTATCTTATAATAATAGAGAAAAGGCAATCTCGGGTGCCGGAACATAAATAAACTTCACAATAATAGTTTTCTTCTTTTGAAAACTTTATAATTATAACAGTCACGTACATAGACAATAATAAACAAACGTCAAAACCATGTCAAAACATCAACAATTTTTTTTTATATATGGACGTGACAGAGACTTGTTAAATCGAGATGTCATTTACTTGTAATCGAGAATACGTACAATTTTATTATTCTACCATGGAAGGCAACCGTCGAGAAACACTTGTACTTTAAATTGTAACTTTATGTTCTTGTTACTTGTTCGATTGTAGTTTGTAACTTGTAGCTTCGTGAAACAGGCCACAGGTCAAAAAAATATCGTAATTCAATTGTCTTGGTAGTTCGATGGTCTTGGTGTAAAAGTGATTCGTTGTTTGAAATTGATTTCTGTTGGGTTAAATTAAAATAAGTAATGTAACAAACATTGGGACATTCACTTTACCTTGAGTTAATTGATAGTTTGTACGGAACCCTCGGTGCGCGAGTCAGACTCGCACTTGACTGGTGTTTTAGTATTTGTTGTTATAGGGGCAACAGAAATATATCATCTGTGAAAATTTCAACTGTCTAACTATCACGGTTCATGAGATACAGCCTGGTGACAGACGGACAGACAGACAGACAGACTGACATACAGACAGACAAACGGCAGGTAGGTTGGGTCATAAGCTATCTTTTCCGGCCTCCAAATAAATTTAGTGTCCACTGGTATTTTTTTTGTATTCTTTATAATAATTTAGAAATTTTCTATATGCTTACGCGTATCAACTTTAATAAAAAAAAGGAAGTGTAGAGCCTATTTTTTTATTTTATTATAATGTGTAATGTTGTACGGCTCAAAGCTAAAGTCAAAATTATTTGCAAGTAACGTCTACTTATTTTTTTATTAACACTCAAAAAAAATTCAAGAAAATTTAATAATTTCAATCAATAAATTCGTCTTCATTTACAAGTCTTGCTCGAATTGACGGCCTTCATAACGAATGCACGCGTAGCATCTGTTTCTGATTTCAACTGTGGTTGTTCGTAAACGAATTTCCTCTTTAATAACGACGAATGCCCCCTGTATCCGTTGGGATAAATATTTTCTAGATTCGACTTCCGTTGCGTAGACAAGTTCTTTTGTGCGTCCCCAGATGTAAAAGACTAACGGAGTTACGAACGAGTTGGTAGTCCTGCGGTGCTACCACGAACTTCGAAAGTCGAAGTTCGTAATACATGCATCCCTGTCACTCGATTAAGGGAGTGCGATAGAGATGGAAATAACCGAACTTCGACTTTCGAAGTTCGTGGTAGCGCCGCTGGAGAACGTGGAGGCCATAGAATAATCCACGAATTTGGGAAAGTATTGTTGAGGTGCTCCCTGACTGTTAGCCTCCAGTGCGCATGACAACCGTCTTGTTGAAACCCGCCTATCTTCATCAAAATGCGGCACATCAGCTAGCAATTCAGGCAGTTCATTTTTCAAAAAATCAAGGTAGTTATCTCCGTTTAGATTATGACTCCAATGACTCCTGCCCAAACATTGACGCTGTATCTCCTCTGAAAACATCTCTGTCTTTTTACTCGTGGGTTTTCATCTTGCGGTGCCCAGTGGTGCAGATTATGTACATTAAGAATCCCTTCATTTGTAAATTTGGACTCATCTGTCCACAGAACACTTTTAAAAAAGTCGCGATCGTCTAAGTCTTTATGCAGCAAAAAACGACAGAACCGGGACACGTTTCCCTAAGTCGTTCTTTTCAAGACCTGTATGCAATGAATAAAATACGCATAAGAATTTTCAAGATTCTTTTTAATTTTAACTACGTGAATCGGATTACGATTTGCATTACATGTAAACCTCTTTTTAGCGTGTACGGGTTAATTAAACAATAGCAGTTTTTATTCAAAAATGAAATACCTTGTGCTGGAGTGTAATGAAAAGCGTGTTTGTTACTTTGGCGAAGAACTTTTCACACCTTCCAGATATAAATTTCAAGTAAAGCAGCAATTTTTCTTATGCTTCTAGTCGGGTCTTCCTCCAACAGTGCCAAAATTTGCTCATCGACTTCAACGTTGTGTCGCACCACAATTCCTCTTACTTCATTGATGTTCAAATTCCCAGTTTCACGTAAGCGTCGGTAAGTTTTTTGAAAAGTGTTGCGGGTTGGTAAGCGTCTGTTAGGGAATCGTTCCTGGTAGATTCTTTGCGCAGCTCGTGCAACACCATTAGCTTTTCCGTATGCCATCAAAATGTCCGCATATTCTTCATTCGTGAATGTAGCCATTATCAAATTACCATAACTCAAAAATAACAACATTAACAGAAACAGTAACAAAACCAACAAAACTTTTTAAGATTAGAAGAGTGAAAGTTCGCGGCATTGCGTTTGTTTTTAATGAATTGACTCAATTACTAGCTGTTGTGCCAACAGGCCAATCGTGATTCAGAAAAAAAAGGTTGGCCTGCAAACAGGAATCTGGATAATGTTTTCAGAAATTCATAAAGATTTATCCCACCGGATACAGACAGCATTCATCGTGACGTTCGTAGTTATTAAATTTTCTGTTTCATTGCACGTTTTTATTCACCTTACTCATAATATTTAAATTAAGACCTCTCAATAGGAATAGATTTGACATTATACAGACTTAAGGTATATTTTCCATAAATGTTCCGATCTTTATGATAATCCTGACTGCGTAGATACCTTTGACGTTCTATGCTTTCTGATATATTTACCTCGTTATATGTTACGAATTTATTGAAAAGTTGCTGCTCTTATATTTATGACGAATTGCATGTTCTGATGTTATTGATCATAACTAGTGTAACGAATGTATTGAAAAGTCGCTGCTCTTATATTTATGACAAATTGCATGTTCTGATGTTATTGATCATAAAGAGTGTAACGAATTTATTGCAAAATCGCTGCTCTTATATTTATGACAAATTGCATGTTCTGATGTTATTGACCATAACTAGTGTAACGAATTTATGGAAAAGTTGCTGTTCTTATATTTATGACAAATAGCATGTTCCGATGTTATTGACCACACCTAGAGTAACGAATTTATTGAAAAGTAATGCTGCTCCGAATTATTTGAGTACCTAGCCCGCTACAATATGTCTGATGGCGACTGTACCTACATTTAATTTTGTTTTGTTTTAAAGCCACAGTAAAACCGAAATAATGGTGGTTATTTATAGATTTTAGTGCAGAAGATATACATAAATGAATTTTAATGCTTGCTAATCTAGCGGAAAAAGTTAAATAAGCGTATTTGAGCCTTAGTTTTGAGCCGTGCGTGAGTACCCAACAATACTTTGACTTTTTTAGTGTAGGTAAGCGTGGAGTTATTTAAAGATGCAAAAATGTTTGTTACATTTAATCATTATAAAATGCTATATCTTTATGACGTGTAACCAAACCTTTATTGAAAATGAGTATAACGTCCAAATTACTTCCATTACATTTTCAATTTTCCTCGCGGTGGTGAGGTGAAAAGTTGTGTGTTTCGCTCGGCAGCAAAGTCGTCTCGTGCCTTGAAAGCCTCGCTATGCTCAGGATTGTTATTTTGAACCATTCGCTTCGCTCATGGTTCAATCTTACAGTCCTTCGCTAGCTCGGCTTTCAATACAAGCACACTTGCGCCAAACAACAACTTGGCAGCCTTGCATAACAAATAACTATTATTGCATTCATGTGGGAAGTTTCGGAACACAAAAGGTATCTACTCTGTTTATTGACATTTTATTCACTGATGTCAGTGTCAGTCAGTTTCGAGATTCTTAATTACCTATTTTGTATTACTTGTATTGTTTTTCGTAAGTTTTCACTTCTGCCGGCACTCCCGGAGTGCAACCCGGTCTTTTTTTTTGTTTCTAACCGAATAGTCAAGTCTCAAATGTGAAGGTTTCCATATAATAGTGGATCCCCGATTTAACTCCCTCAGGGGTTTAATACCGAAAAACCTTCCTTAGTGCGCCTCTATGAGTTCGTCCCTTAAATAATGTGTTTTGGATTTCATGCTTATTATCTAAGAAGTAGCTATCGACTACAACTCATTTCACTTTTTCACACACAACTTTAATTGAAGGTACATATTCATGTATGGTTCTGACTATACTTGAATATGTACCTAAAAAAATATCGATATGTCTAAGAAAATAGTTCCCAAGCGAATGAGAATTTACGAGCCACATCGGACCGATATCTATTCTTTGCTACCCCAATCTCGCATCTAACTTCATATCTTGCGTTCAAATTTGACCGTTTTGAATAGCGATATAAGATCCATATTCGGAAACTACGTTCAAGAAGAGTAAGTAGCTTGGGTGGGTAAGTGGCAGATATGTGAAAAAGGTGCCTCTACCCTACTTTACATAAATAGTCCTTCGTAATTCTCTTTGAATTTGACGACCCGATATATCCTACTGGATCACACTGATCAGGTTTTAGGCCTGAAATATTCATCTTCATCATGGTTTGTGGGAAGTGACAGCTGTTTCTTTTAGTTTGTCTGTGACCTACATTTTGTCTTTATTCAATTGTGATTTAGTCCGTAATAAAAAACGCTTCGAGCCATTGACGTTTTATGAAAGCTTCTCCAGCAACCGCTATTAGTTTAACCTTTTAAACCTTTTCTTGAAGGAAATGCTGTTAGTACATTTTGAACCCATTTTTAAACACGACGTGAACGTGAATCTATCAAATTCCAATTACCCATACGATTTACCTGCACGCTAAGCCACCGGGCAAGTACATGGGGAAAAATCCTACTTTGATTATACATTGGATCTACGCGATGTTATCCAACACCTTGTACAGTCAGCATCAAAAATATGTATACGTCAACAAGATTTCAGAAATATGTGGTCACACTTCGATTTCAGAAACATTTATCAGCATATATCACCATAAAATTGGATACATCATTTGTTTCATACTAAAGTAATCATATAATACTTCACAAATATGTCTACTAAACCAAGTGCCATATACTTGTATATACGTATCAGTCGAATATAAGGAAACATGCGTAGTTTCATTAATATAGTCATAACAGTTACAAATATATGTATTCACTGGTCATTTCAGAAATATGTAGTCACACTTCAATGTCAGAAACATGTTCAAAACTTATTGCAAAAATCAACTTCATGGTCTACGATATAGGGTTATAATTTGAAAAACACTTCACGAGAAGAGTACCAAATTGTCATAAGCTATCGCCATCGCACGTTTTTCAATATGACTATGACAGTTTCTACAATAACTTCAAACGGCCGGTCCGGTAGATATTTTCTCTTTTGAAATCGAAGCGTATTCATAAAACCTAATTCAATTGTTTCAGAATTTGTCTGTTTTATATTGAACTATGGAATCGTAAAAAAAATGTGAATTCAGTGGTTCAAGATAAAAAAGTACCTAACTAACGAATAATATAAGGTGTTGTGAATTATTTCCTCGCTGTGTACTGTCCCCGACAATAATATTTGATGCCGCAAAAATATCTGATACGATCTTATTTGTAGGTTCATAAGAGCGTGTCACATATTTTTGCGGCTTTCGTTGTCCAAGATATTATTGCAGGTATTATTAGTAAATTATGCATCTTATTATTCTCTTCCCTTCATTATGCGGGTGGCAGGCTATTACGAAGATTGTTACATAAAGTATTGGTAGTATACTGCAAATTATAAAAATAATACCGTTATACAATGTTTAGACTGCCATTTCCTACCTAACCAACATCACGAATATTTTTCTTAGAACGACCTACCTTTTATTACTCTATAGAGTTTAGTTTAGAATAAATCACTTGCTTAATAACTGCTCGTTGTTTTACTGTTAATTGATTTTTTATAATATTAGATAAATATTTTAAATCATAGATTGCAAAACTTAACCCTTAAATGCATGAAGTATCAAAATTCATACTTACTACTGAACTGACAAAAGTTAAAGTTAACAAGGGTTAAGTACTCATTTCCCTTATCCGGTTAGGATTTTTTTTCTGAGTGGAAAATTAATAAAAGTTATTTACATGGCCTATTTTTTGACAAAAGGTTAAAAATAAAATACAACAAACATTTTATTATGGCATTATTATTTATTGTTGCCATACTTACAAAAAAAAACACCATTCACTGTGGGAAAATAAAATTATACTTATATCATTGTAGCGTTAATATGAATTAAATTAAATCAGCTCATCCGAGGACTACCACTTAAAATCTTGTGTAACCCCCTTCAGCATCCCTTACATTTTGCAACCGCTCGGGCATCGACTCGACAAGGTTTGTGCATAGAGGTAAACCTATATAAGAATCCCACAATTCGTACACATGCCGTCTCAATGTTTCGCGGTCGCGTACTTGTGAGGAATCCCAATCCTGCACCATCTTGCCCCACAAATTCTCTATGGGATTGAGATCAGGTGATTTTGGAGGCAGTGCAATTTCTCGCAAGTTCTCTTGGCTGTCTATCCATGATCGCACAAGTCTTGATCTGTGAATGGAACACCCGTCTTGAACAAATTCTATTGGTGTTACGCCCCCCAGTACCACATTCGCCGTTGGCACCAACGCTTCCGACAAAATGTCTATGTACATCGCAGAATTCAAACGAGTCGTTACTTCCACAAGCTCTCCGGGACCTGATGCGGACATCCAGCCCCAAAAATTTAAGGACAATCGGCCACTGTTACGATTTGGAAGAACATTGTTTTCCGAATAACGCGTTTTATTTGGGCGCCAAAGCGAAACTCTGCCGTCCTGACTTGAAACAAATGTCTTTTCGTCGACAAAAATCACATTAGAAAAGTCATAATTTTCATAGTTTCTTGCCCAATTCAGCCTTTGAGTTTTTTGTCGTGGAGTGAGAAAAGGCTTTCTTGCAGGAATTCGATGATGAATTCCGGCATCATTCAATCGTCGTCGAATCGTTGACGAGGAAACTGAGAACTCTTGTGCTAAATCTGGGACTCTGATGAAGCCTCCTTCCCGCACACGGTTCACTAAATTTGTATCCGTTTCAATACTAGTTTTCTTTGGTCGGCCGAAAGACACGTGGTTCCTTAAAACTCCTTCTTCTTCGTTTCGATTCCACCACAAATAGACAGTCTTCCTCTGAAAATAACTGAAAGAATAATTTAGGCAATTCTACGGGCACATCGCTTAAATAGCCTAAAACTAAATTTTCTAAATTTTAGACATAATTTAGACGGCAGATTTTACAAGTGCTATTCCAGAATGTCAAGCTGACTAAAATTAGCCTGATTTTATCCGTTATCTAAAACTTCTAAGTTGAATTGAATGTTGCTACTTTAAAAAAATAAGTGAGTGAGTGAATGAATGGAATCTATAAAAAAGAGTATGGGAACGTGCTTTTTTTACATTGTACATAATATTTTAATCCGTGTTATTGTATTATTTACTTTTAATACTATGTTTAATATTGTTGTTCACATTTTATATCAGGTAAAAATAATTTATCATATTTAAATGGGCAAAATTTACAAGATTTAAAAAAAGCAAGTTGTTTGAGGTTTATGCCGCCTGCGAGAGTCTGTGTTCTTTTCTTTTAAATTGTTTAATAACAAGTTTTTGGCGGTGACTTGGTGGACCGTCACAAAAAAGAAATAGTATCATCCTCCTAGCGTTATTCCCAGTTGTGCCCCTAAACGAGCCCGGGGTCCGCTTTGACACCTAATCCCATGATTTAGCATAGGCAACTAGTTTTACGAAAGCGACTGCCATCTGACCTTCCAACTCAGAGGGAAAACCAGACCTTATTGGGATTCCGAAAAACTCATTGGCACGAGCCGGGGTTCGAACCCATCGACCGCCGCTTGACAGCCGCATGCCTGAACCACTAGGCTACCGTAGCTTCATAAAAAAGAAATAGTATAAAAATATAAAAATCGGATCGGTGGAATGGGTTGGATGCATCACGCAACCTCTCTAAATAAAGTTTTTCACCCTCGCCATGCTCCCTCTCGTCGGCCACCGCAGCAGCCATGACGAATTCTTCATCCATTTCAAAATGTAATTTCAAATAGAAAATAAAAAATGAGAATTATCCACTTGACTTCACGTAAACAAATTATAATCGGGACTATTTTATTCGCCGCTAAAATTAGTCGATTAAGTTTGACGTTTCTGTGTTTTCGCGTAAAAACGACATGTCTAGAATAGCATTTTGACAGCTAAACTAAGTTGAATAGACCGCCTAAAATAAGAAACGTCACATTCAAATTAGCGCTGTCATTTGATTATGACAGCTGCTCATAGAATAGCAAAGTGTTTTAGCGACACCTAAATAAAATTAGGAAGTTTAGAGGCCACTGTAGAATCGGGTCCAGTGTAACATTAAAATTTAAAGTTATGTAAAAACGTGTTTTTACCGCTATTCCCAGCGATTCAGCAATTTCAGTAACCGTACATCCCTCTTCTTTTAAAAATATTATGCGATGTTTTATTTGCTCGTCTATACGGTACATTTTTTAAATTGTTTCAGACGAACGTAAATTGTGCAATGATCACATTCAAACAATAATTGATAATTATTCAGAATCTTGCTATTATCGCGAGGTATCTCAAGTGACACTTGACGACAGATTGCTTCAGTAATTTAAATAATGAAATGTAACTTACCGGCCAGTGTCGAAAATATAACCTTTTATGACTACAGAAAGAGGTTGATCGCATTTACAAGATAGTAGGAAAGGAATCATCAAATGTAATAATTGTGTTTTGCATTGAGTAATGACATTTAAAACAAATGACACGTCTCTGACGTCACGACCGAAATGAAGGAGACAGGCATATCTTAACTGAGCGAGAACAAAAACAAAGTCATGACACTTCAAAACACACACATATTTCTGTGCTGTTATGACTATATTAATGAAACTACGCATGTTTCCTTATATTCGACTGATACGTATATACAAGTATATGGCACTTGGTTTAGTAGACATATTTGTGAAGTACTATATGATTACTTTAGTATGAAGCAAATGATGTATCCAATTTTATGGTGATATAATTATGCTGATAAATGTTTCTGAAATCGAAGTGTGACCACATATTTCTGAAATCTTGTTGACGTATACATATTTTTGATGCTGACTGTACCATGTTACTTTAGCAATATTAAATATGTTGTACACATATTACCTATTAGCGATTTTCTGTTGTTCGTTGTCATTTTGGGTCGTATATAATAAAAAGATACTTTGTTTGAAAAAATATGTGTTAGTAGCAGCATTAATTTATATTGTTATGTAACATATTTTTTCAAATAATATTTTGGTCTTTGTCGTATTTATGCTGAATATTAAAGATTTTGGGTTACTAAACCGCGTAGAAAATCTACAGATTCCATTCTGAAGGTATTTAATTGCGCTAGTGTTAATCCCCCGGTTGCGTTGTGTCGAGTTGGTTTTATGAAAACAACGGAGAGCCGTAAATCCGGACATAGTCCTCCACAGCACGGACTCAACTGGCCGTGTGTGATTTTGTAGGTACATTTACCAATGACAACGTCCGTTTCGTGATTTTATTTACTTTTAATCTAGTGGCATTTGTCTAGGAAATTCTCTGGCACTGCTGTTCGGATTTGTTGATTTTTGTTCGAGGCCAACTAGTTAAAGCTATAGAAACAGAGACGAGGTAAAATAAAAGTAAACTCTGGGCCAAACACCTTTCTTTGGAACTGAAATGAATACTTACATATAGACGACGAATATTTTTGAGTAGCGATTAGCACGAGGTCAGTTTTTTTATCTTAATTAATAAATAGCATCCAGATAATATAGCAAATCTAGTCACAAATTATACAAGAATTTAAACTGATGCACGGGATGTACGCTTGAATGATGTCATTTTTGTCAATGGCCGTAAACTATTTAATAGATTTGAGAACTTCGAATTACTAATGGTATTACAATTGGTTTGTAATCGGGATGATACCGGGTATTCATAAAAAATAATATAATCAATTATTATTTTACACGAGTGATATTTATTTGCCTTTATTTCTTAATAATATATTATAAAAAATATACTCTTATATATATTCTTCTCGATACGGGTAGCACGATCATAGTCGCAGATGACTGTCGTCCCAGCAAGTTGTCAACGAAGATCTGTGCATAATATTTCACTACCCTACAAAAGTCAATAAAAATGTGGAAGGTAGACCCGAAAAGAGTCCACTACCCAGAGATTTCAGTTTCTGAATCACTGGTCCCCAAGTCAACAATAAATTATCCAACCATCTTCCCTATTGAAATTGTTTGGGTGTGTCTTGATTTCTATTGCTTCTCGTACCATTCGCGGATAATAGTGGCGCTCAGTACACAAAAAATATACATTAACTATTACGTATATTAACTAAATACTAAAAAAATATACCGTGTCATGTTACCATCATAATAAAAAGCTTTATTTTTATAGTTATGTTTAAGGTTAAACTATTATTAAATAGGTAAGAAACATAATAATAATAATAAATGTTTATTCTCCTTTGAATTATTGTTAACATTATTTTATTTTGTTTTATTGTATTATTTCATTGCCTCATGTTTTACTTTGACATTCATTCATTCAATTTGTTTTTATTTTTTGTTATTAAATTCTATTAATTGTTTATGACCAATGTAATTTAACTAATAATGAGGTACAATATGAAATTGCATGCAACAATAATATTATATTTGTACGCCAGCCGGCAAAACATAGTGTTTCGCTATATGCATTATTTTAAGATCTTTTATGTACCTATGTTAAACAAATAAATATATTCTGATTCTGATTCTGATTCTGATTCTGATTCCTTTTTTACATTCACACACAAATCTGCCAAATCACACTGCGGCTTGTTGGCACTGTTGGCAGTGCATAGTACCTATATAAATTATATTATATTCTTCTTCGTCGTTTCACTCTTGACAGAGTGGTCGTGGTCATCATTTCAGGTGTTGGTAGCAAGCTTCACAACACGCCGCCATGCCTCTCTGACAGTCGCCTTCCTTATGCTTAAATTATATTATACAATAGTATATGTATATAAATGTTAAATCGCGTTATTCTAATGATACGTGTACAAACTTTCAACTCCTGTTTGACCCTAAACGGAAACGATAAGACTCGTGGTGGTATACGGTACCGTTGCGTTTTATTTCGTGATACAACTTTATTTTTCGTTTAAAATTCTAGTTTGAATGTTTCCTGCTACCCAGTCTGTTGTCTGGAAGACATCGCTTTAAAGCGATACGAGGGTGAATTGGAAAAAAAAATACATTACAATTTTGCAAATGTCGTACTTCAAAATTCTACACAATAACAAATATTGAAGTAACATGACCCAGATGTTATTACGTAGTCTTGACCATAGTTTAATAGGATTTGTCCAGTTTTATATCATAACTTTGATAAAAATATGACAAAAATTGCATTAATGGAAAAAAAAATTCAAGCTCCCTTACAAATTTTATCTGACTTTTGTGTCATAACATTGATTTAAACAGCACTGGCTAAGAAATTTGCTTATGGTCTGTTCAACACCATGTAAAACATCAAGGACATGGTTTTTCAGGTCTCTAGAACAAATATTATACATCAATATCTTATATCAAAGTTCGGGGAAATATTTCGTTCCTTTGTGTTACGTCAGCTATGTAACGCTACATTTTGCACTTTATTGCAGATACAACTGCAACCGTTACATTTGCGGTGCATTGGAAATTATCACGTGCTTTGAAACGCCGTTCTGACTAGATTAAGAAACAATAAGGTCTGATTTTCAGATATATGATTCTTGACTATATGATTTATCTGATTTTATCGATACAAGATTGCTTAAAATTTCCTCTATAGAAAAAAAATCCATAGTTGGGTCTGTATTTTCCTTTTTTTACTCAGCTTACTCAAACGATACATTATTTTACGACACAATCAAGTTAATACTATAGTATTTTGTCTTATCTAAAATCTCACTTTAAGAAATTTAGATAAAACTTCACTAAGTTAGGTATTTATCGAAATTTGTCCAAAAAAGCCATTCCCGAAGAGTGTTACATCTCTTTTTCTCGTGCGCGGAAGGCATTAGCGTGTCTCTGTCTAGGAGGCGTGTTCGACTCGAATCAAGGCATCCCCTTAAGCTACAACCAACACAAGCGCATGAGTCAATAGCCATATTTGTTTTTACATTGTGCTACGAAAATTTAAAAATTATATTTAAAAACTAATATTTTGATGTCTTAGAGAGAGATAAGTTTAAAGATATTAATATAATGACATTACATTGTCAATACATCTATGACAATATTGTGTATGTACAGTCGACAACACAGCTAAGTGACCATCGGAAATCTAATCTGACCTTAAGTGCGTTGTAATAAGGTTCTAGGTTTTCACGGTATGGTTAGTTAGGTGTGTTGCTGTGTGTACATAAAAACATTGTCGATTTTATGAAAAACAGTGACATACATAATATTAATACTAGAAAAGAGCATAAGCTGGCGGTGCTTACCACTCGCTGCTAAAAATAAAAAAATCGGCCAAGTGCGTGTCGGGCCACGCGCAGTGTAGGGTTCCGCAGTTGTTTGTCTTAGTTACTTCTACGTGCAGTGCGGTTGCGTCGGCCGAATTTGTACAATTGGCCTTTCCAAGTACACATTAAATTCGTCGACTATTACTCGGTAACTACTTAGTACTTATGCCTTCTTGTCCGTGATAATTTTTCTTTTAAACTCATTATATGTACTACTAACACGAATTTTTTCACATCCCCAGTAGTAACCATTTAACCGGCAGGGGGCGCGGGGGACGCATCGAACAAAAATTCTCGCAAACGAATCACTGATTTTTAAAATGTTTTTAGAAAACCCATAATAGTTTTGAACACACTATGGGTTTAACGAGAAAAAAAAAATACATCCCCGGTTTAAATGTAGGGAAGGTGCCCTAAAAAAATTTTTTTCAAGATTTTATTGTACTGTTTTGTCGGCGTGATTGATTTATATACGCATGCCGAATTACAGTTTTCTACTTGTAATGGTTACTGAGCTAAGCCGGAAGACGGACAGACAGACAGACGGACGGACATGGCGAAACTATAAGGGTTCCTTGTTGTCTACGGAACCCTAAAAATATCATTCATGGGTAATTGTGTAAGGTTTTATAACAAACTTCCAGGAAACGTAACTGAGTTATCTATTAATAAATTCAAGAACTACATGAACATATAAGACTACATGAATGATAAAACACCATGGGACTAATTGTGACACTTTTTTTAATTTATTTTATTACGTTTGGAAATTTTGTTTTCAATTTCTTATTCTCGTTATATATATTTTATGACATTAGATTGTTTTTCTAGAAACATTCTAGACCAGTATTCTTTATCTAATTTTTACTTTATATAATTTTATTTTTTATTTTTAATAAATTGCTCTAAGAAATTAGCTTAAGATTATGTTTCTAACTGACGATTTGAAAGTGCGTGTTACTAGGCCCACTTGAGTTAAGTTTATTTTCAGTTTTAGTTCTTAATTAGGTAATTTCTTTGTTTTTTTCTGCTGTTTAGTTGGGTGGTGAAATAAATAGGTAATCGGCTAGGCAAATTAGAATTTTATAATACCTTTCGGTTTTGTTTTATTTGCTTCCGTCAATGCCAAACGCCAAATTTTCTTCGTTTGTGTGACGTTTTTGGGTGATTTGTATGACGTTTTGGTGTAACACAAAAATATTTCCATACAAATTACCATCCAATTGTATACTTTGTGTAACATTTTTGTGAATATTGCTTTGCGTTACTACGTACAATTTTTTTGCAATTCACCCAAGACCGTCTGTTGTTACCATTATTTACGAAGCATTTTTTTTGTAAGATGTTTCCCTTTTGTCGTGGTGCAATAAAGAGTAGAGATATTGTTCCAGGTAGTAAACTGATTTCGTTTAAACTAACTGATGTTGATGCATATTTCGAATACTTAATCAACAGTTGCTATTTATTAAGCGGGGTAATTGATGCTTTCAGTAAAGTAAAATTGTGGAAAACCGCATAATTTTTCCTGTGTGGATAATAACGTAGAAGTAGTTTATTAAAACCAGAATAAAATTACGTTTGGTTATAATACGGCCTACATTTTGCGTAAAATAATGTGTTATAGCAAATATAACTACAGCAAACAATATTTTCACTCCTCATGCTTGCAAAGTTCGCCTTTGTGCTGGATGGAAGCTACACAAAATGCCACTTTGATGCTCTAGTTATCATCCTCCTAGCGTTATTGCCGGTTCTGCCCTAAAGGAGCCCGGGGTCCGCTTTGACACCTAAACCCAAGATTTGGCATAGGCACTAGTTTTACACAAGCGACTGCCATCTGACCTTCCAACCCAGAGGGTAAACTAGACCTTATAGGGATTAAACCGGTTTCCTCACGATGTTTTCCTTCACCGAAAAGCTAACGGTAAATATTCCGAACATAGGTTCCGAAAAACTCAGTGGTGGACGAGCCGGGATTCGAACCCACGACCGCCGCTTGACAGCCGCGTGCCTGAACCACAAGGCTACCGTATGCTAATCGTAAGCGTATCGGAGCGTAAGTGTAGCTCTTTTATAATCTAATCTAGTGCCACAAAGTTTTTTTAAATCGGGCCTAACAGTTACACGCATAATAAAACTTCGTAGTATAAACTTGCAGCTTAGCAGTGAATTATTATTGAAAATCGTATCAGAACTTGACAGTATGAAGTACCACAGTCTAATATCACGTGATGAAAATTAAAAATAAAAACTTTAAAAAGTTAAGTGAATTATGAGCCATAATTTAATGCAATTTTGCAAATTTTGCAGTTATTTTCTCTCAATCGAAGTGAAAAGCAGTGTTACTCGTATAACTGGGGCTTATATGAGCCATTTTACCCATCCTTAAAGGGGTGCATTGGAAATTATCGCTTGCTTTGAAACGCCCTTCTGACTAGATTAAGAAACAGTAAGGTCTGATTTTCAGATATATGATTCTTGACTATATGATTGTTAATCTGTTTTTATTGATACATGATTGCTTAAAATTTCTTCGATAGAAAAAAAATCCAAAGTTGGGTCTTTATTTTCCTTTTTTTACGCAGCCTACTCACACGATACATTATTTTACGACACAATCAAGTTAATAATATAGTACGAACCTGGAACTTCCTAGAGGCAAGAATTTCTTAACGGTGAAATCTAAACAAAGGGCTGCCACAATAGATCACTTGCTGGTCGAAGCGGCATATAGAGGCCCACAATACCACACAATAACAATAATAATACTATAGTATTTTATCTTATCAAAATCTTACTTTATGAAATTTAGATAAAATTTCACTAAGTTAGGTATTTATCGAAATTAGTCCAAAAAAGCCATTCCCGAAGAGTGTTACATGACTACATCTCTTTTTCTCGTGCGTGGAAGGCATTAGCGTGTCCCTGTCTAGGGGGCGTGTACGATTCGAATCAAGGCATCCCCTTAACTATCCAGTGGACATAAATGTCTCGGGTTAAATTGGCTCGTTTTATGCACTTGTTGTACAATCTACTATTTTAATGTGGTAAAAAAAGAGGGCGGTACAAAATGTACTTGTCTTTAATCAAGTTCGGGACAATCATTATCGAAATCATAATAATAACGTATAATAGAACAGAAATAGAGCGTGTAGTGTCCTTGACCGCATAAAAAATTCTCAAATAAGAAGGATATTTGAACAGTCCTAATATTTCAAACAAATAAAAATAAAAATATTTATTTGTTATATTTTATGAAGGTTACGCGGATACGAGTTGATAGATGTGGGATTTGCTGAAATAATAAGTAAACCTCGCTATATTGATCGCCAGCCAACCGCTTGTTTCTGACAAGGCATCATAGGCAATCGTATGTCACAGTGGAACTAACGATGATGTATGGGATCATCGAACGTTATACACTGAGACATATATCGTCAAAGAAATTGAGTAATGGACTGCTTTTGGGGTTGTTACGATGGCAATTAATGTCACAAATTCTTCAGCTGGAAATATTTGTACCATTTTTTCTTTTCTTTTTCAATATTTTAACTTTACTGGTACCAACGTTCATAACATCATATTTATTTGAATAGTGGTATTGCTGATTTGTGTTGGCTTTCCCAGTAATTTAGCGGGATTATTATTTATCCAGTAATTTGATCGCCCTTAGAGGTCTGGTGTTTGTCGACTCCAATTTTCCGCTATTTTCACTGTGCTGACTGCTGCAGTCTTTTGATTCTTTGTTAAAATGTTATTTCTTGAAATGGTCGACAGTTACTAGAAATTCTGTGATTTCTGTCATTTTTGATGTTTTTTCACACATTGAATATCACTCAAAACAAAAGCATTTCTTAATTTTCTTAACGTTAAGCGACTAATGAAGGCGCCGACTCTGCGAGAGTCACTTGATGTTCAACCAATCAGTCTACACGGTGCGTTCACTGGCATGCCAATTTGATATCAGTTCACAATTGGACATTGATAGATAAATGAACCACCAAAAAATAACGCGCAATTTTTTTTGATGGTCACAATTTCTTCAACTTCTGGAGCGATTATCTCCGAAAATATGAACAGTATCAAAAAATGATTTAAGCAAACCCCTATTCATTTTTAAATACCTATCCAACAAAATATCACACATTAGGGTTGAACTGAAAAAAAAAACTCCCCACGTTATGTATAGGGGAGGTACCCTAATAAAAAAAAAACACTTTTTATTTTACCACTTTGTCGGCGTGAGTGATATACATATTAGTACCAAATATCAGCTTTCTAGTGCTAACGGTTACTGAGATTATCCGCGGACGGACGGACAGACAAAGCGAAACTATAAGGATTCCTAGTCGATTACGGAACCCTATAAAAATGACACACACTATGTATTATCAATTGTCTTAGTATTTGGCTCCCATACTCTATAACAATAATATACATGTTGAAAAGTCTGGGAGAGGTCAGACCCCCCTGCCTCTACTATAAGCCTTTGCAGTTCACTCGATATCCTACAAAAATACCCCATTTACTTTTAGCGTCCCATTTAAGTCTCTTCTGTTTAGGTATATGGGTGTACACTTCTGAACCAAATTTACGAAGCGCATTTATGTCAAAATCCTTGTTGTACATCAGTTCATATAGGGCCTTATTCTGTTCCTTAGTGGCCGGTCCTGTTAATCACAAAAGCAGCTATACTCACCGCCTCCGCCCACAAACGTTTTCCTAATCCTGCTCTCTTAGGAGCTTAGTTAAGAGGATAATATGAAATTTAGTGGTGATAAACCCAAATCAACTGTTTTTGTACGTGTTATAATAACTAAGTAGAGCGTTCAATAAATTATCGGTATTGACATATTTCAACTGGCCGCTAAATGTCATTTGTTAACGTGTGATATTCGTTTGCTATGTTAAATAAATAAACGAGAGCAACAAGTCGTAATAACATTCTTGACTAATCAGGGAACAAATCGAGACTATAAAAGAAGAAATGGATTGTGTTTACCGTGAGTCTGTTCCTCCATTAACTACAATTCAAAAGTGCTCAAAAAATTTATTGGTAATATATGTACATTATATTTTTATCCATGACCATCTTAATAGGTGTGTCAAAAGTTACCGCCTGATGGGTTCTACTGCTCTGCGATTGCTGACACCGTTTCGAAAAGATACGTGAGTTGCTTGTTGTTCCAGTTTTATTGAGCTGTGTGTTGAAAATCCTGATGAGGTGCTTCAAAAGATTGTTGACGGAGAGGTTTCATCATTATGACCCAGAGAGCAAACAAAAGTCTATGCAGTGGTATATATATTAAAGGAACCCCTCATCCCAAGAAGTTCAAAGTCGTCTCTTCAGCAAGGTCATGGCCACGATAGTCTGGAATTGTGTTGTGAAGGAATATTACTAATCGATTACAAAGAAAAGTCACACTACCGTTATATGCCAATCAAAGAAAAGAGAAGAGGAAAAATTTGCGAAGGGAGTTCTGGTTCTGCATGACAACGACCCTGTAGGTACAGACTGCCCGTATTGCCAAGGCTTCTGCTCTTCAATCTGGGTTCCAAATAACGACTTATTTTTGCTTCCTTTGTTTCCTAATCTCAAAAGGATCTTCGAGGGTATCGATATTCTGACGACGAAGCATTAAAGGCAACATTTCAGCATTTAAACACCTAAGACAAAAATATATTTATGAGGGTTTACAAAAAATCGATCCAGTAAGTGTATAAACAATAGGAGTATATAGAAAAAATACAATTGAACAAATGCAATATTTACTAAAATCACGATTTTAACTCCTGTTCTATCTACTATCTTCCTGTGACAAGTCTACTGATTCGGCATTAATATAAATTGAATGTGTTTAAAGGGAAAAGAAATGGCATAACCTGTATGTAGAAGTAATCCTCGGCTTAAGCAAATATTTATCTTGCATTGTCTCCACCTGCATGCAATGTAGAGATAGCAATGCAGTTCAGTACGTTTGCAATTAGTTTCCTTTGAATTTGCATCTCATTTAATTTACTGTTCTGGGGTTAAACGAAAAAAATAAAACGTTTTTTACACTAAAAATATCAAAATTTGAGTGCTTATCCGAAAATACGTTTGAATTAATATCACTTTAAATTAATAAGCCTCTTTGTAGAACTCGTTAATTGTTTTTTCGATAAAGAAGAGTTTTTAATGATACGTGATCCCAAAAGTTTAGTTAAAGGAAATACGAGTGTAATATGAGATACATATAAAGGATTTGTATTTACGTGGAAGAATTAAGTAACTAATGCACAACAAATCATTTCGCGGATCGCAGGTCTTTCACACCTGAGTCAAAAGCCAGGGCTATAATTACACGTTTAGAGGCTTCCTTTATTTTCGTGCGTGGTGAGTACAAAATTTTACGTCTCTCCCTGGCGAGGAAGTGGGATTTTCTGCACGTGTAGGCTGTAATGGACACTTTATCGACATACATTATTTGTTCACGTATACTAGGTAATAGGTACATACAATATAAGTTATCAGTGGGTGTAAACATCAGCTTTTAAATTTCGTCCTTTAGGTTGACTATGGGATAGAGTTAAAATCTGTTGTGGTCGATGGAACAGCAACCCATCACTGCAATATGACATTTTCTCAATCTGTGAATCTAAAATTGCTAGAAGTGGCACTAAACATTATATTGCAGGTGCTCTGTGTAGTGGTGTACCCTTTGTGGGAACACAGGCGTGAGTTTACCTTGCGTAAAAGTCAATTTCGTGAAGCAGCTTCTGTTCCAGAGCAGTAATAGTTTAAATTTGAATCACGTCCAATAGTGGTCGCATGTCTTGTTATCTAAACTCGAAGTGAACTTGTTATCAACTTTAGCGTTTAACATATTGTGTTAGTACAGTAAATTATAATTCTGTAGAACTTCTTGTTGAATTTGTAATGCGAGTGTTTGAAGTATAATGGAAGAAACAAACAAGATTTAAGCCAGCGATTATGGTTTCGCGAGTGCTCATGTGGTAGTTCCAAATGGCAGGAGATAAATCGTCAATAATTGTTGTTTTGAATCTTTTCGCATTTTTTCTTCGAGATAAATTGTTTTCAGAATTGAATAGAAAGATGCATCAATTCAGTTCTGATAGGTCGTGACTGTACAGAAAGACATTGAAGGAAATCTTTATCAAACATTACTGTGGAAAGAACTTCTTCTGATTCGTGTCCTGAAACTGAATGAAAAACCCCATGAAATCGTAACAGCATGAACTCGTGTGAAACACCTGCACTTTCAGCTTTTTCTCATTTAAATTTTCGTGGATATACTATTTTTGCTAAGCACAACATACCAATTTCGTAAATTTTTTATATCTAGTATTTGGATGTTTTTGCGATCTGACACGTTACGTGTAAATATTTCTTCGTTTTTGTAGCCACCTGTATCGTATTCCAATCTGTTTTCCCGTCCGTGTTTTCGTATCCCTGAAGCCAGCTACTGACGTGAGCTGGTCTACATCGGGAATAATGAGAACCTTGTAGAACCTACCGTGTTTTTCTATGCCAGTTCTCGTTTGACAAGGATGGCATGGTGGAATTCCCGTCAACTGCTTCTTTACCAGGGTGGTGAGCGAATTCAGTACTAGGCAGAACCAGAAAGAATCAATCCTGATAGTCGTGCGGGGACAAACGGGCCGTCTTATCCTCTCCCCCTCTCCCTCCCTTTACGAAGTTCTGTGGTTCTGTGGCGGTCTGTCCCATTCAAGCGCCTAACAAGGTGCATCAACTTTATATAACTCTAAGAATCGCCCTCGGCCATGACTGGGCATAAGCCTTCTTGTAGTCAATCCAGGCGGAATAATCATAAGCTTTTTTGTAGTCAATCCAGGCAGCAGAGAGTGCCTTTTGGTTCTGCCGGACTCTTTGTCAGAATGGTCATGTCTATAAAAAAGAGTTCGTTAGTACCACGGGATGGGTCCTGTCAAAATGGATGTAGGGTTGGGACCCTACATCCATTTTGAACAGGGACTTAAACATGAAGCAACAATGTGCTTGTTAATTATTTCACCTAAAATCAAATGAATGCAAGGAGCTTGTACAGCGTAGGCGAGCACGTGATTGGTCTGTAGTTTTTCGCTTCTGTAGTACTGCCGGACTTGTAGAGCAAGGAGGCAATTCCAGTTGTAGAGAAATATGACAGGGAACCGCGCTTAAGGGCTTGCTGGAACTATGTTGCCAAATGTTTGTGTGAGAATCACGCCTGCAGCACGCAATCGCAAGCGCCTGAAACTGAGGAAGCATCCGGTCGCGATACGTGGATAAACTGGTTTCTCCCTCTGTCACCCTAAAGTACGCTCGCATGAAACTCTCGTTCATTTCTGTATTCCATCGCATGCGGCGCACTATACCACCGGCAGCGGAAATCGTAGAAAATATAATCGAACCAGGGAAAATACGGTTTTGAAAACATTAATTTACTATAGCGTTTTCTAAGGTTAACTATAAGGTAAATTCAAATTCTAAATGAAACATAAGCTGTATTGTTTTGTATGATTTATCCTGAATTTTATAGAGCAAATGTAAATTAAGCAGAATAAAGTTTAAAACGTCTGTTAAGTACTATATTTACCAACTTTTCAGGAGCTAATTAAAATATGTTTTTTTTTTAATGTCTGATATTTTGTTGGATTTAGTCTCTAGGTAACTACGGGCATTCTCAATACTTCGTGTACACAATTAGCGTTAGTTGTGAAACAAAAATTAAGTCAGTGTCAGTGTTGTCGTCACCAAACGGACACTGGCTTAATTTTTGAGGAAAATAGTATAAATGATTACTAAATTTGTTTTTTTTTCCATACTAGTGAGTAAAATGATCTAGATCTGGAAATTTGTTCAGTTGTTCATAATGGGGTCAAAAAAGTTGAAATAAGGAAAGGCACAATTGCAAAATGTAACCTCATATATCAGGTTTACAGCAGTACTTTTTTTTTACAAAAAAGAACATGCATTCTAAGTTTGTGTGACATTTAACGCACAAGCTAAACGCTGCATCAGAGGTGAAGTCTAGAGTTAGCGGATAAACATGCCTAGTCAGGTGTTATTAATCTCGCCTTTAATCAAGCTAAGCTGCAATCAACTTCATTATTTCACTCTAACTTTGATAGTGTGGTCCAAGTTATGCCTCGTTTAGGGGATAGGGCTTTTCAGCCGCATGTGGTAATAAAATAAAAATAATACCATACACGCGCTGCCATTCCATTACGGTCTCATCTCATCTTATTGACCTTTCCTCTCCTGTGACGTGACGTCCTAGTGGCGGTTTACAATAATGAGACACTTTATTAAACAACAAAAAGGAAATAAATAAAAATAACACCCTGAAAAACGAGTGATTTGCGGGCGGTTCTCGTTGGCTGAATACGATATTTCCTTAGTCGTCTCGATGGCGCTATCAGGATTGAAAAAAAATTGTATGCAGTGGGAAATAATGCGATTCAATCATTATTATACTCCTAGGCATGGAAGTATATTTATTTTTAATTTGGGCGGACGGATGAAAATTAATTGTTTTTCAAACAAAATGTGCCACTTTCTGAGCTTGTTTGAGAAAATCTAACTCCAAGCTTTATAATATTCTAAAACAATAACTGTCCATAATGTACCTAGGATGGTTCATAAATTTAATAGCACGATTAATAACATTGCGAAAGAGTCACTGCTTTTACACTACAACCCGAAGATCGCATCCTTAATTGTGTGTGACTGCTGGCTCAGATAAGGCAAAGGTGACGCTGTAAGAGTACCGTGTCGAAGAAAACTTTGGAATGACTTGTCTGAACCATGTTTTGTTTTATTAGACAAGTTTGTTTTACAGCGGTCTTGATTAAGAGGGCGGGGCGTAGCTTTTGTGGGTTTGGTCGTTTATTATTTTAGTAGTGATACGTTTCTTAGCAATTTAAAAGTATTAATTTAACTTGCACTGTTCACGCGAGTTGTCCTTCAAAATGTATAAAGATTTTTTTTTAGCTTAATGCTTGTGGGGAATGCTTAACCCGATTCAAGTGAATTTGGCATGCTTATGTAAATTCTGTGACAATGCTGTACGTATTATGAACAACTTTTCATGGTGAAGGTGAAAAGATATGTTGTTCCTGAGAATAGACGATTGGAAATAAGACATGTGAATGTAGCTCATCTAATTACAGGCAAAATAGTTTCCTGATTCGCGCTAGTCGCACTTTGAATAGTTTGTCGAAAGAGATGGATATTGTATGTATTCAACTGTTCGGTTCCTTCTGTGAGGCGAAAACCAGCATGTCGGTTTTTTTCATAATAACAATTCATAAATTGTAAGTGGTGATTTGTTCAGGTGCGTGTGACTTTGCTTACGTATTCCTTCTTTGTTAATTAGTTGCTATGTAGTTTTATGTATTTTTATTTTCATTTTTTCACAAGCATAAATAAATAAATAAATAAATATGGCCCTACCTACCAAATGCGCCTAATAATAGCGCTTCTTAAATCGCGACGTATCGAGAGGAAAACGCCTCCAGGCATAATCATTATCAGAGCCCGGCAAAATCCTGGACTCCTCCTTATGTCTGAATAACTATAAAGGGTTAGATTAATGTGATGAACTCTCAATGCATGTGAGTGCAGGAGTAACACATCACTTTCATCAATTTTCCTCTTCTCTTTCGCTGCAGAAAACAGGTATGATGCCGCAATGTTCAGACAGGTAACTATTGCTTTTAAAGCTGCAGTTGATGAATGTAAGACTGGAATAACTCCAGAAAAGAATGCGTGCTGCATCAATATCGGCAATGTGCACCCTGGCAAATGTCACAATGTGATATTTCCTGGGAAAGTTTTCCCAATGACTATAGCGGCAGCTGATGAACTTAAAGCTCTGTGCGAATCTAGAGAGAATCACTGTTGACCCAGTTAAATTGATTCCTGATCTTCCAAACTTCTTATTTTCCTTCACTGTGGGGTATACCACATGCTGAAGTCTTAGACTTTATGAGAGCAGCCATGGATTAGTGCGAAGTATCCATAATTTCCTAACATTATTATCTCTTTCTAGAAAGAGTGTCAGGAGAAATAGCAGGTCAGTGTTACGATGACACTACTCATATAGCTTGAAATCTTCCTCCCCAAATTTATAGGGTGCCAATTCTCCAAGAGAATCCTTGGGAGCAGTTTTTTATAGAAAACTAGCAGCAACTTTGACTGGATTAAAACCCTGGTACTCCACTGCCTGTTGCATCACAGTGATGCCCAGAGGTCTTCTTGTTGTCACCAGACCAATGGTATCAGTCTCATCAGGTTAACCTAAAGCCATGGCAATGACTTTAAGGTCACCTTCTGTCAGACCCAGAATCTGCTTAACTTAAGACTCTTCAGCTATCTTAATCGGTGCTATCAACTTTTAGTCAACAAACGTTGAAATTAACAAATCCCTTATTTTTCCTACGACTAATCAACCTAACACAAAGATAAAGGAAAAGCCTAAGGGATAGAATTTGTGAACTTATCCTCTAAATTTTGTATGCCCTGCTTCTTCCTGCATTATCACGGGGAAACATTATACACATTTCCACTGATTCTGTGCAGAATCAATAGTACACTCGATTTCTCTATTTTTCGAAAAACATGGGAAACTTGACAACTTTTTGTATTATTCTATCCTAATTAAAATTTCTGAATCCATAGTCACTAATCCCAACTTTAAAAACCATAGACGATCAAAAGTAGTTCCTATAGATTATAGCCTATAGACTAGGCCTAGGATTAGGGCCTATAGATTATTATATTTTCATTCCCTTTTATCTTTTTTTTTCCCTCATTCCATCTGCCAGAGTGAAAGACATAATTATATTGCGGTCGCTGCCTAAAGTTACTGAAAATAAAACCGAGGTATAATTAACTGAATATTTATTTTACAAATAAAAGAACGGGCAGTAGGTATACGTCCTGTTACATGGAAACAGAAGATGGCCATATCAACTTGTATACTCGTACATACTTAATAATGCGCCTCTTGAAACAGAAAGTTTCAAATTGTTTTTACAAGTACCTATATACATATTTATTTAATCGTATGGCATTCATTATTTGGCCTTTTTAAAGTTTGTCACTCTCCTATATACATATATTTATCCTTTAGTCCGTTTTCGCAAGTGCGGTTTCACAATTGGCTGTGAAAGAAGAATTATTTTTCGCTGTTTCGTAATTAATTGACAAAAAAGAAATTATTTTCTGTTTTCGCAATCAAGTTTCGTAATTAACTAAGAAATAAGATTTTTTTTTCGGGTTTTCGTACTAAACTGGCTACGAAAGATGAATCATATTTCACTGTAAATAGTTATCAAACAAGCATTTAGTAATCGAATTTCGTAATTAACTTCAAAAACTGAACGAAAAAAATAACAATAAAGGCGTTTGCCCATCACAACGTATCATCAATGACCGTGCTAGGAACGTAATCGGCAAAAAAGTACTATTTGTATTGAAACGTATAAGACCTTACCCATCAGACCGTTTCGTCACCAGTCCGTCATTTTCATGTATTTGACACATACGTTCATAGCACGGTCATAGTATGCTACGTTGTGATGGGTCTCTCTCAAACATCTTAAGTATCGATCTCCGAAAGTAAATTGAAGGAAATAAAAATATGCAAATCGTAAATTATTGCCTTTATTTTTGACGAAGTGGAATAAAAACCTTGTTTACATTAAACATAAAATTCTACATTACTTCTTTAACAAAATATATACTCTTTACCTTAAAACAATACTTCTGAGCTTATTTAATACATAAATGGAGCAATGATCTCCAAACAGTGCCCGACCGTAATCTCGTTACCGCTATTGCTGCCGCTATAACTGCTATTGCTTTTTTAATCTCTTCATCGATTTCCTGATAATTTTTATTAACTTTCATAGCAGGTTTATAATTACGAAGCTTAGTTTCCTTTTCTAAAACTTCCAGTATTTGTGCCAGGTTAGGGTTTTTTCATCCAACATATTTATTGGTTCGCGAGTGCCATGCCTCAACTGGGTTTGTAGTTCGGATTTCCTCATCTTCGCAGCACCACTTTTTGACAAATCCGATGTCTTTCATCCATTTAATTTGATAGTACTTGTTAAATATTGTACCTTTTTCGTCCGTTGGGCTTCTTTTCATCGCATACTCGTACCCATTCTTGGCAAATGCTAAAGGTAGACGGGCTAAGCCGGCACAACGGGCTACATGACGTCTTTGAATCCTTGAATTCCTGTCAAGTGCTTTTGGTTTTCGAAAGAGGGTATTACAAAAATGGAAAAAGCAACCCGTTACTATCGTGTCTGGAAATACGGTTTGAATACCTTTCATAGCTGCTTGTTCATAATCTGAAGTCATTTTTACTGGTTTCCAACTTGGAATTTGACTTTTAATCATCCGGAATAATATCTCATACATTCTTTCATTCGTGTTTCTTAAGAACGCAAAAAAAATTGGTACTACCTTTTTTGCTTCGACATCAAATCCATGTATACTATATAATTGTTTAAACGGAAGTGGGCATGATATAAAAGTACCATCAAGAAAAAATTGCTGAAAACGATGTATTATTTGTTGCGTATCAGTGGAACCAAACACGAGGATTCTCATACCGACATCATTGTAATCGGCGATGAGTAAATGTTCAAACTTAATCGGCACTATTACCTCTTGAGGAGATCTAAATTGTAGTTTGGGCACTCCCAAGTTTCTGTATCTTTCATTGTATAAACCGTTTTTGATGTTCTGGAATTTAGGTAATTCGTGAAGAAAGTTCACTCCTTTATCGTTGAGTTCACTCACTATTTCGTCAAATTGTTTCTGAATAGGATAGTTGTTAGTACACACTTTTTTTTCAGACCACTAAGTTCTTGTTCAAATATGCATTTAGCGTCATTTGCCAAACAATCAGTATTATGATCCTTTGATTTAACTATGGAGTTTTCTTCACTCTGCGTTATGCTACCCTTGCATCGTGTTTTGCTGAAACACTGCCAAAATGGGTTACGGTCAGCATACGTACTCTTTTTGTGATATTTACGGCCATTGTAAAGCAATGCTTGGCCTCCTCTCTTTGTCGGAATGAACCGAATTTCATTACTCAAACTATTTGACGCAGTGCACTCAGAAGAGTCAGCCATAATACTGTTGTCTTGATATAATGTACTTATTGTGAAAATAGGTTTTATCAATTCACACTTAAATCTTAGTGACATTTCACATAAGTTGATAAGAAATTAATATTTATGTTTAAACTCACTCTTTTCATTAAATTGATATAATAAATAAAATGTCACAAACGATTTTTTTCTTTATTAAGCTGAAGGAAGGAGGTTAGTTTAGGACCTCATTAAGTAATTTATTTATTTATCAATGAGTTCCAATAGTGCGACTAATTCTTGTTTAGTAATTAATTGTAAAAAAATAAATTGAGATGTTTTTAGTATAATTAACTACTTAAGGAGAAAATATATTCGATTGCGAAAACAGCCAAAAAATTATTTTTTGAAAGTTAATTTCGAAACAGTGAAAAATATTTCTTCTTTCGCAGCCAATTGTGAAACCGCAATTGCGAAAACGGACTAAAGGATATTTATATATATATATATGTTTATCTTTTTCTAAGTTGGAGTGTTTTAAGTGTGTTATAATTTTATTTCAAATTAGTGAGAGATATTTATATTTTCATAATAAAATCGGAATAACAGGTTTTATTTATTTTAAAAGCAGTATTAATTCTTATGACTTGATCCGCTTTCTGGAGACACGGGTAAGCCGAGACGCGCGAGTAGATAACTGGGTGACTTAAGATAGGATAAACTTAATCATTGATAGTTACATAACATGCTGATTTGATTGTTCATTAGGTTAATATGGTAAGTATATAGATTAAATAATCAATTCTCCTTGATGAAGTGCGACATTGTGACAACAACACATACTTCCTAATGCTAAGGATACCGATTTCGGTATAAAAGTTAAATGTACAAAAAATCCCAATTTCTAACAGCTAAACATTCTCTTATCTGCAAGACTTTTTTTTCCCCAAAGTAAATAATACGATCCAGGAAATTTAAACATTGTCCATTTTATAATACAATGTGCTTGACAAGCAGATGCTATGAAGCAATTATCACTAAGTAAACCGTTACCTAAATTTTTCTCCAAAAAATGAATAATTCGAAGAAGCGCAAACAAAGATCAGGATTGGGGACGGTATTTATTTGTAATACAGTTTAGTTAAGGATAACTAGTTACTCGACTCTTGTTTGGACTACAGCTGATAAAATGATTGCTCACATGGACTATGATACGGTTTTAGGCACGTGTTTGGGTAGAAATTTGTAAGAAACTCGCATTCTATGCTTTTTTCGTTCGCTGTGATACGCCCACGGAGGATGCGTGTTTGACGATGCTCCTAATGCTCCATTCGCTGTTTTACACGTTGTTCATTAGATGCTATAAAAATATCAAAAAATGCGTATAAAGCATTGCTACAGTCCATACAGTGATATATTACATTCTTAAATTATATGTGAATAATATTCCTAGACGTCACGTTCTTTGTGAGCATAGTGAATTATTGCTTACCTGTTCGATACATTGAATAATTATTATTAAACAAGTAAAATCAAAAGGTTTTTCAAAAAACCCCAACTGTTTTTTCAAATATAAATATGCCTGTCACTTTCACGATTGAGAGGCACTTGGATCCAACGATGATGTGTATCATATGTCGAAATCCGTCAAACAGTTCAGTCTGCAGGGTGTGCCAAAGAATAAGACATACTCACATACGATACATACGCTCGATAAACATAACCCTCCTCTCCTTCGGCAGTCGGGTAATAAGCTTCAATTAAAAGACTAAAAGTTAGGTAATACTTTATGTCATTATACGATTACCTGATCTGGGAAATAGTCAATTACTCTTTTATTTTATAAATGAAGGCAAAAAATAGCGTAAATGTGCCGTGCCTATCTATATCAAATGTCTCCGCTGAAGCTGTATATATATATATGCTCTTCTTACGACTTTTTCGGTTTTACTCCGGCATGTTCAACGTCAGGATGTTAAGACATAATTTCATTTCGTTAATTTCATTAAGGCAACACGTACTCTGTGAATTACTTAAGGCTAGGGATGCCTCTAATTTCTAGGCTATACATACATACAGTCATCTCTTAGAACACATGATCACGGGTCGCTTAATCACATGATTTACATACCTGCTGCTTAAGATTGAAGTGGCAACCTCTTTGTTTTTTATCGAAAGAAGGACACAAAAACGAACTTTCCAACAAAATTATGTTTCACACCTATCGGAAAGCAAATGTAAATTACCTGGTCCCAATACAAGCTAGTTCACAAAAAACGTTTTATTCCATTTCAAAATATACTCTTTGATTTCGAAATTTGTGATATTTCTAATTTGTGTTTGGTGGCTCCATATTTTTTTTTCCCTGTTCTTAAGTTGTACCTGAAAAGTATTTTATGTATAAACTTAATCAATAAATGCCTTCGTCTGACGAAGTTGATTTGATTGAAATTGTGGTACTTTCATTCCTTTTCCAGCGCGGCGGCACTATGTGTATTTTCTATGAACCGATTTACGGCAATAAAGTTCTTGAAAGTCACACCCCTAGTTACCCGGTTTCGGGCGAGCCACACTTGGCCCGCTAACGAGTCTCACATTCAGTCGCATTCAAATAAACTTTTCACCGCGAATTTTTGTCGTGTTTAGGGACGCTTGCAAGCGTTGAGGAATTTTGGCTTGAATGCAATTGGGCTGTTTATTTATATGCCTTTAAAAAGTCTTTGGATTTCTTTCAAATGCAGAATTCGTTAAAGCCTACTCTAACTATTTGAGGTTTACCCTATAGTTATATAACTCACTTTATAATTTGTTTTAACCTCGCTATACAGACCGATCAACGTTAAATATGGCGCCGGCAGCTGTCATTCCATAGAAACTAGTCAAACGTTCCATACATTCAGATTTTAACGACCACCGCTTACGAATACTGACGGTATGGTGCAACCCACCCTCAGCGTTTTAGATCTACTACAATTGATTAATTTTGAAATTTGCTGCCATCCACCGGGGAATAGTAGCAACTAGTCTCGTCGAATTCCGACACAGCATGCGGAGCGACCGCCATATACAAAGCGTAGTGCTCGGCGTCGGTTAAATCCAAGTCGTCTTGTAGCTTTCTAAACTGGTTAGCGTCTAGGGCTATCACGCTCTCGGCCACAAGGATGGTGTCACCATCCGTCGGTGGCAGAGGCGCTAAGCTGGCGGGTCGGGATAGACGAGTCTGAGAAGTAGTCTTCTCATTTTCATCCCCGTGCAGCGAAATATGGGTGATGCTATCGGCGTAGCTGAGCCCTGTCCCGGAAGCGTTATCTTTCAGAGACGTGTGAGATACAGACGACTTGAACTTGGCCGGTCGCAGACCGGACACGCTGCTGACGGAACGCCCTACTGGTTTACTCTTTTTGGACGCTTTCCCTTCAGACTTGATACTGGGCGCGGGCGACTTTTCCCTTCGCCTAAACGAGAAAGGAACGAACGCTTCTTAGGCGCAGGTGGCAAAACCGGCTCGCTTCTAGCCACGGAGAGTTCCGTCCAGCTTGTTTCTAAGTTACGCGATATGGGCAACTGCCGACCTGGCTTCAGGAAGCTGTTCACAGAAGTCTGGGATGTTTTGAAGCCCTCGACCGACGGAGTTTTTCGGACGCGTTTGGGGGGCAAGGGTGCGTTCGTCGTCCGTGTCCCGCTTGAGAGGCGCGAACTCTATAATGGGACCGCGGTACGTTTGCACTTGAACGTCCTCGTACTGCTCTGGTTCGGAAATCAAAACGGGGTTCCTAAACGCGAGCTGGAGGCTAGAGTAAGTGCCGGCGTCGTTAAAGTCGTCGGCGTCCTCGCTGTCCGCGTTGTGGACGTTCTGTAAACGGGTGCGGTTTTCGGTATAGATCTCGTCGAGCTCCGCGACTTGGTCTAGGAGTTCGTCGAGGCCCTTTTCGTTGTCGACGGGGGGATCAGAGGCGGTTCCGTTTAGGTCGGCGATGTTGGCCTCGCCGCTCTCCCCGGAGTCGCTGGCGCTGACGCTGTCGCTTGAGGACCTGACGGCCTGTTTGTCGTCGTTGTTGTTGGAGTCGGTGCGGTCGGCGAGCAACAGGGATAGAACTGCGCGGTCGGGGAGTGACTTGCGCACGGTACCTGTGTATCGGGCGTGTAATCGAAGTCTATCGGCGCGCTGCGGGCGCCGTCAGATATCCGCTTCAAGCAGATCTTAACCTGAGGAACAGAAGTCGGTTTAGGAAGCTTGCTCGTCATCACATCGCTGCTGGTATTAGTGGTATCATCTCTACTTTTTGCCATTTAAATACGAATTGCTAAAATATAGTTACGTATGAGCAGCAAAAGTATGACATCGATAACAATTCGCTTCTGATAGGTATGAGATATGAGTGATATCAGCTCTAATTATATTGATTTAAACTTTCACGATTCTCACACATTAATTATACTAAACGGGACTTAATCGCGTATAATTAACTTATTTTATTTACCTCACTGAGGTCTCCCGACGTTTCGGATGTGTTGCAACATTCATGGTCACGGGTTTACTCAGTGAGGTAAATAAAATAAGTTAATTATACGCGATTAAGTCCCGTTTAGTATAAATTATCAGCTCTACTTTTTGCCAATTGAATACGAATGCTTTAATAAAGCGCAGCAAAAGTATGATATTGATTACAGGACGCGTCATCCATAGGGCAAGTTACCTTAACGTTTTCCATGCAGGTGGGGTCGCGGTAGGGAGGCGCCTGGAAGGCGATGGCGACCTGTTGGTCTGTACGCTTTGATGGCTTATTTCGGAAATCTTTGTTAATTATTGATCATTTTCAAAATCAGTAGGATTTATTAAAAGTAAAAAATCCAGCAGAATCTTTAGAGTAAGCCATAAAACCTTAATCAAGCCTTTGCGTCGTGTTAATGCAAAATTCACACTAATTTATTTTACACTCCTTAAATTCTTAAAGTCTTTGCGTAATTAATAAAGATTATTTCTTTATTAATTTAATCGTATGGCATTCACTTATTTATAATACGCAAACAATAACACGAAACTATTTAAGGTACATGTCGGATTGAACAAATGTGGGTTGACGTTGAGTTAATACCCACAGACTAAAATCGTATTTTTAATACCTATAGATGTCAATGAGTAGTAACTTCAGATCAAATATCTTTGAAGAGAAAATGCATATTTTCCAGTAGAATCCCTTGGTAAAGTATGAAATCTTAGATAAAACGTTTTACGATATTTTAATGATGCTTTCAATGATGCTCCGAATGCACGCTGTTAAAACGTTGAAACGAATCGCATTCTTATTGAATGTAGTTCAGCCAAGATCAGTTTGGGGGGCAAGGGTGCGTTCGTCGTCCGTGTCCCGCTTGAGGGGCGCGAACTCTATAATGGGACCGCGGTACGTTTGCACTTGAACGTCCTCGTACTACTCTGGTTCGGAAATCAAAACGGGGTTCCTAAACGCGAGCTGGAGGCTAGAGTAAGTGCCGGCGTCGTTAAAGTCGTCGGCGTCCTCGCTGTCCGCGTTGTAGACGTTCTGTAAACGGGTGCGGTTTTCGGTATAGATCTCGTCGAGCTCCGCGACTTCGTCTAGGAGTTCGTCGAGGCCCTTTTCGTTGTCGACGGGGGGATCAGAGGCGGTTCCGTTTAGGTCGGCGATGTTGGCCTCGCCGCTCTCCCCGGAGTCGCTGGCGCTGACGCTGTCGCTTGAGGACCTGACGGCCTGTTTGTCGTCGTTGTTGTTGGAGTCGGTGCGGTCGGCGAGCAACAGGGATAGAACTGCGCGGTCGGGGAGTGACTTGCGCACGGTACCTGTGTATCGGGCGTGTAATCGAAGTCTATCGGCGCGCTGCGGGCGCCGTCAGATATCCGCTTCAAGCAGATCTTAACCTGAGGAACAGAAGTCGGTTTAGGAAGCTTGCTCGTCATCACATCGCTGCTGGTATTAGTGGTATCATCTCTACTTTTTGCCATTTAAATACGAATTGCTAAAATATAGTTACGTATGAGCAGCAAAAGTATGACATCGATAACAATTCGCTTCTGATAGGTATGAGATATGAGTGATATCAGCTCTACTTATATTGATTTAAACTTTCACGATTCTCACACATTAATTATACTAAACGGGACTTAATCGCGTATAATTAACTTATTTTATTTACCTCACTGAGGTCTCCCGACGTTTCGGATGTGTTGCAACATTCATGGTCACGGGTTTACTCAGTGAGGTAAATAAAATAAGTTAATTATACGCGATTAAGTCCCGTTTAGTATAAATTATCAGCTCTACTTTTTGCCAATTGAATACGAATGCTTTAATAAAGCGCAGCAAAAGTATGATATTGATTACAGGACGCGTCATCCATAGGGCAAGTTACCTTAACGTTTTCCATGCAGGTGGGGTCGCGGTAGGGAGGCGCCTGGAAGGCGATGGCGACCTGTTGGTCTGTACGCTTTGATGGCTTATTTCGGAAATCTTTGTTAATTATTGATCATTTTCAAAATCAGTAGGATTTATTAAAAGTAAAAAATCCAGCAGAATCTTTAGAGTAAGCCATAAAACCTTAATCAAGCCTTTGCGTCGTGTTAATGCTAAATTCACACTAATTTATTTTACACTCCTTAAATTCTTAAAGTCTTTGCGTAATTAATAAAGATTATTTCTTTATTAATTTAATCGTATGGCATTCACTTATTTATAATACGCAAACAATAACACGAAACTATTTAAGGTACATGTCGGATTGAACAAATGTGGGTTGACGTTGAGTTAATACCCACAGACTAAAATCGTATTTTTAATACCTATAGATGTCAATGAGTAGTAACTTCAGATCAAATATCTTTGAAGAGAAAATGCATATTTTCCAGTAGAATCCCTTGGTAAAGTATGAAATCTTAGATAAAACGTTTTACGATATTTTAATGATGCTTTCAATGATGCTCCGAATGCACGCTGTTAAAACGTTGAAACGAATCGCATTCTTATTGAATGTAGTTCAGCCAAGATCAGTTTGGGGGGCAAGGGTGCGTTCGTCGTCCGTGTCCCGCTTGAGGGGCGCGAACTCTATAATGGGACCGCGGTACGTTTGCACTTGAACGTCCTCGTACTGCTCTGGTTCGGAAATCAAAACGGGGTTCCTAAACGCGAGCTGGAGGCTAGAGTAAGTGCCGGTGTCGTTAAAGTCGTCGGCGTCCTCGCTGTCCGCGTTGTGAACGTTCTGTAAACGGGTGCGGTTTTCGGTATAGATCTCGTCGAGCTCCGCGACTTGGTCTAGGAGTTCGTCGAGGCCCTTTTCGTTGTCGACGGGGGGATCAGAGGCGGTTCCGTTTAGGTCGGCGATGTTGGCCTCGCCGCTCTCCCCGGAGTCGCTGGCGCTAACGCTGTCGCTTGAGGACCTGACGGCCTGTTTGTCGTCGTTGTTGTTGGAGTCGGTGCGGTCGGCGAGCAACAGGGATAGAACTGCGCGGTCGGGGAGTGACTTGCGCACGGTACCTGTGTATCGGGCGTGTAATCGAAGTCTATCGGCGCGCTGCGGGCGCCGTCAGATATCCGCTTCAAGCAGATCTTAACCTGAGAAACAGAAGTCGGTTTAGGAAGCTTGCTCGTCATCACATCGCTGCTGGTATTAGTGGTATCATCTCTACTTTTTGCCATTTAAATACGAATTGCTAAAATATAGTTACGTATGAGCAGCAAAAGTATGACATCGATAACAATTCGCTTCTGATAGGTATGAGATATGAGTGATATCAGCTCTACTTATATTGATTTAAACTTTCACGATTCTCACACATTAATTATACTAAACGGGACTTAATCGCGTATAATTAACTTATTTTATTTACCTCACTGAGGTCTCCCGACATTTCGGATGTGTTGCAACATTCATGGTCACGGGTTTACTCAGTGAGGTAAATAAAATAAGTTAATTATACGCGATTAAGTCCCGTTTAGTATAAATTATCAGCTCTACTTTTTGCCAATTGAATACGAATGCTTTAATAAAGCGCAGCAAAAGTATGATATTGATTACAGGACGCGTCATCCATAGGGCAAGTTACCTTAACGTTTTCCATGCAGGTGGGGTCGCGGTAGGGAGGCGCCTGGAAGGCGATGGCGACCTGTTGGTCTGTACGCTTTGATGGCTTATTTCGGAAATCTTTGTTAATTATTGATCATTTTCAAAATCAGTAGGATTTATTAAAAGTAAAAAATCCAGCAGAATTTTTAGAGTAAGCCATAAAACCTTAATCAAGCCTTTGCGTCGTGTTAATGCTAAATTCACACTAATTTATTTTACACTCCTTAAATTCTTAAAGTCTTTGCGTAATTAATAAAGATTATTTCTTTATTAATTTAATCGTATGGCATTCACTTATTTATAATACGCAAACAATAACACGAAACTATTTAAGGTACATGTCGGATTGAACAAATGTGGGTTGACGTTGAGTTAATTCCCACAGACTAAAATCGTATTTTTAATACCTATAGATGTCAATGAGTAGTAACTTCAGATCAAATATCTTTGAAGAGAAAATGCATATTTTCCAGTAGAATCCCTTGGTAAAGTATGAAATCTTAGATAAAACGTTTTACGATATTTTAATGATGCTTTCAATGATGCTCCGAATGCACGCTGTTAAAACGTTGAAACGAATCGCATTCTTATTGAATGTAGTTCAGCCAAGATCAGTGAGTTCTTCCAATATATCGCATTCTATAGTTAATAACTGCATTTACAAGTTAATAGCATATGTTAGTAAATCAAGTTGAAAATGTGACCTGGGATGTTGCTCATACCAATAAGTATTGTCGAGAAATAAAATGGCTTGCTACTATTCGTGTACCTACTTCACTCAAATTTAGTAAAATCGTGATAAACTTTTTCATTTTACGACTTTACTCAAACAATAATACGATAAGTAATTAATTGTGTTTACCCTATTCCCAAAATACATAAAAAATGTAAAAGAAATATCTTGTTTGTTGCTTCTACAGAATTACGTTATTCATAAGATATAGTAAATACCCTTGTTCACATATAGTTAAAGGGAATATGTGTTACGAACGTATACCGATCATGAAGGAGCTGGTTCTGTATACAAACTCAAAAAAAGATTTTTTTACATTTAGCTAAATTTTCAGAATTAGAATCAGAATCAGAAAATTATTTATTTTCCTTCAAGTTTGTTTTCAAGTGTTTTGCTACTTCTTTCTCGTAAAGAGCTCAGTAATCAAGTTCCAGTGATGAATACCATTAACACACCAACGATGAATGTACAACGGTGTGTTCAGGCTATATTTATTGGGCCTAACAGAACTTGGTTTGTATTTTAATTAGATGAATGGAAATAAGGCGGATTACATTCAATTTTATTTTTTGAAACACATGACTACCTACACTAGTTTTTTTTATGAAATAAAATTAAATGGACTTCAGAAGGTTTTAAATTGAAGATTCTCATAGTCTTTTATAAAACTGAGCTTTTCCCATTTTTCTCTACTTTCCCCAAACCCCCCGCCATACATTAAGTCTCTGTAAAAAATCGTAACTTTATTTTCTTGGTTGTAATGGGTTACAATTTCTTCTCTCTAGAATTTCGAAAGTGCATTCTGCAAAGAGCTGTTAAACCAAACCGTCGAACCCCTGAAAGCGCTCAACTTTCTGTTAGCGACGCTGGAACAATTGTAAACAGCCTGTAACAGCCTCATTAATATTAACTCCGTCGCCGACTCTCATATCTTATTCATTCAAGCGGAACACGCTTTATCTTAAAGGGTCTTGTCAGTAACGTATGTCAAGTAGGGGATGTTCGCATTTGTTAATGCAAAAGGAGACATGCGATGGTTGGTAGACTTATTCAGAACGTATTTTGTCTTGGTGTCCTGTTTTAAAATTGTATTTAATGATTTGTTAAATCGATTAAAGAAAAAGTTTTAAGCGTGATTATTCATATTCTTATTTTCCTGTCTCATACCTACGTCAAGTCTCAGGGATTTACTGTCTTTCAGCAGGGATGGATAACTATCAATCCATTGGTTATGCCCGTGCAATACAAATAATTAAGTACTCGCTGTTAGCAACCGGAAATATTATGCCTGAGTGTCTCCCCAGGAGGGCGGCATGCTCTTCAGATGTCGGCCGTACCGTCTTTCTGGATATACTTCCGGGAGAGTTGTTTGTCATGATAATTTCGTCAGCAGTTGGCATCGACAACGCCTTCAGTTTCCTACTAACATAGATGACCCATGGATCCACTCATTCTTTTGCATAGACCAAGCATGTTCTTGTGATAATTCAGCACTACAACGGTCGATGGCACTGTCTAATGTAAAATCACTTGTTTCAAATAATTTCTTCTGCATCTTCTTATCTCCTACACCCATTTCGCGAAGACACTAACTTACTAACACGACACTAATTTGCGAATTTCCGAGTTAAAACTGTTAAATGATTCACCTTCTTGAACTCTATTGTGAAAATGAGTCGTGTTTATAAATTTGTTTTGTTTTAGTTCAAAATATCCATCATAGTGTTTGATTTATTCTTCATATTTTGGGTTTGCTGTCTCTTCTTTCTTTAATACCTACATAGAATAGATCTTATGCAACTTGCTTCATACAGTTAAGCAAGATGTTAACTTTTCTTGAATCGCTTACTCTTTCGAAAGCCGCTGCTGATATAATAATTGGCAATTGTTGTTTTAAATTTCTTCCATTTTTGGTTAAGATCTCCTACAGAGTCCAGCTGTAAGGGACCAGGGCCCCATTTCTCAAAAGCTTGTAACTTGTAACACAAGCGGAAGTCACTTTCTAACAGAAGGAGTGAAAAAGTGGCGTCCGCTTGTATTACAAGTTACAAGCTTTTGAGTAATGGGCCCCTGGTATTTTATATTTAACCGGACTCGCCATAGTAAAGTCACTTTTAGTTGGGTCTTCTTTTTTTCACCTGACATCTTACTTTAGAAACACTAATCTAGGTTCTGCATATCGACTGCGCCATTTTAATTCGTTTTTTTTACATAAAAGGGTATGATTGAATGGAACATACTTTGTACAGATCATTTAATAACGTCTACTTCTTCTTCTTCGATATTTGTCCTGAGTGACATATTCGACAGCTCGCTGTCAAGATAACGTCTGTAGCGGGACAGGCTCGTAAAAGAATATAACAAGACTTAGATGTACACGGACTTAAGAAGTTGGTTGTCATGAATATTATAAAGAGTAAATAAGAAGTATTAAATAATGTTTTGGGTGCTTTATTAATAAATACTACACACTGAGCCATTGGTATTATACGAGTATGCTTCAAATTTGTAACATTTTGAAGAGGAGTATAACTAGAAAATAAAGATAAAGTGATATGGGTGTCATTGCCTAGAAGGAAAACATATTGTTTATTGTAACAAAATATATTTAATCTGTGGTAGTTTTGTATGTACCCGATACTTAAAAAATAAAGTTAGTCGATAACTAAAAGTCATTGTGTTTTAATAGGTTATGGGCATTATCCCTAATTTTCAGTAATTTACAGTTAAAAAAACAAGTGATTACAGTTGAAAATTGTTGACTTTTTTTGTGAAAACATGGCTATAACTATATTCAAAGTGTACCTAAACTCAAAGGTCGTCAAAACTATGATGAGTGGAGTTACGCCGTAGAGAATTTGTTGGTGTTGGAGAACATTGCGAATTACATTAAATTAGAGCCGGTACAAGGTTTTGAGATAAAACCAACAGAAGACGAAAAAACGAAGGCAAAAATTGTTTTGACAATTGATCCGGGATTGTATGTGCACATTAGAGAAACTAGAACGTCTTTGGAATTGTGGAAAAAGTTAAAAATCATGTTCGACGATTCAGGTTTCTCACGAAAAATATCGTTATTAAGACATTTAATCTCGCTGCGACAAGAAAATTGCGATTCCATGACCTCGTATGTGACGCAATTGGTCGAGACAGCACAAAGATTAAAAGGCACGGGATTTGCAATCACGGATGAATGGATTGGATCATTGTTGCTGGCAGGTTTGCCAGAATGATTTTCGCCCATGATTATGGCGATAGAACACTCCGGCATAGCAATTACCACCGATGCAATAAAATTAAAATTGATCGATATGGAAACAGAGTGGTTTTTGAAGCTGATCGCTGTTACATTCGCAACAAGAAGAACGAGCTAGTAGCCACAGCAGATTCAAGCAATGGCGTATACAAGCTAAATATAAAAGTTGCAGATTGTATGTTGACAGCATCAGCTGTAGCTAGTGCAGAACTTTGGCACAGGAGGCTAGCACATATTAATTCAAATGATTTGAATAAAATGAAGAATGGCATTGTGGATGGTTTATTTTACCCTGATTCCAGTGACATGACGAAGAATAAATGTGTGACCTGTTGCGAAGGCAAACAGACGCGGTTGCCATTTTCACATGTGGGACAGAAGAGTACCGAAACACTACAGATAAATACATGCTGATGTATGTGGTGCCATGGAAACCAAGTCCATTGGTGGTGCACGGTTCTTTGTTTTGTTTATTGATGATTGTAGTCGTATGACATTTATATATTTCCTCAAGCATAAGAGTGAAGTGTTTCAGAAATTTCTGGATTTCAAAGCGATGGTTGAAAATCAGCAAAATAAAAGTATAAAAATTCTACGCACCGATCAAGGTGGTGAATTTTGTAGTGGAGAAATGGAGAAGTTTTTGTTGAAAGAAGGAATAATACACCAAAAGACTAACGCATACACACCCGAACAGAATGCCGTCTGCGAACGAGCAAATCGAACGGTTGTTGAGAAAGCAAGGTGCATGATATTTGATGCAAATCTAGAAAAGAAATTTTGGGCTGAAGCAGCAAACACGGCAGTCTATTTGAAGAATAGGTCGGTAACATCAAGCTTGGGCAATAAAACTCCTTATGAAGTATTGTATGGAAAGAAACCAAATTTAGATCATATCCGTCTGTTCGGTAGTACAGTGATGGTTCACATACCAAAACAAAAAAGGTTGAAATCTCAACAATACATCCTTGTAGGTTTTTCTGAAACTACAAAAGGGTATCGTGTATATGATCCCAAAGACAACATTATCACTGTGAAGAGGGATGTCATAGTGATGGAAGAGGAGACAAAAATCCACACAAATAATAAAGAAGATGAAAATGTGATCTGGATACAAGATGAAAATAAATTGACAGAGGAGAGTGCAGAAATGACATTCCAGCATCCGGCATCTATTGAAGGTTGTCGAGATTCAGTGGGGGAGATGTCTAATGAATCTCTGCACAATTCAAGTGAATCCATATACACCGATCCACAAAGTGAATCCGGCGATGAGATGGAGGACACCCTGACTGCTTCAAACATTGAGACAGAATTGTCAAATGTAGAAGAGCAACCTGATCTGTCACCTGAACAGGGCAAGAGAGTACGGAAAGCCCCAGAACGCTATGGTTTTAGTAACATGGTTGTTTCTAACAATTGTCCAAATATAGTACCAATCATTTTTGCAGAAGCGCTCAATGGACCAGAAGCCAAGCAGTGGAGAGAGGCCATGCAAGAGGAGCTTCAGTGTTTCGAGGACAATAATGCGTGGGAACTTGTCGATATTCCTAGTGACGGCTCAATTATTGTAAAGTGCAGGTGGTTGTTAAATAAAAAGCTAGATGTGAATGATAAAGTGCGGTATCGTGCCAGACTTGTAGCGAAAGGATTTGTTTAGCGCCGTGGTATTGATTACGAGGACACTTTTTCTCCTGTTGTTAAACATTCTACATTAAGAATGTTGTTTGCACTCAGTGTACAGTGGAACATGGATATTACACACCTAGATGTAACCACTGCCTTTTTGAATGGATGTTTGAAAGAAAATATTTATATGTCAATTCCAGACGGTTTTGTAAATGACATAAAAGGAAAGGTTTTAAAATTAAACAGAGCCATCTATGGGTTAAAACAATCTTCTCTTGTATGGTACGAAAAAGTAAAAACCTGTTTATGTAACTTGGGTTTGAAAATGAGTGAATATGAACCTTGCTTATTTACAAAAATGTCTGGAAATGTTAAAATAATTGTCACAATTTATGTTGATGATTTTCTGATATTTTCAAATTCTACCAAAGAGACTGAAAAATTAATACATGTTATGAGTTCTGAATTTAGATTTAAAAAATTAGGTCCTGTTAGACGTTACTTAGGCATGAGAATCAATGTGGATAAGAAATGTAAGACAATAACAGTAGATCAACAGGAATAATTATATAGAACAGTTACTGTCACGATTTGATATGTCAGATTGTAGAACTGTAGATACTCCCATTGAGAGCAAATTGAACATTGACAAATCTGAAGAATGTGCCCCAAATGTTCCATATCAAAGATTAATAGGAAGTCTCATGTATGTAGCTATTTTGAGTAGGCCCGATATAGCATATTCTCTAAGTTATCTGAGTCAGTTCAACAACTGCTATAATGAAAATCATTTCAATTATACTAAACGGGTACTAAAATATCTACAGATAACCAAACATTATTGTTTAAAATATTGTAAAGGCAATGCAGAGCTTGTGGGTTTCGCGGATGCGGACTGGGCAAGTGACAGTCTGGATCAAAAGTCTTACACTGGCTTCTGTTTTACCATGAATTCGTCTGCAATTTCATGGCAGAGTAGAAAACAGAAGACAGTCTCACTTTCAAGTAGCGAAGCAGAATATGTTGCTCTATCAGAAGCTGCCAGAGAAGCTGTTTAATTACAAAATTTAATATGTGAAATTACTGGAAAACATTGTGTTATTAAATTAAACTGTGATAACCAAAGTGCAATTAAATTAGCAACAAATCATCAGGAACACAATAGATCTAAACATATAGATGTTCGTTTCCATTATGTTAGAGATGCAATAAAAAATAATTTTATTGAAATAGAATATATTTCAACTCAAGAAATGCCTGCTGATCTGTTGACCATTGGTCTCTTGTCCACTAAACATTACAAGTTTATGGAGATGATAGGAATTAAAGGTAAATAATATATCTTGTTATATGATGGAATCTTACGTTTATTTTGTTAAGTGGGGATATTGTTTATTGTAACAAAATATATTTAATCTGTGGTAGTTTTGTATGTACCCGATACTTAAAAAATAAAGTTAGTCGATAACTAAAAGTCATTGTGTTTTAATAAAACAGTCCAGAGCTCTTTTTTTTTTCTTGACCGGCACGAGTTCAAGCGAAGTTGGAATTTGTACACTCTGATATCTAAGGGCCAACGGAAGTGCCTGCCCTCTAACCTTGAGTTAACTGGATTCACCTGAGTTAATTCACTTGGGATGATTAAGTTCACTAAAAGTAGAAGTGGACAAAAAATATTTTAGAAACGAATAACAAGATAACAATATAATAAATAAAATAAACGAACAAACAAATAATTATAAATTTATTACAAAATAAATTCACTTAACTAACCTAACCCAGTCATAGAAAGAAGACCCCGTCCAGCAGTTCCGTCTGCAGCATGGAGCCCATATCGCTGGCGGCGTACCTCCGGATTGTTACCTCACTGTATTGCTAATGAAATACGTTGTGAGAGGTAAGGGCCAATCCTATGGTCACCTGAAGCGTCGACGAATCGTTTAGTCACTGCCCGCATAAATGATTTCATGTCAGCTGACCAGGAACCCACTGTGTCTACCGCAAGCGCTGCAAACTGGTAGTATTTAATTAAAGACGAGTATTTGCGGCGCTTAATCTGGTCAGCTGCAGCGCCAGCTTGAGAGTGAGTCCCCTGGATGTGGGACTGAGCAAACGTATCAATTCACTTGTCAAATTTGCAAGATGTTTTAAGTCAACTCAATTCCCCTGAGGGCAATTGGGTTTACTGAGAGTATACTTAATGCACTCGCGCCCAACCACCACGGGTGAATTATGTAGGTATACGGAAAGTACACCTTAGACACGACTAACCACTGGCGAATTAAGTGAACTGAACGTGTACCTAATGCATTCGTGACCTGCTAAAGGTGTATTAAATATACTTTTTTGACAACTTTATTCCCCTGATAGGTGCATTAGGTTGACTGAAAGTGAACTTTGTACCCTCGAACCCAGCCAAGGGTGCATTAGGTATCGTTTTTGTCTACTTTAATCAGTATCAGGGGAACTCGATAGGTGAATTAGGTAAACCTTGTGTGCTCGAATCCAGCCAAGGGTGCATTAGGTTGATTGAAAGTGAACCTTGTGCTCTCGAATCCAGCCACGGGTGGCAGCAACAGGGATAGAACTGCGCGGTCGGTCGGGGAGTGACTTGCGCACGGTACCTGTGTAGTCGGGCGTGTAATCGAAGTCTAATGGCGCACTGCGGGCGCCGTCAGACACCCGCTTCAAGCAGATCTTAACCTGAGGAACAGAAGTCGGTTTAGGAAGCTTGCTCGTCATCACATCGCTGCTGGTATTAGTGGTATCATCTCTACTTTTTGCCATTTAAATACGAATTGCTAAAATATAGTTACGTATGAGCACTTGAGCAGCAAAAGTATGACATCGATAACAATTCGCTTCTGATAGGTATGAGATATGAGTGATATCAGCTCTACTTATATTGATATAAACTTTCACGCTTCTCACACATGAATTATACTAAACGGAACTTAATCGCGTATAATTAACTTATTTTATTTACCTCACTGAGGTCTCCCGACGTTTCGAATGTGTTGCAACGTTCATGGTCACGGGTTTACTCAGTGAGGTAAATAAAATAAGTTAATTATACGCGATTAAGTCCCGTTTAGTATAAATTATCAGCTCTACTTTTTGGCAATTGAATACGAATGCTTTAATAAAGCGCAGCAAAAGTATGACATTGATTACAGGACGCGTCATCCATAGGGCAAGTTACCTTAACGTTTTCCATGCAGGTGGGGTCGCGGTAGGGAGGCGCCTGGAAGGCGATGGCGACCTGTTGGTCTGTACGCTTTGATGGCTTATTTCGGAAATCTTTGTTAATTATTGATCATTTTCTAAATCAGTAGGATTTATTAAAAGGAAAAAATCCAGCAGAATCTTTAGAGTAAGCCATAAAACCTTAATCAAGCCTTTGCGTCGTGTTAAGGCTAAATTCACACTAATTTATTTTACACTCCTTAAATTCTTTAAGTCTTTGCGTAATTAATAAATATTATTTCTTTATTTATTTAATCGTATGGCATTCACTTATTTATAATACGCAAACAATAACACGAAACTATTTAAGGTACATGTCGGATTGAACAAATGTGGGTTGACGTTCGAGTTAATACCCACAGACTTAAATCGTATTTTTAATACCTATAGATGTCAATGAGTAGTAACTTCAGATCAAATATCTTTGAAGAGAAAATGCATATTTTCCAGTAGAATCCCTTGGTAAAGTATGAAATCTTAAATAAAACGTTATACGATAATGATGCTTTCAATGATGCTCCGAATGCACGCTGTTAAAACGTTGAAACGAATCGCATTCTTATTGAATGTAGTTCAGCCAAGATCAGTGAGTTCTTCCAATATATCGCATTCTATAGTTAATAACTGCATTTACAAGTTAATAGCATATGTTAGTAAATCAAGTTGAAAATGTGACCTGGGATGTTGCTCATACCAATAAGTATTGTCGAGAAATAAAATGGCTTGCTACTATTCGTGTACCTACTTCACTCAAATTTAGTAAAATCGTGATAAACTTTTTCATTTTACGACTTTACTCAAACAATAATACGATAAGTAATTAATTGTGTTTACCCTATTCCCAAAATACATAAAAAATGTAAAAGAAATATCTTGTTTGTTGCTTCTACAGAATTACGTTATTCATAAGATGTAGTAAATACCCTTGTTCACATATAGTTAAAGGGAATATGTGTTACGAACGTATACCGATCATGAAGGAGCTGGTTCTGTATACAAACTCAAAAAAAGATTTTTTTACATTTATCTAAATTTTCAGAATTAGAATCAGAATCAGAAAATTATTTATTTTCCTTCAAGTTTGTTTTCAAGTGTTTTGCTACTTCTTTCTCGTAAAGAGCTCAGTAATCAAGTTCCAGTGATGAATACCATTAACACACCAACGATGAATGTACAGCGGTGTGTTCAGGCTATATTTATTGGGCCTAACAGAACTTGGTTTGTATTTTAATTAGATGAATGGAAATAAAGCGGATTACATTCAATTTTATTTTTGGAAACACATGACTACCTACACTAGTTTTTTTTATGAAATAAAATGAAATGGACTTCAGAACGTTTTCAAATTGAAGATTCTCATAGTATTTTATAAAACTGAGCTTTTCCCATTTTTCTCTACTTTCCCCAAACCCCCCGCCATACATTAAGTCTCTTTAAAAAATCGTAACTTCATTTTCTTGGTTGTAATGGGTTACAATTTCTTCTCTCTAGAATTTCGAAAGTGCATTCTGCAAAGAGCTGTTAAACCAAACCGTCGAACCCCTGAAAGCGCTCAACTTTCTGTTAGCGACGCTGGAACAATTGTAAACAGCCTGTAACAGCCTCATTAATATTAACTCCGTCGCCGACTCTCATATCTTATTCATTCAAGCGGAACACGCTTTATCTTAAAGGGTCTTGTCAGTAACGTATGTCAAGTAGAGGATGTTCGCATGTGTTAATGCAAAAGTAAACATGCGATGGTTGGTAGACTAATTCAGAACGTATGTTGTCTTGGTGTCCTGTTTTAAAATTGTATTTAATGATTTGTTGAATCGATTAAAGAAAAAGTTTTAAGCGTGATTATTCATATTCTTATTTTCCTGTCTCATACCTACGTCAAGCCTCAGGGATTTACTGTCTTCTAGCAGGGATAGATAACTATCAATCCATTGGTTATGCCCGTGCAATACAAATAATTAAGTACTCGCTGTTAGCAACCGGAAATATTATGCCTGAGTGTCTCCCCAGGAGGGCGGCATGCTCTTCAGATGTCGGCCGTACCGTCTTTCTGGATATACTTCCGGGAGAGTTGTTTGTCATGATAATTTCGTCAGCAGTTGGCATCGACAATGCCTTCAGTTTCCTACTAACATAGATGACCCATGGATCCCCTCATTCTTTTGCATAGACCAAGCATGTTCTCGTGATAATTCAGCACTACAACGGTCGATGGCACTGTCTTATGTAAAGTCACTTGTTTCAAATAATTTCTTCTGCATCTTCTTATCTCCTACACCCATTTCGCGAAGAAACTAACTTACTAACACGACACTAATTTGCGAATTTCCGAGTCAAAACTGTTAAATGATTCACCTTCTTGAACTCTATTGTGAAAATGAGTCGTGTTTATAAATTTGTTTTGTTTTAGTTCAAAATATCCATCATAGTGTTTGATTTATTCTTCATATTTTGGGTTTGCTGTCTCTTCTTTCTTTAATACCTACATAGAATAGATCTTATGCAACTTGCTTCATACAGTTAAGCAAGATGTTAACTTTTCTAGAATCGCTTACTTTTTCGAAAGCCGCTGCTGATATAATAATTGGCAATTGTTGTTTTAAATTTCTTCCATTTTTGGTTAAGATCTCCTACAGAGTCCAGCTGTAAGGGACCAGGGCCCCATTTCTCAAAAGCTTGTAACTTGTAACACAAGCGGAAGTCACTTTCTAACAGAAGGAGTGGAAAAGAGGCGTCCGCTTGTATTACAAGTTACAAGCTTTTGAGTAATGGGCCCCTGGTATTTTATATTTAACCGGACTCGCCATAGTAAAGTCACTTTTAGTTGAGTCTTCTTTTTTTCACCTGACATCTTACTTTAGAAACAATCTAGGTTCTGCATATCGACTGCGCCATTTTAATTCGTTTTTTTTACATGAAAGGGTATGATTGAATGGAACATACTTTGTACAGATCATTTAATAACGTCTACTTCTTCTTCTTCGATATATTTGTCCTTAAATGAGCTGAGTGACATATTCGACAGCTCGCTGTCAAGATAACGTCTGTAGCGGGACAGGCTCGTAAAAGAATATAACAAGACTTAGATGTACACGGACTTAAGAAGTTGGTTGTCATGAATATTATAAAGAGTAAATAAGAAGTATTAAATAATGTTTTGGGTGCTTTATTAATAAATACTACACACTGAGCCATTGGTATTATACGAGTATGCTTCAAATTTGTAACATTTTGAAGAGGAGTATAACTAGAAAATAAAGATAAAGTGATATGCGTGTCACTGCCTAGAAGGAAAACAGTCCAGAGCTCTTTTTTTTTTCTTGACCGGCACGAGTTCAAGCGAAGTTGGAATTTGTACACTCCGATATCTAAGGGCCAACGGAAGTGCCTGCCCTCTAACCTGGAGTTAACTTGATTCACCTGAGTTAATTCACTTGGGACGATTAAGTTCACTAAAAGTAGAAGTGGATAAAAAATATTTTAGAAACGAATAACAAGATAACAATACAATAAAAAAAATAAACGAACAAACAAATAATTATAAATTTATTACAAAATAAATTCACTTAACTAACCTAACCCAGTCATAGAAAGAAGACCCCGTCCAGCAGTTCCGTCTGCAGCATGGAGCCCATATCGCTGGCGGCGTACCTCCGGATTGTTACCTCACTGTATTGCTAATGAAATACGTTCTGCCCTCCTAACGTAAAGTGCAATAATTAGGTTCAAGCTACTTTCGAGAAAAAGGCGATTAAAGATTTTATTCTTGTTTTGTCTATATCTCCCTTATTATGCATGTTATCGACTTGAAACTTTGACTGGAATAAAGATAATATTATGTAGCTTATTCTGACATACCTAAGTTTAATTAATATATTTATTAATGCTATGAAAAATAAGAAAAAGCACTTATGTTTAGAATATTTAATTTCCAAATGATATATTTTACTAGACATAACTGCAATATGTAGTGTACTTATTGCAGTCATCGCAAGTAAAACAAGATATTACATTTTTGGGTAGCAAGTAATAGTTAGCTGCAATGTATTTTCGAATCATAAGTGCAATAACTATCGTACTTATTGCAGTTTTAATTAGTGAGACGTTGTAGTTGTAGCGGTTAAGATTAGTACATGAGCAAACCAATAAAAAAATCTACCAATTATGAAAGCGATAACTATACTTATTGCAGTTTTAGCTAGTAAATAAGGAGAAATAAATTGTAACCTCGACTAATTATAAAAGTAGTAATTTTGCTTAGAAGTATTACCAAGCTAGCTATAAGTAGAGTTATGACGTTCTTTATAAGTAAGTCTTAAATCACTGCCTTAGATATAGCATTTTCGCTTAATAAAAATATGTTAACCCTGGTAGATACGCAGAAACTGTCTAAAAAGAAAATATAGAACTCGTTTTGCTGATTACGAATATGTATATAACTCAGTTTGACCCAAAACTCGAGTTATTGCACTTTTCGTTAGGAGGGCAGCGTTGTGAGAGGTAAGGGCCAATCCTATGGTGACCTGAAGCGTCGACGAATCGTTTAGTCACTGCCCGCATAAATGATTTCATGTCAGCTGACCAGGAACCTACTGTGTCTACCGCAAGCGCTGCAAACTGGTAGTATTTAATTAAAGACGAGTATTTGCGGCGCTTAATCTGGTCAGCTGCAGCGCCAGCTTGAGAGTGAGTCCCCTGGATGTGGGACTGAGCAAACGTATCAATTCAGTTGTCAAATTTGCAAGATGTTTTAAGTCAACTCAATTCCCCTGAGGGCAATTGGGTTTACTGAGAGTATACTTAATGCACTCGCGCCCAACCACCACGGGTGAATTATGTAGGTATACGGAAAGTACACCTTAGACACGACTAACCACTGGTGAATTAAGTTAACTGAACGTGTACCTAATGCATTCGTGACCTGCTAACGGTGTATTAAATATACTTTTTTGACAACTTTATTCCCCTGATAGGTGCATTAGGTTGACTGAAAGTGAATTTTGTACCCTCGAACCCAGCCAAGGGTGCATTAGGTATCGTTTTTGTCTACTTTAATCAGTTATCAGGGGAACTCGATAGGTGAATTAGGTAAACCTTGTGTGCTCGAATCCAGCCAAGGGTGCATTAGGTTGATTGAAAGTGAACCTTGTGCTCTCGAATCCAGCCACGGGTGCATTAGCAAAATACATCCTCTGCCACGCTTTTTTGTATTTAACTGAAGACATATTTTAATGTGTCCGACAGGAAGTTCACATGTAAAAATTACTAGAATTATTTAGATATTTGCAAACTATGTCAATGAAATAACATTTTATTCAATTTAATTAATGACAAAAGATTGGTACGAGTACTTATATATTCCCTATTGACCTGAGTTCACACTATTCCTAAAATGAATCTCGCCTCTCGCTTTTAATTAACCTAATTTATAGAAGTAAACACAAGCACCACAGTTGGTAGGTCAGGGGTTAATAAGGGACACATTCAGTAAACTTAATTCACCTATGGTTGGGCGGAAGGGCATTTAGAATACTTTCAGTAAACTTAATTCAACTGTTAAAACCTCTGAGATTTTCTTAGGAGAATTAAGTGCATTTTTAGTCTTTTTAATACCCCTGGACAAATTAACCCAGTTAAGTACAGGCCCTCGCTTAAGAGCTATTTTGTAATATTTATGAAGAAAGAGATAAAATAAAATGAATTGAAATATAATTTAAGAATTGTTCTAATAGTAATATTTAAAAAAAGTCAAAAGAAACGCATGTATTTGGAATTACCAAAGATTATGAATACGTACAGTTCAAAAAGATGACCGATTGGAATTCCACACTTCCATACTAATATGATAAATCCGAAAGTAACATACTATTCAAAATTAATGGTAAGTATGTAATACATTGATGGATAGTAGACGCCTATAAGCGTAATTCTATTGTTATTTCAATTGTGTCTGGAGTAGTGCCCATCAACGTGTTAAAATACTTAAGTTAACATTTTATTTGCAAGTTTTTTAGTATCTACTTTGTAATACTGGACTAACTTTAAACTCGCCTTGATTTATTTTAAACAAATAAAATCGTTTTTTTTGGTTGCAAAGCAGCAAGGGAATCAAGGAACCTACGATGAGCGGAAGTGAATAAGTTTTTCATAGAATCTTTGATTAGATATTTAGTTTCGATCACTACTGCAAAAAAGTTAACAAAACCCTATTCGTTGTACAATGTTTACCTTAAGTTAACAAAGCAGTGTACTTAATTAAATAATCCATTAACTTCGAATGTGTGCAAGTGCGTACCTACTTGTCTTGTAAATGAAAACTTCAGCTATAACTAACATTGAATCTAGTAAAGTATACTTGAAAGTGAACATTTAAAATTGATTTCTTACAATACCAGTTAAAATAAAATCCACTTCTGAAACCATCTTCCTCAAATTACTTTCTTAAAATCTAGGTCAATTTGTTTTTTAATATCTGTCTAAACATCAACAACCCAGGTTCGTTTCCGTTCTTATAAATGTCCAGTTCTGTACAGCGCTGCATCCAATCAGCCAAATTTGGGAACCTGCAATTAGTATGTAGGTAAATAAATCTGATTTTTCTTCCTTACCGATAGCACAGAATAAATAAGTACTACGTACAGAAGGTTCTCTGTAAACAATTTCCCTATTTAGGTATGCCGAACATGCCTAAACGTGGCATCCCTTTCTATCGCTTGCAACGTGCTGCGATAGAACGCGTGCGTGCCGGGCAGTGCTAACAAACCGGCCCGACTCGTAGGGCTGTTTAAGTACTTGTAGCGGCGCGACGAAATCATTTATTATTTACTAAATGCATGCGCGGCACTGTTCGCTTATGTCAAAAAACGCAATAAAATAGGGCCTTTTGTCTATGTGTATGCGGTATAAAATATAGCCTATGTCTATCAAGAAGGATATTGAATACACGGACCAAGGGTCTCGACGCCAAATGGCACGAAATTACATTATAATTTTGCACCTTAACATCTTATACCTGAGATGCGACGGGGTTAGTGTGTCGACACAGGTTGCATCCCACACCAAGACCCGTACTCCACGGTACCTATGATGTCTCGTCCTGTCTCTAGCTGACGTTTTTTAGGATGTATTACGGGCAGCATGTCCTGAGAAGCGGCCCGTGCTCTTATAAAAGTATAGACAAGATGAAAAGTGCCACCAAAGCCTATGGTACTCACACATTGCCGTCGATAGCTAATATCTCGTTTAACGTACTGATAGTAGCAACGCAGCATATGTCGGCCACAGACATTTCGTCACCGGCCAGCCACTGAGTCGCAAGGAACTTATCGGTGAACCCGTATGCGTTCTCGATTTTTTGCAACACTTCAAGCTTGAATCCTTTTTCACCCCCAAAAAGTACTGGCGCCTGAAAATTAATCAACGAAATATCTTGATCAGGTAATCTCGTCCTATAGGGAAGTAATAAATTGGATGAAGCTCGACATCTTTTTACCACCATCCAAGTAGATTACTTGGTGCCAGATAAATAAGGAAAGATGGTTTATTGGTTAAATTTAGTATGATACAATAGGAAAAATATATAACGCAGGGTTCACGAGGAATTAAATAAACAAATAGTATAAGCGAAATTCCGACTTTATATTGAATTGAATATTCCTTATATTGTGTTTCCTTCTTCTTGATGGTCTCTGATATTGATACATCATTGAATTGGTTATGGAGTCAAAGAAAAAAAAACAAAGCCAGCAACTTAAAACGGTCGGGTCTATTACTAAATATTACTTTGTCAAATTTGTTATATTGTTATATTTATTAGTGTCTCACAAAACAGTCGGACCAGTTTGTCTCTGTGATCATAGTACTATCGACAACACAGCTAACTGACCATCCGTGCACTTTATGTGCATTGAATATGTTTTTATATAAATACAGGATGGTAAGTTAACTGTACTGATGTTTGTACAGTATAGAGTTTTTAACTAATTTAAATAGGTTTGAAACTATTTAAATTAGTTAAAAACCTACTCTAAGATGAGATATATATTCATGAAGAGTCATATTCTTAATAGGTTACCGTAGCTTCTCGTAAAGCAGGAAACAGGATGCCACTATCAAAGTGCATCTTTTGATCGATCAAAGCCCTTTGTTTTGGCTCCGCCGGATAGATGGAGTCGTTGTCAGCGTACTTGTTTATCAGGTACGTCGTAATTGCGTGGCTGGAACGAAAATGGTCTAAAGTTTACTAAGATTGTTAGCTACTCTGCATAGCTTAATATACTAATGTCGCCCAGATTTGCGATTCCACGCATCCCGTGTTAATCAGGAAGCACTCATTGAAATGTAGGTATCCTGAACTGACATGACTGACCGTTGATACTGAGCGCTAACAGCTGATACCGTACCGCATCCACACGGCCAAATGCGAGTCGCATGAGTTAAACGTTAATAAAATAATGATCTTTTCTTAATTACCTTCTACAAACGGCAGTGATGTACAAGTACGATTTATTGGAAAAACAATATGTGAAACAATCCAGCAAAACTCATTAAATGTTGTCTTACCTATCCCATATTACGAAATCATCGTCCACCATTGTTGGTACTGTGTGTTGTGGATTCAACTGTGAAGTTAAATTTCTATTAATCAATATAAACCACCGTCAACAGCCTGAACCTGTTACTGACAAAATGAGGATGCATGTGACATGTAATTAGACTACCTTGATAAAATCTTCTTTGAGTTGATCCTGTTGTAGCAAATTGACGTCAATATATTCCACATCAGGCAGGTTGATGGCTGCAATCACCATGTGCACTGCTCGAACCGGCGGGCTGGCGTCTAACTTGTACAGAGTCACCACCATCTTTGAAGGATCTTCAAAAAGAAGTGCATTTAGTGAACACCAAGTACTCTATAAATACATCTCAACAATACATTATTAAGTATGGCTACAGTTTCTGCTACCATCACGCGGGCCGAATGCTAGTTTGCCACTGTCGTAGACACTTTACAAATACCAATAAGTACGTCAATAACTTTGCTATGTTGTGTATCCATTATGTTCTCTTTGACGTTGCCGCTATCTGCTAATTGTGTTTGCGTATTTATTTTGTTTGAATTGCTTGTATTCGTATTCAAGTCGAACCACATTACTGTTGTACATTACCTAAATGAAGTTTCTCTTTACTATGATGACCTGTATTTGACTATGTTTTTGTTTAATGACTGCTCGTTGCAGTTTTGAAATGAACAATAGTAGATTGTGTTTCAACGGAGCAAAAATATATATAATATTTACGGCGAAGGTGGTATATTGTAGGTACTACTTTCCTAGCGAGGGATTCCGAAATAGAATCTTGTGCTTCATTTGTTTGCTTGTGGATTCAAGTGTTTACGCCCAAGACCGAAATAATTTTGCTACCGAGTGACACAATTGCCTTTCTTTCTTCTATGAGGAAAATTTAAATCCCTCCATTCCAATTGAGGGCAACAGTTACTGTTATTTGAATAGAAGAATAAGGGAAGAAAAGTACAACTTTGGTCCCTTTTTATAGCAACAATGACTCTTTTTTGAATATCAGGTGGTAAAATTATTTATGTTATTATCGTTTTTAGTTGTAATTGTCTGGCCCCTGGTATGTTCATTGTCATCACATCAAAATGACAATTATTGTATTCAACGAAAAACTATTTTTAACTGCTAAGATAATATTAAGCTTCCGATACTAGTCTCCTTCTGTCTTTATAAATAACTACATTAAATACAATAGCAATAATAACTAGTTAAAGCTCAACAATTTTTTATAATATTTAATACTCACTTCTTACTTCTACAACTATTTGCAAACGACTATACTGCACAGGGTCCACTCGTGTTGTGAAGACGTAATCCACCTCGTTAAAGCATTAGGTCTTGATGGGTAATATTGATGGATGCGGCTTTTAAAATGTAACAATTTCAGCAACAACAATTTTACAGGTTTTTTAGGCATGTTTTCGTTTTCTTTTATTCTTTGGCTTACTCAAAAACTGAGAGGTTATCTAGTAAAGTGTCTGTAGTCTTTTAAAGTGATAAATCAACGTTTTGTAGATATTTTATTATTGTAATTGTGTTTAACTTTGTATGTTTAATCTTGTTACTATTTTTTAAGTATTTATTCTTTAAGTAACCTAGGGACCTACTATGTATCAAAGCCAGTTGTTGTCATTTAATACCTTTAACACTTTTTGCGCAATAAGTTTTTTCTCGTAGGGTTCTATTTTCGTAGGAGAAAAACTATAGTTAATTTGCTTTAAAGCTAATATTTATGCGGTGAAGTTACAGAGGGATTAAACGAATTTAAAATTTCTGTCGTGTATTCAAATATTTTGTCAGCATTTACTACTGTGTCCACGGAAAGATGTTCTTCACTTGTACTTTGAAACTTGTTACTTACTTTATTCACCTCTTCGTTGCTAGGACGCTATGTCATCGTCACCTGAGAAGACGTTCTCGACCAAAGATTGTAAATTTTCATTATCATCAAATCAGCAGAACGACGGCCACCAAAGGGTGCCACAATTAGATAGCCTCATTTCCGATGCGATCACGCAGAAAAACTCTCGGCATTGCCCTAGAGCCCTTGCCCTTTGGAACTTTGTGCCTTCTTATTAGGCGAATAGTATGCGCCCACGGTTCGCATCGCATCCAAAGCGGTGGGAACATTGGCACTGACGAACGCCCTTCTAAGGATGGTGGAGTCTACGGGGGCCCCACAGGAGACGCGGCTATGGCACACACAAACCTCAGACCCGAGCCGGAGACCGACGGCTTTACGGAGTGTGGATGGGTCTATGAATGTTCCGGTATTAGGCGAGGGATAGGCGTGTAGCCAGCCTGACTCTGGACTGGATACAGCCAAAAGTCTAGCTCGATCCCTGCCTATCGCGTCGTCAAAGAGTGAATTTAAAACTGAAAAAGAAACTTAACTATATAAAACTTTGCCAAACAATAATTTGCGAAGTAATATTTTGACATAGGAGATAATGCCAACTGATCAAATGCGAAACAATAATTTGACTAGTGATTTTTTGCTAAATGAACATTTGGGAAAAAATGTTTGGGAAGTGACACTTTCGGAAATAATTTTTGCCCATACAATAGAAAACCAACTGAAACAGAAGCTATGGTATCCCAGGCCCTTTGTATTTTAGGTCGGGATGGATAATTTGGGCTCGGTTTAGGCATTCAAGGCTTCAACCAGGCACGCAATCTCGCAGTTTGTAGCCGGGGAGACCTTTAGGATTTTACCGAGATCTGAGGTGCTATGGATTTAAGCCAAGAATGCCGGCAGAGCAATACTGGAAATTTTGCGAGTATCCAAACCACCGTACCTTATCGGTAAGGAGGCTTGGGTCCATGCCTGCTCACTGAAACGGATGTTAAGAATGGATTCTATTTGGAATTTTAGAAGTAGATCGATAGGTTGGATAAGATGGGGGAAACAGGGCAGCAGTGGAGCAGGTAAGTAAATTTGGGGATGAGTAAACAACATTTTAAGACAAATAGAGCACTCTGCTGCTAATTTTGGTAAGGCGGTTCGAATGGTAATTTGGAAATAGAGTTACTCAAAAGGGGAGGGATGGCTTCATCAAAGATGGGTGAACCTAAGAGATGTAAACTTTCTTTAGGCACGATTTGTATGTCTCAAACTGTTGATGTCATTTAAAAAAAATTGTTAAGCCGATGACGAATCCACATATCCGAAATATACAACTCGCATTTATTGAGGTTTAATTCGAGGCCAATATCTGCGAATTTGTTTTTAATTTGGACTAAATCTACCAGAACAGTCTGTGAATTACCTCCTAGGGTTCCATCGTCGAGGTACCATACATTTAATTTCGAATTTAGGATGTGAATTACCGAATTAATAGCTAAACTAAAAATAGCTGGACCGAGGGGATCACCCTACTGACAACCCACTGTCGAAAGAATCTCATTGTTTTTGTGCATTCATTTAGAAGGTGAGTGATAACATCGCAGCAAAAAGTTTTTTTTCGTTTAGCAGGGTGTCCCGGTTGACCGAGTTAAATGCATTTTTGACATGTAATTTCATAAGTACCTCACATGAGCTGAGTACATCGCCATATTCCATGATCTTCGCCTTATCCATGTTCATTTTTCCTATTGGATCTTACCGTTGCAAGCAGCAATTTTTGTTAAAAGTGTTTCCCCGTTCCTCTTAAACATGGCAATACTGTCCAATTTCATTTGTATTCCGGAATGAATATATTTGTAGTTTAACTAACAATAAGTACGTACGTACTGACCCCCTTTTTCCTCAAACCTTGTTAACTAAAATGGTATATTTCAACAATCACAAAAAAAAATTGTTGGCTGGTTCATCGAGACTCGAAGACGATACTGTCACGAACAATTTACCAGCGTCGTATCCGATGGACCATCGTAGACTTTGACATAGGTGAAGAAATTAGTAGGTATACAACAATAGCGTGTGACGTTGTCAATTGTCTAAATAAGAAGCCGTCTAATCTGTCACGTTGAGAAAACACCCTAATCATCTAAGTTGGTTGGAATAAATCGCCGTAGCTCATTCTCTCACACACCAAACATCGATCGATATTCTAAAACCACCACCGTAAAATACTCTACGCATTGGTGAAAACTGCATAAAAATGGTTCCAGTAGCTTTCGAGTTTATCAATAACATACATACAAACGTACGCGGCCGGCGACTTTGTTTTATAATATGTATGTATAGATATAGATGTAGGGGTTCGATAGAGTTCAATCAATTTGAGTTAATTTCTATCCGGGTGTTGCGGCTACTCAAAAGTTTGGTCCACAATCTCTTAATTAATTATACTCTTTAAATATTTTTTGTTGACTGGGAAGTTGACAAACTCATTCTGTATGGGGCGGGACTTCAAAAGATACTAAGCATGTTGTGCACTGCAAATAGATCGCCTCGTTAAAAATAAAGTTTGACATGAATTCGACCGTATATTTTTATGGACTGCAAATTTAAGCACACATGTTAAATACCGTAGTATAAAAATAAAGTGTTCTCGCTTTAGTAGAATCTTGCAATCTGTTGTTTAATAATCTACACGTTTCTTTCCCTCAGTCGTAGAGCACATGTTTGACTGGCTCTCTACCCTATCCATTTTTCTATATTCCTTTATGCACCTAGTTAGCCATTGTTGACAGACCCACTCCAAGGTCAGTTTTATGAATATCAGGCTCGGTAAAACGTTATCGCGTGCATATTACTCCATTAGCCTTATTGATATGTGTCGAACAAAACAAATACATTTTACCATGCCAGTTGACACATTGTTTACTTAAAAAATTGAATGATGGCGTCTTTTCGAGTAACATAGTGGTCTAGGTATTCACGGCTGAATTCGCTTAATAAATACAGTTGCTCAATTCACTAATTACTCCCCGGAGACACGTTTATGTTAACGCGCACGAGATAAAGAGATGGGAATACTTTTCGGAAATGATTATTATATTATCAGCAGGCAGCTGATTTAGACAAATATAGTTTATAAAAAAAAATAGGAGAGTTTTCTTGAAATTAAATATTTTTGCGCGATATTTGAATATCGTGACAGGAAAAAAATACATCTATAGTATTTGAGAAAAAAATACTTCGATACAAAAAATAAAAGTTCACGTTTTGAATTAAAAAAAAGTTATAATACTTAACTGTTCAGTGTTCATTAAAAAAACAAATTCAAATCAGAGACCATGAAAAGTTTTTAGTGTCAAAGTTTCACCATTTTTAAAACATGCAATTCCTCTTTCAGGAAAATACTTTTAACCCCACTCCTGATATCCCCCATATTCTTATTCCACCTTGGTTATTCAAATGAAAAAGAGATAGTTTAGCCACATTTTTCTTTTAGACAAGTAATAAAACCAGTCAAGTGCGAATCGGACTCAGCAACCGAGGGTGACGTACTTAATTACAAATGTATAGTTTTCAGATTTTTCCCTGTACTTGTAATATAAAACAATATTACTTACCAAATTTCATAGGTCCGGGTCAACGGAAAGTACCCTATAAATTTTGATTCCCTTCAGTGTCGAACCAAACTTTCTTTGCAGCATATAAGGCCGTATCTTTTTCTTCGTTAACATACTCGTAGAAGTGTTGTTTTTTCACAGCTTCAAGGGACTGTAGACTTAAGTACTTATATGATTTTCATTTCAAATGGATACCTCCACGAGTCCTCGAGATAAAGGGTCTTGACAGACAGACAGCCAGACGGACGACAATGTGATCCTATTGAGGTTCCGTCTTTTTCCTTTGAAGGCACGGAACCCTAAAAACAAAACCGTTTGTCTTGAAATTTTGCTCTTTGTAATATAACATGTGAAATAAAAAACATGGTTCATAAGCCAACATGTAGTCTTAAAGATAACATAATGCTTAGAGTATAGATCCGACGAGTGTTAAATTTCATTCAAAGTTCATTTCGTTAACTTTGTTTCTGAAATGTTTATTATTTTTTTAACTAATATAGATTCAAAATAAATACCCAAATATAAACTAAGAGATTGGCGTGTAGTAATTTGTCCTATGCATATTTTACTATTTCAAACCACTTCAGAGTTTTCAAGTTGCCAAGAAGTCTAGGATTGGAACACAATGAACTCGGAATGCGGAGTAATTAGTTATGTCAAGAGCAACTGTCCTTGTTCATTAATTAGGTATTTTTTCACTTGGTTCAGCGAACCAGAAAAGTCATCTACCAGTTTAGGTTTAAAAACGGTAGACCACTTTCTTGGTCGGCACAGTCTTGTTATCCAAAACCGTGTTTATTTCAGCTATGGTTTTAATTTTTCCAGGTTTAACAAAACTACATGAGATGAAAATAAAAATAAAATATCAGTCATCATCGTCATTAATAAATACAATTATTATTAATCTTATATATAATATAAAACTCTTCGTTACTAATCTATTGACAGATAGCGCACAGCCTAAACCGCTAACGATATAAGCATGAAATTTGGAACATATATTCTTTACAGTACACGTAGACGTGTGCTAAGAAAGGATTTTTCGAAATTCAACCCTTAGGGGGGTGAAATAGGGGTCGAACCGTTCTATGGAAATCGTTAATTTGGAAAGTTATAGACTTGTATCTTTGTATGAAGGTTTCTTACTAAAAAGCAAAACAAATGATTTAGGTTTGCTATAAAAATGCATCCCCTCAGGGGGTTAAAAAAGAGTTGAAAGTTATGTATGGGAAACATGTCGTTTTTAAAGTTAGCCATTTAAAATTTTGGTCACACAGCTCCTAATGTACAGTCAAAAACATTGATAAGGGATTTTTTTTCTAATTCATCCCTTGAAGGGGTTAAGATAGGGGTTGAAAGTTCACATAAGTAATGTGTGATTTCCTAAACCGCTTAAGTTATAAGCATGAAATTTGGAACATATATTCTTTACAGTATGTGGACGTGTGCTAAGAAAGAATTTTTCGAAATTCAACCCTTAAAGGGATGAAATAGGGGTCGCACCGTTGTATGGAAATCGCTTATTTGGAAAGTTACAGACTTGAGTCTTTGTATGAAGGTTTCTTACTAAACATTTAAAAAGCAAAACAATCGATTTAGCTTTGCTATAAAAAATCATCCCTTAAGGGGGTTAAAAAGAGTTAAAATTTTGTATGGGAACCATGTCGTTTTTAAAGTTAGCCATTTAAAATTTCGGTCACAAGCTCCTAATGTACAGTCAAAAACATTGATAAGGGATTTTTTTCTAATTCATCCCTTGAAGGGGTTAAGATAGGGGTTGAAATTTCTCATAAGTTATGTGTGATTTCCTAAACCGCGAAAGTTATAAGCATAAAATTGGGAACATATATTCTTTACAGTACGTGGACGTGTGCTAAGAAAGGATTTTTCGAAATTCAACCTTCAAGTTTCCTTCAATTCAATCATCAGATTCATGTTCTTCGTCAGACGAGATTCCTAGGGCTGAAGATGAGGGGTCTATAGGGCGTCCTAAAGAGTGAGAACCAGAAAGGGATTTAATGGTTCAGCTACGCCTTTTTGTGGAAGAGAACTGGAGGCATCTAGAACAAGAAGAAGAATCGGATTGAACATGTATATAAAGGTGGTGAACCTGCAATGTTAAGTCTGCTTAAGGATTAGTGGCTTGTAGAATTATGGCTATTTGTGGATTGTTTGGGGACCAGAAAGGGGGTCGAACGTGAAGTCAATGAGAAAAATCATTATATTTCGGTGTAATTTTGACTTCCTTTCTACTGATATGGTAGGTGACCTAATAAAGATTTTACAAATGACAGAACTAGTAAGGCAAAATCAGTACATAGAAGAAATTTTAAATAAGAATCCTATAGGGATCTTTTGAATCACCGCCAGTGCACGAACACACTTGCAATTCGAATATCAAACAGAGTACGCACGGATGCAGTCCTGATTCATCTTTTGAGTCCATCTCCATCCAGATGGCCTAGCCACGACATTGGTCTAAGGCGACCGGCAGCGCGGCGTGCGGGGTGCGGGGCGGCGAAAACGGTCTAAGCTGTGAGCATGCCACGACAACGCAGTGGTCTTAGCGGCGTCGAGCGAATGGGACGTACTCAAAGGACGCAAAATGTCATTATCAAAAGTGGTCCTTCAGTGTCTCGAAAGTAGCTCGTATTTTATTACAGACATTTTAAATGCGAGAGAAGGTGTGCACGAAGTAAATAAACGCCGGTACCTTGAGTGAATTCAGTACTTTGTACAATGAATATAGAAAGCAGCCGCAACTTGTGTTGTGGATGCTGTGCCATCCACAAAGCAGGCCTATATAAAATTTCACTGATAAACGCCTCTGTGTCCAACATCGCGGAGCGAATAAAACAAAATATTTTGTATACTAAAACTCCGCCTGATCCGTGCCGCCGCTAAGACCGTTCGCGCCGCTATGACTCGTGGCATGGCATAAACCGCCAGTGTCTTTGTTCTCACCGCTCGCCAGGTAGCTCGCCGCCATAGCCGGTCGCGCGAGTAAATTCGCGCGCGATTTAGCCTGCAGCGAATTCTCGTGGCATGCTTATTTAGCGGTCTTGATTTTGTTTGATTCGCTCGCCGCTGGTCGCCTTAGCCAGTCGCCTTAGACCAATGTCGTGGCCAGGCCAAGAGAGTAGGCGGGGCAAGATCCCACAGCCCCCACCAAGTATGCTGGCAGCGGTGGTCACCCCCGTCGCGGTGGTGGCGGTGGGAAGCACTCGTTGCTCGTCTTGCTGCTGGTGTCGCGCGCGTAGCTTAAGTCTTCTTCCCACGACGATGAAGTGAATGAAGTGGCAATAGGGAGCCGATGGTGGTGGGCGTGCGCGCTGTCGAGAATTATTGTGCTTATCCGTGTTAATTTATTTATTTTATGCATTCGCTGATACATCGCTTTTGGTCACTTTCGTTGTGTTATTTGTTAGTTGTGATAATGCCCCTGAATGAGTATTCAAAAATAAATCATTAAAAAAACACACAGCATCTATTTTTATAGTGCAAATAAAATGGCGAATGAGGTAAATATATTTGACCAGCCTGAAAGGTTAATCCTACCTACTATCCCTGTGAAGCTGTATAAGGTTTTAAACACATATATATCGTTCTAAAATATTTATTGTTAGCGTATTAAACTAATAAAAGATGTCTGAATAAATAGATACTATTTATGCAATTCCTGCCTAAACTTATTATTGTTTTACTATTTTTATCAGATAACACTTAAAAATGGTGGCCATATATTTTATAACTTCATCAAAAACGAGTTAATCCAGTTCGGGCCGCGGCTTGCGCTCAAAAGTAATAAATTTTACTTTTAATCTGATATAGGAGTGGTCAATGGCTTGAACTGAAAACTGAAACCGAATATTATGAACGAAAAATATCGCGAGCAAGCGGGAATAAAATAGTTATTTACATCCTGTGTAAAATGTATGGTGTGATGACGTATCGTTTTGTTATGAAACAATGTGCAGTGAAAAATATTATCGAAATCTCTAAAAACATAAAATTCATCTATGAGTTTTCAGGGACACTGCGACACTTAAATAACTAGTTTTTTAGTATCTAGTAATTTAAGTAATGGGCGTTTTATTTAACTATTTTTTTCATCTTTGCTAGAGCTGCTTTTTTAGATTGCTTAGTTGCAAAGCCTTTCGCTCTAGTTATTGGCGTTTGTCTTTAAGTCTAGACGTCCTAAATTACTTATGAACTAAGTATAATAATTTGATGTAAATTAGGCTATGTAGCGATCGTTCTTGCCCAATGATTATTATAATTAAGCCGCTTGTTTAATCCGATAAAAGCAACAATGTTTAATTGTTTAAGGTATTCCAATGAATGCTTAATAAATTTTAAGAAGTTTACTGACTTACTGTGCAAAAATAGATACAAACAGTATGTAAATATTAATCATCAAATAAGTATTTAAAGAAACGACAGAGACCTATTTAATAAATCACTATACTTACGACGTAAATAAGCACCCAGAAAAATACTATTTTTCGCTTTTGTTTATGTTTCACCCATGGAGAGATTTAGCAGTACTAAAGTCTGGACAAAATACTTGCACTGAAGCCTTCAATTTTCTAAAAGATCAAATTAAGGCTGGACTTGGTTACTGAGAAATGTAGACAGAATTCTTAAATAACATAGAAAGAGCGTTTGAAATGATTGAAGAAAAAGTAGCGGAAATTGAAAGAGATCGACAGGAAGATGATCACGAAGATGATGGTCTAGAGAATCCACTGGACTTCTTACCTGTTAAAGCTGTGAATGCAATGGAAGATTTTAGAAATGCTAAAGTGTTGGTATCTGAAGATTAGCTCGAACCAATGATAGAAGGTTTAAATATAGACCAACAGCGTATTTTCGTCAAGATCAGTAAGACTTTATTAGATGAGTTTGTTACAAAACAAAACCCTTTTCTTGGCAAATAACAAAAACAAAGTGAGTTCGAGCCTCGTTTGCGCCTTGTAGAGCCAAAAAAATCATCTGTTACAAAAATACAAAAAGAACATCAAAAATTGTGTATCATATAAGATACAATGTGAAGAAAAGGGTTAAGCAGCGAATGAATGAGTTAGTTGCAGTTAGCTGCACCCACTGGTATTGCCGTTTTTAATCTAAACGGTCTAACAATACATAGGCTCCTACAGCTATAATAGTAAGGGTTTATTGTTAAAACACATAAAAATATATAAAAATACATAAGGTACATTAAAACTAGATTTAAAATTAAAATTAAAACTAAAAATAACCTAACTAAAACTAAAATACTATACATACCTTTTTTTTTATTTATTAAGTATAGGTACGCATTTGACCCCTATCTCGCCTGATGGTAAGTGATGATGAGGTCGAGGGTGTTACATGCATACCTAGATAGTGCCTATTCAGATACCATACTATGTATTTACATCGAGCCATCGGTTTGTGGTCTGTGAATCGGTTCCATAAAGAGAATCCCTAACAGTGTATCGCTTGCTTCTGATGCACCACATTCTTTGTTATTGAGCGCTCAGACATACATTAAAAAGCCTACTAGCGAGAGATTTGGTAGAATTTATGATGTCAAAAGAGTCTACTGTGACTTTTGTCACTATTAGTTGTATATTTGGTAAGATAATAATTTAGTACAGTTGTCGTTTCGCCTACATACTGTAAATCTATGTTGCCATTCCAAGCAAGAAGGATTGCTGGATTATAAGTCGTTAATGTAACGAAATTCTTCTTTGCGTGGTATATTATAAAGTCTATTAGTTTTTTAAGTTTTCCTAGCCACTATTGATTCGGTTACACTGTTAAACGTTAGAGATTCGGTTAGTGGTCGTGGAAAAAATCTGTCAACCGTTGTAAAGATTGATTTTCTTTTTTTCTTTCGTAAACAGTATGACTGTCGAACAAAAGCAGGCTTGCTCGATACTCATCTTCAGAGCAGTAAGGATCCCCGTTCGGAGCGCTAGTGTAGATACTGAAATCTTCCCAGTTACGACATACATACTCTACTACAGTCTCACGCAACCTATTGGTTTGTTGTATATCACTATACTCTAACAAAGAATATGCAATCGAATTTCGTGGCAAATTACGTTATTGTTAATGTATGTAAATTGCCTTGTGTTTGTCACGAATAAATGTATCTTTCTTTCTTTCTTTCTTTCTTTCAAATATTATAATAATACTTACTTACTTAATCTATTGTCTTTAGAGACGTATATAGTCTCTAAGCGTCAAATAAATAGCAAAGTACACTAACTAACCTAATGTCCTCGAAGATGTTTAAGGTCTGCAAGCGTCAATGACAAGAAAATCAATCTATTACAGGATAATGTTTCACACGTCGATTGCAAGAAAAACACTAGTTGGTACCTACTTATGTAGGTAACAACCCTTGCAAGCATGAACAGACCGGACCCCACAAACAGCAGCCCATCCAACACTTAAGAACCGCACCAAGGTCCATTTTTTTCAAAGAACATACAGGCATTTAACTACCTTCTTCATGTTCAATTGTATAAAGTTGTGTTTCCATGTTGGTAAACCGTCAAATTATTACAGTCATTATCATCATATCAGCCGAAAGACGTCCACTGCTGGACAAAGACCTCCCCCAAAGAGTGCCACAATGACTGGTCCTGCGCCACCCGCATCCAGCGGACCTTTACCATCATTACAGTGCATAATATAAAATATACTTAATAAGCATAAAAAGAGAATGAAAAATTTACAAAAATATGTAGGTATTTTTTATCTGTCAAAAGCCAATTTAAATATACCAATAGAATCCTTACAATTAAATTTTAAAAAAAAATGTATAACTGTAAGTAAACAGTATTTCACGACAGAAACAGTAATTTACGGTTAATAGGAAGATAAAATGCTGTTTCTGTCGTGAAATACTGTTTACCTACAGTTATATATATATATTTTTTTTATTTGTAAGGATTCTATTGGTATATTTAAATTGACCCATATCATATCATATTGTCATTATACTCTATCAATTTGTACGAATCGTTTTGGCTGTCGCTTTGAGGGTCCGTCCGTCTATGACCTTCGTTTATGCAAACGAAAGTCAAAGACGGGCCAAGAGTTGCATGGATCAAGAGTTGTATGGGACAAGCTACAATTGGAATTGTAGCTTGTCTCATAACACTCTTGATCCACTCAGAAAACTGGTTCGAATGGCACCGTGTTTATTTTTGACAAAATGCTAATTTATGATGGGTCTTGGATTAGAATACTATTGGATCTAACAGCGTCATAGGTAACCTTGACATGACGTGGTGGTCACATCGACTGGTTTAATTATTTACCGGTTAATCTATCCAATCGATATGAGAACTACGTCCATGGCAGTGTTATACCACTGTTAAATCTAGCAAAGTATCCCAAACGACGACTACATGATCATACATTTGGACGACCGGTTAGCCTAGTGGGTAGTGACGCTGCCTACGAAGCTGAAGGTCCTGGGTTCGAATCACGATAAGGGCAAATATTTGTGTGATGAGCATGAATATTTGTTTCTGAGTCATGGAAGTTTTCTATGTATTTAAGTATGTATACCTATTATATTTATCGTCGTCTAGTACCCATAACACAAGCCTTAATGAGCTTACTATGGGACTAGGTCGATTTGTGTAAGATTGTCCCCTAATATAAAAATATATAAAAAATACATTGTGCAAGCAACAGAAAGAGGCAAGCTTTAGGAAATACATTTCAAAATACAGTACAAAAAGTAATTGCACACCTTAGTAACACTGTAGTACTTACAGAACATAATCAATACCTACAAGTAGAGGCAAACAACAGATGGTCTTATCGCTAGAAAGCGATTTCTTCCCGACAATCTAAAAATACCCGTATACCAAATACAACATGGAAAACATACCTAATAACGCCTGAATTCGATTCGTCTCTTTACCATCCCAATTCTAAATAAAGTTCCGTACGCTCATTCTGACACGTTAGCTCAACGCGCATTGAAGCTACTGTGGGGAACAGATTGAAATTTCCCAATCACTCAAGGAAGCGACGGACAAAAATATGCCTCGTTTACAATTAAACTACGCCCTCTATGAGTAGGCTTGAGATTTGGTTATCTGTTTGTCCAGCCTTGTTAACTACAGTACGAGTAGAAAGATTGTTATACTGTGTAAACTGCCCTCTATGTTGTTTCGTGAAAATTTCTGCAACGGGGAAGCTTCTTATTTACCATTCCATACAAACACAAAAACCCAGCCATCTATCGAATAGTGCTGTAAACAACAGTTTTCACATGTTACGCTACTCACCAACAGATGTCGCTTTTTATAATACTTGGCTAATGCTATCTACTACAAGAGGGCAGTAACAACCCAGTTTTAATTCATTTGAAAAACATTCTGCAAAACCAGGCAGGCTTCTAATTACACTAATTGGACTAGAGGCCATTTAATAACGTAATTGAGTAATTTTACTGGCTGGCATTATAACACCAGCCGTGAACCCTTTCATGCCTTATATCGGAGTTTTCTCGACTATTATTTTATCATACTCGTAATGTAGCTTACTTTTTGTACTCCCAAGTAAGTACCTTAACAACATCTAAAGATTTCGCGTGGTAAACCCACGAGACCAATATGATTAAGATTGATATAAATATTAGAGCAAATATATATATCTGGTTTAAGAACTTTATTTTTTCTCATAAAGAATTACAAATTCACTTACATGAGAAATACAGAAATTAAATAACATTTCCTGTAGTTAATGCTAAAAACTAACGAGCAGACGGTGTTAGTTTTATAGATAGTTACTTGTTTGCAGTGTATACTGTACCTACTCTTACTATTTGTCTTATTATAAGCTTTTTGAACTGCCATTGTATTTTTTTGTAGGGAAAAATGCGTGTCAAATCTTGAAAGTCAAATTTTATCAACTTCCCTCTGTCCAAAGGATTACATTTAGTGCACTTGTGTAAGTGGGATGACAATGCAAGAAGGCGATTAAAGCATCTCCTTGATTATGCAGGATAACGACATTGTGTTTGTGCTTATTGGAACCCTTAATTCCAACAACTAACCCATCAACGAGTATTTGATGAATGTGAAAAAAGTACAGTCGGTTATAAAAGCTCGATCCAAAATTAAAATCAGACTCGCTATTACTATAATAAGTATAATAATTTCTTAAATATAGCCTGCTGTAAAAACAAGATTCTAGGTTCAATAGTTTTGACTCTGCGTCAATATATTTATATACATAATTTTTTATCCAAAATTGAAAAAAAAAATTGTAATTAAGATCGGTATATTTTGATAAGTAAACTTTTTTATACAGGTGGTTCAGCGACCATACAAAACATTTTTTGACATTCGCAGGCTAACGGCGTGATATTTTAAGAAACTTATGTAACACACTTTCATAAATTGGCTTTCCATTTGCGCGAAATTCCCCCTTTCCTAGAATAAACTTGTATAAACTAGAAGATTTTGAGAAATTAGTTTGTCACGTGATACTTTGGGAAAACTCAATATTATTGTATTACATAGGCAACCTATAAATAAAATAATGAATATTTCCTACATTACCTAAACGTTCTGGGTACCTAAGCTACATACCTATTCTATGTATTGCCTAGGTATTATGTAGAACACCGGATTATATAGATTTCCGTTACATTATATTTATTGGTAGTATATCGATATAGCTAGACTAGCTGTTGCACGCGACTTCGTCCGCCTAGAACTTGTTACCGTCTTAGAAAAATGATTGCTATGCAAGTATTGTAGGCGGAACCTTCTTATGCTAAAAGACCTAGAACTTTCCATCTCCATCCGCCGTCCCCATTTGACGGTGTTAGAGAATAAAGTATTTGATTATCCAAAATGAACTTTTTAAATTAACAAAATAATCCGCAGGTTAATCGAAACATTACCTTCTTTTCGGTTCTGGGAGCATAGCAAGTCTAACTTAACCTAACCTACATTTCTGGTAGCAGTCGGATTATGTATTTTGACTAATAAATGGCTGACCATCCTACTAATATTATAAATGCGTAAGTTTGGATGTTTAGATGTTTGGTACTCAATCACGCTTAAACGGCTCAACCGATTTGGATGAAATTTTGCACGAATATAAATTATAGCCTGGATTAAAATACAAATAGGATAGTTTTTATCCCGGGTCCACGCACACGAAGTTGCGGGCAGAAGCTATTATAGTATGTATGACCTAAGAATTCCCTCACATCACAATTTACTTGTTCCTCATACATACTTCCAACCCTTTCCTTAGAGGATGAATTTTAAGAAACGCTGTAATTTATAAACGTCCTATAAACCTGTTTTAACTAAAATGGCGTTAAAATTCGTTTGTCCTTATCTGTCACTTTGACATTTGTGTTCGTAAGAAAGGGACAAATCACATTTTATTTAGCAGATGCATTTTAAGTTTTATGGGCTAGTCTATAACCGAAGTTACAGATCCCTTACTTTAAAATTGTCTTGTTCCCCGTACAAACATCCAACTCCCTTTTGCCCATTTAGGGGGTGAACGTTTTTAACCCCTTATGGAATCAATTTCAAACAGTGTAAAACAGAAGTAACAAATCTCTTACTTTAAAAATGTCTTGCTCTCCATACAAACTTTGAACCCCCTTTTATTCCCTATAGGGGATGAAGTTTGAAAAACTCTGAAATCAGTTTTGTAGTCTTTTAACATAGATGCAGGCTAAAACCGAAGTTACAAATCTCTTACTATAACATTTTCTTGGTCTCCATATAAAAACCTTGTACCTATCCCGTTTTAACCCCCTTAGGGGTGGAACTTTTCCAAAATGCTGAAATAACTTTTTTTTATTCTAATAAGAAATCTTTATTATACAACGTTTTAAGTCTCAAACTCAAAAAAGAGTGTTTCTCATCGGAACCTAGCACCCCTTTTTAACCTACTTTGGGATAGACGTTTCGAAAACGCTGGAAAAACTCGTTTATATTTTAATTAGTAAGCTTCCTACAAAATTGTATGTCTCTAGCTAAAAAACAAGTTTAATTTTTTACCCCTTTTTAACCCCCTTGGGGGTTAATTTTTCCGAAACGCTTAATGTCCTTTTTTGTATTAAAATAAGTAATCTGTCTATAAAGTTTCAAGTTTCTAGCTCAAAAGGAAAAGTTTCCCTCATACAAACTTTGCACCCCTATTTAACCCCCTTAAGGGAACAGGGAGGGGGGATTTTCTAAAAGGCAGAAAGTCCTTTTCTTGGATTCTAATAAGTTATCTTTCTACAAAGTTTCAAGTCTCTAGTTCAAAAAATAATGTTTCCCCCTTACAAACAAAGCACCCCTATTTAACCCCCGTAGGGGTGGAATTTTCAAAAACGCTAAAAGAACTTTTTTTGTATCTTAATACGTAATCTTTCTACAAAGTTTCAAGTCTCTAGTTTAAAAAATAATGTTTTCCCCATACAAGCTTTGCACCCCCATTTAACCCCCTTAGGGATAGAATTTCCAAAAATGCCATCTCATCCCTTGCCTTAATCATAAAAGGAAGTTCTGGTGTAAATTTCAACTTTCTAGTCCCAGTAGTTTCGGCTGTGCGGTGATGAATCAGTCAGGAAGTCTTCTTTTATATATATAGATTATACATAAATATTTAAAAACATAATAAGTAATCGTCAGCCACGTAGTTTCTTTTTTTTTCTCAAAGCCACATTTAAGTTGTTCGTGTGCATTTTGTTATCACACAGTTTGGGCTCAAGGATTTTTTTTTACAAAAATAGTCCTCGCTGAGTGGGTAGGTAGTTGGGTCGAGTAGAGACCTCTACAGGCGAAAGTAAATTTACACATCCACGTGTGTCACAACATGATGCAAACATTATTATTTATGGCTTTTCATGCATTAGTAATAAGATTTTTCATGAATAACGGGGTGAAAGCGGCGTGTTTTTGCTTATCACTTTTGCGCTAGGAAAAACATCGCTATAAAAACTCGTGTTGAAAAAACGAGGTGTCTTGTTTCTTGTTGGGCTACTTGTAGGTTTTGATGATTATCGAAAACATATAATATACGTGTGTATATAAGAATATGAATCACCCAGATTCACCGTCGTTATAAAGTGTTTTTTGTGTTTTCGTAATGGGTTGAAATCCGCGTTATTGGATGGATAAAAGCAGGTTTCTGATAGTCTTCGATCTCGGTCAAAGGGACTAGTTCGGTCTTAACACCGGGCGCTCTATGGTTCAGTCTCTCTACGTCGCGGTCCGAAAACATATATGTAACTATGAGTCGCTCATACAGTTGACCATTTTATTTTTAGACAGCTTGATTTTGATTTCTTAAGCTCTGTTTCGCTCATAAGTTTTCTAATTACACACAACTAAATTAAAGGCCGCAAACAGTTTTAGAACGTTTTAAAGAAACTCGTTAGTTTCGTTCTACGATGGAAATTTAATTTGTGACCTACACAAGCCTAGTTTCTACTTAAACACCGTAGAAAATATCTAAATATTCAACGATGACAGAAAATGCTTTAGATTAGAACCATCGCAGTTGTCGCCTCCAGTCTTCATCGATAAAATAAGTTAAGGCAATCGCTCTGTCTGTTGTATTTGTCTGTCTGTGTGTATTTACAACTACAAGTAGTACCTCATCCCTCCAAAATGGAGATTCGGTTAGAGACTGGGGAATGATTAGTACAATTAAGCTGCTCTTGACGCTTAAGGTCACTAGGCGGGCATCGATTATCATCAACTAATTCCAACAGACCAACGAAGTAAAAGTAACACACCAAACTCACATATTGCAAGGAAATAAAAATCGGGCGATTGAATGTCAAAACCCTTAAACCAAACGTCCAGTATTGTGCTGCGCCTAATCTTCAAACTATGAAACGAATTCGTGACTTTGCATATCTCATCAATGAAGTATTAAACGTAAGCTCTTTAAATTCTAATAAATATTGATTATATTCGATAAAACAAACGGAAAGTTCACCTGCGGTTAAGCCAAAGAACCGTTCAGAAGCTTTTAATGTTTCATTTTAATAAGCAAAGTTAGGTAAGTACCTGGAAGGCGATGAGATGGAAACTTAATGGCCTTAAAGTTATCTTGAGTAAACAGAGTTCCATTCCAATTCTTTTTTTTTTCAGAACCTCAGTGCTTTATCTTTGGCTCGGGTTTGAATCAACGTTTAATTGGTTAAGTCGGAATGGACTATCTTTAATCTCTATTTCTTATAGAATGTTTTGCAATCTTCCTAAGCATTCGCTTCGAATTCGTTAGAGGAAGGTTGCCACAGGTATATCAATTTTTTTTTTTTTTTTTTTTTTTTTTTTTTTTTTTTTCATTTCATTTATTTATTTCACTGAACAATATCAATTGTGTTTGAAATAATACATAAAATTAAACAATAAAAAATACCTTAACTAAAATTACGTGTAGTGTAGGTAAATATTACAAACGTGTGGAACAAATCATTATCAAAATAAAAAATAAATAAAAAATGTCATAAACGTGTCAAGATAAAATTATTAAAGTTAGAATTCCAAGAATAGGTACATGTCCACATTATTAACTAATATAACAATAATATTCAATAAACAATAACAATAAAGTATAAAATTAATTTACTAAATCTCACAAACAGCTATGTCGTTAATTTTATTAAAGCCTAAGTACATTTTAGTTTTTCACATGTCAGTCTGAATTACGTCGATCTTTGTTATTATCAGTCGATCTTTCTTAAAATTTGCTGCGTTGTTTGAAAATGAAAAAGAAGTCCGCTAAATCTGGAAATGAGTGCTTTTACTACAAAAAATTGTACTCTTATTAATTGTGTACAAGATATTGTATTATTCGGAAGAGCACCCCCAACATAGCCCAGAAGCCAATTTTCCATACCATATGGTACGATATTGTTCATGGGAACAGTGTATGTATGATGAGCTTCAGTATATCGCGAACGTTCCATTCACACGACATTTGGACTAAATTACAACACACGTAATTTTTTTTTCACAACAGCTAACATTCGTACGTTTATCTTTCCCCCCACGGCGTGGGTCGAGCCTATACGTGTAAGTGGGAGTCTTCCATAAAATATTATGATCCAGCATGTATGGTATTGGAGATATGGTCAGTGTACGAATAATCCATACATCGCAATTTACCATCTTTGCTACATTCAATTAATCTTAAAACATAAGTATACTCCAAGCTATGTAGTACTTATAAACTAGTGCCTCTATGAGCTGTCGCGTGCCTTCCTTTTTTTTGAATGTTTTTAAATAACAGCTCACAAAATTTAACAAAAATCGGTTTAGAAATGCGACCTGTAGAGGAGAACAGCCAGACAGCGGCCAACGTGCCCAAGCTGAAGCATAGAACTTTGTTCGCTTGGCTCGTTTCCCTTTATGAGTGGCTCAACAACAACAATCTCACCACATTCTCAGAGCACCAAATTCTCGTCTCACCACATTCTTAGCTCACCAAATTCTCATCTGACCACATTCTCAGCTCACCATATTCTCATCTCACCATATTCGCAGTTGACCAATCTGTCCATATTCTCATCTTACGTCCTGCTCAGGTTATTAAAATCGCAGCTCACCATGTTATCATGTTAATATGCAGGAAGGAAAAAAATCACGTTTTTTCACGACGGGGTGACAAGACATCACGTCATTGTCAGCATTCAGCTCACCACATTGTCATAAATTGACTGTTATGTACAAGTGTACAGACAGTCGTGTTTTGAACTTTTTGACACTTTAAAAGAAATGAAAGAAAGAAAGAAAACATTTATTCGTGACAAAAAACAAACAAACTGTAGACACATACGCACATACACATTTGCCACGAAATGGTCACAACTCAGCGTAATGCTGGCAGGGCCAGCGCTGGTCTTCCGTTGTGGCCATTTGGTGAGGCACGGAACAATGCCACGATTACACACAACTCATTAAACGCAAAAATAATAATAATAAAAACATAAAAAGACACTTAATAACTATCAATGACATGGTCGTGCGGTAGGTACTTAATATTAAAAAGAAAAAGGAAAGTGGTAATGTAAATATTGCTTTTCTATGGTAAAATTGACGTATAACTTACTAACGCGTGCTGATGCAAAACAAATAGGTCAAGGACCATTAAAAAAAACTATTCTAGAAGAGAAAGATTTTCAAGAAGCAGTGGATTATTGGACTTATTTCGAGCACTGTGCGTTTACAGAGTCTTATACTTAAGAATACGCTGGTGAGCATACAGCTGTATAATAGGATCTGCTAATAGTATTAAAAACAGTGTTACCGTAGAACCACAAATATAAGTTAAAATAGCTATCTGTAACTGCATTTTGATGTCACTGGCGATTTTTCAGTTGGCGTTAGCTACCTCTGTCGTCGAACGGATATTGTCGATGTACCTTATATACGCCAAAAAAAGCTGCAAATGGTTTTAAAAGCATGAACATCGGAACGATAGATCTTTAGGCCATGCGAATCAATTTGACCCGTAGCACGAAAAAAAAACAAAAAAGGAGAGGAGTTCTGACTACTTATGACGTCATCAATTTTTGGAAAGGATTTTTTTTTTGTTCTTATAAATATTAAATATTATATTTAATATTTAATCACATAATTATATTTCAGTCACTTGTTTTAAATAAAAATAAAAGTCCTTTTCAATACATACCAAGTTTGAGCTCCTCCAGATATGATTCGGTTGAGTCATTATTTTTGAATTTAATCGCTTATGCCACCCTTCTAATGCATTATCTTCCTATTTTTTTCGCCGTAACAGATGAAAACTTCTGAAGTTACTTTCTTCTGACACTGTTCGTCTACATAGGACCTAAATAGGAAGTATGTTTCGTTCTATGGTGCCATTTCCCAGATGCCTAAATAGGCTTCAGGAATTAATTTTATGGGGAGCAGGGCTAATAACGTTGAATGGTGAGTAACATATCGGCCTTCCGCTGTATTAGTTAGGCCAATGTTTTTGCTCTTTCTCCAAATTTCGTTAAGAAAATTATAATAGCAGCCAGTAATGATCACGTCACGATATACTTCTTCAACAGTTTATAATTATATCATATGAAAAGAAATGAAATTTATTGACAACAACATGTTATATACAGATACGAGCCTTTTGGTCCTGCCTGAGCTAGGATGACCTGTGTTACAGGTACCCAATAAATTAACAAGTGTGAAAATAGAAACATGCATTCGTACAGAGTAAAAGTCTATATAGGTTTATTTATTTTAAGTTATTATATTAATAAAATTATGTAGTGTATATGTTGTATTTGATGGTTTGTTAAAAGTAAGATAGGAATATAAATAATGAATAATGAACCCTCAGCTAATTTTCATACATGTAATATTATGTGCAATGTACCAGAGTGGCACATTATATGTAATATATTAAGGGTTTTTATATGACTCAAGGGTTGTATCAAATGATCGTTATTGCGACATTCAAAGTTGGCTCATTCCGGGTTGCACAGAGCGGTTCCACAACACATCGGGACCGCAAATACCGCGAGCCATCCGGTTCCCTCTTAGACACTGCAACTACGCGACATTGCTCTGAATAATACAGCTGTAGACTTGTGCCATTATAACAAATACTTGTAACTGTCATGAGACTGGTAAACTATTTGATGTAAGTTTTTTCGCGAGCATTCAAAGTTAGTAAAATATGTTCCATCTACTGAGAAATTCTTCTCACTCAGGCGAAGAGATTCGTCGGCCATGTTGACCTACGATGGGGAATAATCAAGATAAACTCAGATGCTTACCTAATTATGGCTCCAAAACTGCCTTACAGTTTCTGCCGCGGGAATAACTCCAGAATAGATCGACTTTACTTTGCATGTCAGTCTAAACAAATACCTAATGAACGCGTTATATATAATCCATCAGTTCCAGAGAATATTATTCGTCTCATTATGTTTTAAGAAGAGAAAAAGTTCCTTTCCTGTACATCTGATTATGCGGAAAAGATCTTAGAATGCGTTTATTATTCGCCGATAATTACTAAAGCTTAAAAAAAGAACTAAAAAGTTACTCAACAAAAAAAAATGAATAAACGAACACTCACAAAATTTCAGGAGAATCGTCTGATTCTGATAAATGCGACCTGTAGAAGAGAACAGCCGGACAGACAAACGATTTTCGGCCCAAGCTGAAGCATACAACTTCGTTCGCTTCGTTCGCTCGATCTGTTAAGTACCTGTATCAGAGCTCTTTACTCGTTCACAGCTATGTTTAGATCTTAAAATGAACTTATCGTCCCACTACAGGTATAAAGTCAGTATAAATCCACTGGTTTACCGAATAAACGACTAGACTTGCATCATGGTAATAATGTTATGTCTGCGTTAGGTAATTGCGTTTGGTAATCATATCTTTGATTTTCAATATTGTGGGTGTTTTCATTCACATGTTTTTTTGAAAACGCTAATGAGTAACTAACCCGAACGTTACTAAATTAGCGACAGCTTTTATATTTCACATTATTTCTAAGTTACTACGTGCCTTTTGCAAATGAGCGTAATTACTTAACGCGTAACGAATCGCTATTCGACGCTATCGAATAAAACGACGGTAAGGTATCCTAATTCATCACTCAGACTCAGAGGGGCTGGCGTGTTGGGTATTAGCCTGTCCGAGTTAGATTCACAACCTGTCTCAACTCACCTGACTATTCGTCAGTAGTATAACTTGACCTCGGGGTTTGTAACAACTATACGTAGTCGAAGGTCATATTATGCTGCTACTATTCTGATTCCCCTGAGGCAAGTCATCGGCAACTGCTCCGCTCACTAACCGGTAAGGCTCCCAGGCAGCCTTCTTCCGATTTGGTACAATCGTTTTCGCTACAAGTCTTATCTTAAACTTCACACATATTATGTTGCTAATTTATCTATATATGTAACTAGTAAAGATGATTATTAATGAAGAACCTTGTATATGCCAGTTGGGATACATACCGTTGGTGGAAGAAAGTATCAAGTCATGATCAGGTCGTACTCGGCGTAGCACTCATTGTTTGGTAATATCACAAAATCACGTCAATCGACACTTCGTTCGTTCGTCACTGGGTCTTGCTTGGCCTTGGAGACAGACAACTGCGGCAGCGTACATTTATTTTAGTGAGTCTGGGTTTTGCATTTCTTGCCGACTTTGACTTGAGCGACGAACGTCTTGAAATTCGTTTAGTAGAGCTCTATTAAAATACTCTTGCCGAAACAATTTGAAATCACGCTACAGGTGCCCAATTATTACATAGAAAACCCATATTAATATAGTGACAAGGCGCGACTTGTTTGTGTCTTCCGTGTTTAATTGCGACACGAGTGGGTTCTTGCCTGGAGGTGAAAAGGGCTCGTAGCCGTATGATTCTATGACAGGAATTGAGTTCCTGAACCTGTCCAGTATGAATACGTCATCGGCTTCAAACACGTAGTTTAATGCTCTGTCCACTGTCAAAGAGATAGACATTATTTCAGCATCAGAAGTTAAGGTAGCATGTGGCCCGGTAACGTCTACAATGAAGCTACCTCGGCAGACAAATCATGTATGGTTTAAACAAGGTTTCGAAATTTAATATAAAGTTGCTACTCTTTTGAACATAAATATAATTTGCCGTCGAAACTAAGGATCGTTTTTGTGCCAACGTCCCCACAAGTAATTTGAAGAGGTTGTTTTTTGTTTGGCTCGTCAGACCTCATTATCATGAGGTACGCAGGCACCGTTTTGGGGCTATCCGACTACTCTAAGAGTAATGTTGTTTCCGCCAGTAATTACTGAAATTATGTTAGTTCGGCGGCAGTTTTCTTTCGACTTTGTCAGAGTTAGATGTATGTTGTTCGTTATATGCCGTTACAAATTATTGCCACCAATCGCCATGTCCATAATGTTTATGGCACATGCGACAACGTGGGGGTAAGTATAATTTAAAATCTACGCGCATTCTCACTTTAAGGAATGAGGGAAACCTTATAAGGTCATGCCTTCTGCAGCCCGGGAAACAAACAGGTCGCGTTATGGGGATGGGTGGAATCGGAAGAGCTGTGTCGGCGTCCCTACGGGTTCACGGGGGCTGACTGCTACCCAACATCTATGACACATCCAGTACGGTAGCAAAATAACCAAGGTCTGTAACAAATAGCAAGATGTACTTCATATACATTTTAATGGAAAAACAGAAGGAACATGTGTTGTCACTTTAGTAAATGCGATTTGAATTTAAATACGTTGAGACCGCATCAGACCTGCGAATAAAAATCTAATTTTTTACTTCACACTAAGTAGAACCATAATGGAAAAGATATTTGTTTGCATCTTCTTGAAGTCGGGAATTCAGAATCAATGAATTCCCTGAGACCAGAGGGGTAGTCACGTAACGTTTTGAACGCGCGTTAGGTATATCCAACTGTCATTTTTCCATATAAAAAATTACATTTAGATCTACCTAACGTAATTACAATGCGTTACGTGATCGACCTGCTGGCCTAGCGTGCAGATGTTCTGCGTCAATATAGTGCGATGACCTTTCGCGCGCTCAGGAGCGCTGGCAAATAACGCATTCGCTCCTCGTGATAAAACATCACAACAGTTTATTAAACTACACTATGTAATTTAAGAGTTTCGACTGAAAAAGCAAGCTCTCCTTGGTGTAACTTGTTAGCGAGTAAATGTGTAATGGCTACAGATTTTGCTACCAATTAGTATCACTGATTTGGGTGTGTTTTGGCATGATTGAGTTTTCAGTTATTTCAAATTCTGAAGTAAGTGAACAACATTTTGAAAAATCATAATCATAATAGTTCAGGTACGCACCTTGGTACTTTGCTTACTCTTGTCCTGTAGCTGGTCCTCGGCGTAGTTGTACAGCTCGTACATGGCCTACACTTTTTCTTTTAGTTTCTCATCTTCTTTAGCGAGAAAGAGCACGTACACAGTCTGATGAGTGAGTCTGAGAAAGAGCACGTACACAGTCTGATGAGTGAGTCTGAGAAAGAGCACGTACACAGTCTGATGAGTGAGTCTGAGAAAGAGCACGTACACAGTCTGATGAGTGAGTCTGAGAAAGAGCACGTACACAGTCTGATGAGTGAGTCTGAGAAAGAGCACGTACACAGTCTGACGAGTGAGTCTGAGAAAGAGCACGTACACAGTCTGACGAGTGAGTCTGAGAAAGAACACGTACACAGTCTGATGAGTGAGTCTGAGAAAGAGCACGTACACAGTCTGATGAGTGAGTCTGAGAAAGAGCACGTACACAGTCTGATGAGTGAGTCTGAGAAAGAGCACGTACACAGTCTGACGAGTGAGTCTGAGAAAGAGCACGTACACAGTCTGATGAGTGAGTCTGAGAAAGAGCACGTACACAGTCTGATGAGTGAGTCTGAGAAAGAACACGTACAGAGTCTGATTCTCCGCCAGGTCCCCATTCACAAACCGAGGCCGAGGGCAATAACACGGTCTCCCGAGGGATGGCGGGGGTTGGTGCACGGGCGGCGGATCCCTAGCAGAGATACCGCGCGGCCTCATGCTGCGCCGACAAGGGAGACTTTCCAATGATGTGTATCGCCTCCTTGACTTCTCCTTCTAAGAAATCAACATGTTTTACAATGAATTCGTCCACTCTTAATCTATTTGACTTTATGGCAGCTTGGCATAAAGTATCTTTTTAGTGTTTTAAAATAACTCTACATTTGATGAAGAAGGTATAAGATTTTCAGATTGGTATATATTTACCATAAAATTATTCCACAACGGAAGCTGTCGAACTAATCGAGTTAGTGTTGGTATCAATGAAGGCATGTAGAATAAATTTTCATGTGCTGACACATTATCATCATCCTCTGATAACGTAACTAATATTTGTCACGAAACCATTGCGGAATAGAAGCATTGTTATCTCTAGAGTTCAATAATTCTGTATTAAACTCGTCCTTATTGCTATGTTCAAGCATTTCGCTGTATTCGGTTTCTTGAGATTGAGCGATTTTCCTAAATGTTTAAGTCTTAATTTGGCTTCTTGACATCTTTATCCATCATTATCATATTTATTGATAGAAACTATAACTATATCTGAAAAATCACTCGTTGAATTTCTACATATTGATCAAGAGTTTTAATATATGTAAAATGCACTTACAGTAAAAAACAATCGTTCTCGAATCCACATTTTTGAAACAAAAGAGATTTAAAATCATCTTCACAAAGTGACTCGTGTCGAGGCGAACAACATTCTTGTGGTGTTTTCTTGTCACTCTCTAACTTAAGGAAGCATTCTGCAAGGTAATCATTGGTAGAACTACGATTAGTAAATGCTTTAATTGTTGCTCTTATCAAAGCCGAATAATCTTCTAAAATAACTTGATTCGGGACTGATTTTGAGCCTCTCCCAGTTTTTAACCATGTACATATATATGGCTTCCATAGTGTGACTACTAGATATCATCTGCAAAATTGGAACACTCCTTTCATTCTGATCACTGTATATTATTCCTTGATATAAGAAAACATGTTTTTTTTCGCCAAGATCAGAAAAGGTTCATTTGTTAAGACTGTAATTTAACCCTTACTTTTTTATTGAAATAAAGAATTCAAATTTTTTTTTTTTTTTTTCCAAAACGCTAAAAGTTCTTTTTTTGTATTCAAATAAGTAATCTGTCTACAGTTTCACGTTTCTAGCTCAAAAAATAAAGTTCCCTCCATACAAACTTTGCACGTCCCTATTTAACCCCCTTAAAGGTGGAATTATCTAAAACGCAGAAAGTACTTTGTTTCTATTCTAATAAGTTATCTTTCTATAAAGTTTCAAGTCTGTAGTTCAAAAAATAATGTTTCCCCCATACAAAAATTGCACCCCTTTTAGGGGTGGAATTTTCTAAAACGCTGAAAATACTTTTTTTGTATCTTAATAAGTAATTTTCCTACATAGTGTCAAGTCTTTAATTCAAAAAATAATGTTTCTCCCATACAAACTTTGCACCCCCCTTTAACCCCCTTAGGGATGGAATTTCCAAAAATCCCGTCTTATCCGTTGCCTACGTTATAAAAAGAAGTTCTGGTGTAAATTTCAAGTTTCTAGCCCCAGTAGTTTCGGCTGTACGGTGATGAATCAGTCAGGAAGTCTTCTTTTATATATATAGATAATGAATAATAAAATAAATAAGCGAGACCCTTCGAAGCTCCGTCGGAATGCCTATCAGTCACTGCGTTGTAATCTTCACCTTTCATTCCCCTTATTTCCAAAACGGATGGTCACAGAGAAGAGTTAATTGTCATTTTATACTGACATCAATTTCACGATACCGAAATTTTCTAAGTCCCTTTGCACTTTCAACTATAGCATAATCCCCCTTAGGGTGTCCCTGGTTTTGTCGATTAGCTTTTCATCAAATTTCATTTCATCGAAAACGTTTCAAGTAACATTTAGTTCACGAATTATTGTTTGGTGTAATTTTATTTCATGACCAGATCATTCCAATTTTTATTTTTTCATAGAATAACTGTTCAGGGAATATTATTTGGCAAATGATTCATTTTGTATGAATTTTAAATGGCTGAACGACACAACAACACAACAAATTTCAGTTGTTCGTAATTTTCTTACAATAGTACAGTAAAATCAAAAAATATATAAGCTCCCCGCAGTAAAAAAACAAGAAACCCCAACAATTGTATTACACAAATCGTTTTTTTTTGTGAAATTGCCCTTGAGGTATTTTTTAATTCCAGAGTTTGTTCTGACATCTGTGTATGACATAGATCTCAGAATCAATATTTGTTTCCTATAAACAGCATAATATGCGGACTCCATAAGTAGGGTATTCAGCAATTGAAAGTTGTTTACTCGGTTTATTGAAACATTACTGTTTAGTTAAAAGTTCCATCCTTCAAGAAGATTTGTCGTTCGGTGAAGATAAAACATCAACAGGCGGCGGAGGAATTACATATGTAGACATAAGTCCGGTTCGACAGGGCTATTTAAGAGGAATAGTCAAGATAAATTATGAACCTATATCAGGCTTCGCTACTCGTTCGTCACTGAGTTCAGCTTGGCCGAGGAGACAACTGTGGCAGCGTAAGTTTATTTTAGCAAGTTTGGGCTTTGCATTTCACGTCATAACAAATAACAGTTTCAATCGTGTGACAATCGTCTTTAAATGCGTTTGGCAGAGCTCTATTAAAATACTCTTGCCGGAGCAATATCAATGTGATTACGATTCAGGTGCCCGTTTATGACCTCGAAGATGGGTTCATCATAAAATATAGTGATAAGGTGCGACTTGTTTGCGTTTTCTGTGTTTAATTGCGACTCAAATGGGTTCTTGGTTGTTGGCGTAAAGGGCTCGTAGCCACATGATTCAATGACAGTAATCGAATTCCTGAACCTGTCCAGTATGAATACGTCACCGGCTTCAAGCACGTAGTTTAACCTTTCGTTCACTATCAAAGAGTCCGACATTATTTCAGCATCGGACGTTGTCGCTGCATGCGGGGTCCCGTAGCGTCTAAAATGTATGAAAAACTAATATATGATTTAAGGTTCGCAAGTTTTCGGAATTCCTGCAAACTATGTGTTTTTTTTTTTAAATTAAATTACTACTCGTTTGAACATAAATATAAGTGCCGTCGATATTTGGATTCGCTTTTGTGTCGGCGTCATCGTACACAAATTGTTTGAAATAAGCTCATCGCGGGTTATGTGGTCCCAACCTAAATGATTCGGGACTGTGGCAGTCTTGGGATAGGCATTTCCAAGCAATGCTTAGTTTTCTTTCTTGCATCCTGCTTTAAAATGTTGAGACCGCATCGAACCTGTGATAAAAATTCGTTTTCTATACATTATAAAATAGTAGAACCATTATCGTAAGGTACTAACATGTTCTTGAATTCGGGAATTTCGATTAATGAACCCTGAAACCAGGCCTAGCGTGCAGATCCTCTGCGTCAATACGGTGCACTTGCCTTTCACGCGCTAATGAGCGCTGGCAAATTACGCATTTGCTTATTGTGATAAAACCAGTAACTTAAACAACAGTTTGCTATAATACAAAAACAGTATTTAACACGGCTGATAACTAGTGGATGAGAGTGGACCTTATAATTGAGGTGTCAGATGTATGTATTAAAGGTAATATTTAATGAAATAAAAAGGCCATGTGACAACTAGCCTCCACGTCAAGGAAAATAAACAAAAAGGCGACATCTCCGTAGAAAAAGGTAGCACCACAGCCAGTCGCCAACAACGGGAACACTATAAAACTACATAATAACAACTATTCTACTATATCTCACTATTTAACACAAGATATTACTATACAATTTTATGACACTAAACGATGCTGATGATTTTAGACGATGCGTTTAGCCTAGGTTTTCTTGTAGGTATTAAGATTACGAAAACTATTTAGGATTAAATAATTTTTTTAAATAGTGTGCCTTGGTAAAAGTAATTGAGAACTGCTGTAGCATTACATATTTTTTTAAAGGGAAAGTTTCTTCGCCAACTATAACAAACGGCGTGGTGATATTAATTGTTGAATTTGGTAACAATCTTCCAGGTCCATTAAGCTATCATCGCTGTTAAGACCCAACAGGCCTGAGGCCAATAAAACTATGGAAAAGGTTTATTTTGTAATTAAAGTACGTATACTTGTGGTTCTAGTACGATTTCTTCGATACGAAACTGTTTGTCCAGTGCAATTTGAGAAACCTTTTGAATTCGTCGGCCTTATTCCTCCACATATCTTCGTTCGGCTGTGGCATCACGTTTTCGGGAAACAATTAATGATTGCTCGACAAGTTTAATTAATAATTTCACAAACGGGAGACCCATTCAAAAATGTAGCGATAGTGTTTTGAATGAAACCTCTTGACGAGTGGGTTTTGCCTAGTAGTAGCTATATAGGCAGATGATGATGTTAAAAAATTAAATAATCGTTAATTCCATATGCACAAAGTTGTTTATGTTTGCTTTTGTGGTCACCTCCTGTGAAGTGCAGTAATAACATATTTTGGGTTTCCTTTAGAGTGAGCTTAAAACTGTAACGTGTATTAACATGTTTGAAAGTAAAAGAGTAGGTTTAAAATTTAACCTTATGTACTGAAATTAAAAAATATGTGATAATGTGAGAAAGAAGCAGAAAATTGTAGTGAAATAATTGCTCTGCATTCCGGGCAAATTAAACCGGACAGTGGGTATCCTCTCGACATTCAAGAATGCTGATTAAATAATATTTCGGGCTATCTTTTTACTGCGTAAAGCCTGCGTAAATCGGCTATTGTATGAAAGTGAGCGGTTACAATGCATGATGACAAGGACCAATCTGGGGGGCAATTAAGCTCGTCACAATCAACTAATATCATTATAGCCCAAAATATTTTATTTTTATTTATTGTTCAGAACACATACAGTCAATAGTCATACATAAAAAGATAGAGGTTAGTTGCTTATATATATAAAAACAGACCTGGAGGTTCATAAATACAAACATTAAGTAAAATATACAAAAGCGTCTTAGCGAGTAGGAAAATAAGTAGGTAGATCACTAAGTATGTTTTATCGATATCAATTTAGATCTCGTACGTTCTTTTAAAACATCAAGAGAGTGCATAAATGGATCGATGTCACAGAAATACGCATTTTGATTTTCATTGCATCTTACTGAATTACATTTAACATGCTACGAATGATTAAAAAAAAAATCTTTCGGTACAACTAAATATACTCGGCGAATCTTTGTGATATGGAACCAATTTTTTTAATTCGGTAATTATAGTCTAAGTATTGGCCTAAAATGTTTCTGACGAATCAGGCAATAAACTATGTTCTCGCATGATCAAACTAGGTAGTTGGCTTATGCGTGAATATTTTTTGGAGTTACCTATTAGTTAAACATTTTGTTGCCCACGGTACATGTGTATTAGATTACTTATCATTTATATTGTTTTCCTTTTTAGCCTCTAGGTCTTAACAAAAAATATTGTAATACAAATTTTTATTATCATTAAAATATACATTATTATACATAGTGAACTGAACTAAATATATTTACAATAACAAATAGCTCATTGAATTATAAACCTAACTTAAAATGTGCACTAAATGGGGGTGCGACGTACTTGTATATACCTTTACACCTAGTCTTGAACTTAGGGCGTCTTAAAGTGTCGGGTTCCAGGAAGGTACCAGTCGAAGGGGAGGGAAAGGCGTGGATCCACTGGCTGGATTTCCGTTCAGCTGCTACCACTAATTAAGACCTGAACTAGTATTTAAACAAGTCGTTTAATCAATTTTGCATAGGTCGTCATCCCAGCTATGTTGGACATGTAATTTTGCAGGAGGATTTTGCCCGGGACAAGTTGCCCAGCATTTCTAGGTTCAGCCAGGCATGCCGTCTCGCAGTTTAAATTAATGTCCCTCAGAGTTTTGTCTACCTGAACGGAAGTGCCATGGACGGAGGATAGAAAAGCTGGCAAAGCGACACTGGTAATTTTGCACGTCACACCCAATGGGTAAGGACGCCTGGGTCCAACACTGCTCGCTAAGCTTTATATTTATGATGAATTCGAGGGAAATTTCATCATGGACTCAACGGGTAACAAGGAATTTTGGTGTTTAAAAAAATACCGCAGTAAAGCTGATTTATGAACTGGGGCACGAGAGCAGGATTTTAAGATTGTTAAGCGTAGTGGGACTCCTTGTCGACCATTGTAAACATTAGGAGTGGCTGCCCTGAATTTCTAAACGATAGGTATCTGTTTGGTTATAAGTAAAAATAGTTAGCACTTGTTTAATTCTTAAATTTAGTTCGAAGCCGATTGACATAAACTTGTTTTTAATATCCAAAAGTCCTATGAGTACTCCTTCGAGGGTCCCATCATCTAAATACCATACGTTGAGTGAGATTTGATACTTTTTTTTAGATTACTAGACTAAAGATAGTTAAACCCAGAGGAGGCCAACTTCCGAGGAAAGTTCGTTGTGTTTGTACATTAATTTTGGCGTAATAGTGTAATATAGGTACTTATATAATTCCGGAATGTGATTTCTCATTTCTGAAAGCAGTGTTTACCGAATTAATAATTACTTATTTATATAAACTTTATTGCACAGTAAAATTTACAATTGCAAAAGGCGAAGTTAATGCCATAAGGCATTCTCTTTCAGTCAACCTTTAGGTTAAACAGAAAATAATCATCAGCTGGTGCGGGGTATGAGAACAGCACAGAAATAAAGTAAACGGGAAAAATTACTGGTATGTTATACTAATAATTCCAATGAATATAATATACCTAATATATATCCATATTACAATTAAATATTACATAAATGTCATATAATAGAAATATAATATAATGTAATACCTGCTACTAAACACTACGAAGAGTCTTAATCTCGAGAATATTCAAGTAGATGCTTGTGCAACTTGCGCTCGAATAAAAATTCACTCTGAGCCTGTCGTATGCTAAAGAGGAGAGTATTCCATAGACGAATAGCCTGCTCAGTGAACGAACTGGACATAGAATTGGAGCGATGATGAGAGACAGTGAGGACAAGTTTACGAGAGAGAGAGGTGAGGTGTGAGATAAATGTCAATCTAGAATTAAGATAATGGGGAACAGTTGGGTCATATGAGATAGAATAAAGGATGGTTAGAATTTTAAGATATCTGCGCTTCCGAATGTGAAGCCAATGAAGTTTTCTCCGATAAGCAGATACGTGATCGTACTTACGGAGTCCGAAAATGAAACGTATGCAGTTGTTTAAGAGCCGATCTAGCCTTTCCAGTAGCCTTTGTGTCACATTGGTGTAGAACACCATGTAAAATAATTTTTTACATCAATTTTGTGTATATATTTCTAATTTAAATTATGTTGTAAATAGTCTTCTATAGTCTCACAGTTGTTTAGTTATTTCTGTTATGCTGTGTAACTAGTTTAAATAAATATATAAAATAAATAAATAGTTGGGAAGATTAGCAGCATAACCATGCGCTCGTGTTGTAGCCTTAAAAATATATAATTGTCTGACTCTCAGAAAGTTTGTTTCTCGATATAGAGCGTCAGCAGAAAACCGGAAAGGTTTCCTTAGCATGACCTTGATCACAGCACGCTGGGCCCGCTCTGCAAGGAGCAGGTGACTTTTGGCGGGGCTGCCCCAAACTCCAATACAATATTGAAGGATTGATTGACACAGCGCCCTGTAGACAAGATATAGTACGTCCTTCGTAGTACAGTCGCGGAGTCGCTTCATTATGTACATACATTTCCTGACGTCAATGATTAAGCCAAGATATTTGACCTGATTTGTTCTAGCTATTGTGCTACAAGAACAGGTGGTGGAGCCATAAATGTTACCTAAATTGGGACAACCAACGGTGTGAATGGATAGGATGTGATGCGAGGAGTCTGAAGAAGCAGATGTATGCTCTTTTAGTAACGAAATCAAGTTGCATAGGTTCGAATTCCTTTTGACGCTTTGGCGAAACGAGTCAAACGGAGATTTAATAATGACAATTACGAGAAAGTTCGCAGCGTTGTCTGAATTGTCAAAGTGAAAACTTTAAAAGTGAGCCACAATTTAATTTGTCAGGCGACAAAACGATTTCTTCATAAAAAATGCACTAAATCTACGGAGTGGCACCCCATCCTTAAGTTATGAGCAGTATAGAGTGTAATGAGAAATTTAATTAATCCAGCAAGCAGACACCGTCAGAGGAAATTGCTCGTTATAAGTTTGTGTAGAGATTGTTATGATGAATAATTGTGGATTTAAGGTTAACGTACATTTATGAACTCACCAGTTCGACTACTTCAATCTGATGAGTTTTCCTATTCGTTCAAAACTCCACTGAAAACCAGCCTCATGACCCAGTCATGGATGGAACTTTCTGTGGAGCGCTCTTTACAATTTATTATAATAAATTTTAAAGAGTTTTTTTTTTAATGCACTTTTTTCTTTTAAATCTGTTGCATCAAATTAATGTTTTTATTTTTATTCGGCTTACTGCAAAATCATAGACAGCGCGTGGATTAGCCGTCTCGGCGCGTTTACCAGCCGTCCAACAACCGCGATTGTGACGATGCCATTTCAGACCCCGTATCATGGTCAGCCTGATCACACGATAAGTGACAGGATAGAGCGTCCGTCACTGGCTGACACCGTTCGATAGAACGAGACGACGCTCCTATCTTGTCACTTATTGCGTGATAAGGCCGACCATGATACGGGGTCTGACCCCGTATCATGGTCGGTCTGTCTTTGCGTGGCTCAGCTCATTCCGTTATAGGTTTGCGTGCGGTTGACGGGAGCCGGCTGGTGCCGATGCCGGGTTGACAGATGCGAGACAACCTTTAGCTGGCACTCTCATATCTCAGTTTTAAGTGTGTAATTTTGTGTTGATGCGATTCGTAGTCTGAATGAGTGGATGTTTCCGCTCTGTACCAATTACAATAGGAACAGACTATATTATTTATAGAGAAACATCGTCAATGCGGACGAGGCCTATTCAGATATAATCGTTTCTATTGTTCTCGAATATATGTAACTAGGCGACTAATACTGGAAACAAGGAATCGTAAAGCTAAAAAGTAGTTTAAATATCTTTACGCTGCGTTGTCAGGGGAGTGATCTCTTCCGTTTAATTAAATAGGTATGTCAGCGGGATAAGGGTCGAGGAGGCTAAAATGTACATTTAATTACACCTATCACTTTCGGTTTAAATGCGTAACAGTGATAACGATGGTTAAAATAAATACGTGCACAGGTTTTACAAACTTGATACTTGTCAAGTTATGCTAATAATATCTCGCTCTTAAGTAACAAGGGTCATTGATCCAGAAAGGAAAATGGTTAATATCGGGTGAAAATAGTCATGTTGGTAAAATAGGGACCAGGTTGATTACCAAATACGAAAGTTGACTACCAAATGCGAAAGTCGAAAGACTCGTTACTAGAATGTAAGTAAATACAAGAAAATACCGTTGTATATAAATTATTAAGTACACGTTCCTATGCATTTACCTCATCTCACGTATCAATGTTGCATCAATCTGAAAATAACTAAAGTTTTTCTAGCAATGAATGGTTCAGTACTAAACCAAATTATTATTCTATCTCCTAAAAAGGAGCCATGGTGTGTCATCGGTTATCATAGTCAATCGATTTTGATAAAATTAGGGATATCATATGATATGATTACCTAAAACATAAATTATTGGAAATACGCGGGCTTCCTTTTGTGAGTTTTAAACTCATTTGCATCGATTGAATTATGAAAATGGTCTATTGCTGCTGATATTTTGCAACTAGTTTCACCCTACTCAAATGTTTGAGCAGAAACCATTTTATTATGGATTCAGCGGCCGTTTTAGCGCCCACTCATTGTCGGTACTGAACGGACAAATAAGCGGTTTATTCGCATATTAAGCGCGTAATTAAGATTCTGAATTGGGAGTCGGGTGTCGACATAATTTGTTTTCAAGTGAACATACTGTTGTGTGTTTGGAAACTTGATTGAGTACGGCTTTATTATTTCATTGTTGATAATATTATATCCGCTGCGTCTTTTGCTACGAGTTTTGCTAGAAGTTACAAAATCTTACTTCAAATCATCTCATGAATATATTTCTATGTATTAACAAATCAACATTACTATGACACTCCAAATGAAACTTTATCCCCAATAAAAAAAAATTCAACAGTTTACGAAAAAATAATGCTAGCGTGATAAGGAAATCACACCATTTGGACCAACGCCACCAGGTGTAAAATTTAGTAACACAATCTCTCTTCGATAATCTGTACTTACCTTTCGACGCATAGTACCAAATTCACAATGTGCCAACATATTCATATGTCAAATTCCGCAAAACCCCAATTTCGTAAAGTACCAAGTTTGTAAAGTGACCAACTCGCAAAACACCAACTATCGTAAACCGGGGTTTCTTTGATTTGCGGGTCGACTTTGATAACTTCCATCCACTACAAAATGCTTGTATTAAAGAGTTTAAAAGCACTTTAGTAGTTTTTTTCGCATTATTGGCTACACTGGTAGTTGCTTCGTCACATAGTCAACTAGTACGTGCGTAGTGCAATTGCTTCATGGAGAAAAAAAATGTTAACGGCAAGGACACTTTTTCTCTTGATTATCATGGCTAAAAAACTTCGACCGTACATATGTCAAGAATAAATGCAAGTGATTTGTTCGGTATCTTAAGTTAATCACTGGTTAGTAGTGAGTTAGAAAAAAATATCCTCAATCCTAAAACCCAAAACTGCACCCTTAGCCGGGGAATCCATGGGTAGGAGGGGTGTCTTTGACCACCTATATGTGGTGAAATTGACCTAACTTCAAATCATCTTTTTCTGGCACTTTTTGTTATTCATATCCCACCAAAAACATAAATGTAAAAAAGGAGAGCCAAGTTCAATACAAAAATTATGCTTGGCTGTGGGCTTCGCCGCAAAAAGAATGGAGATCTAAATGGTATTATTATTGGCAAGTATTAAACTCTATTTCTTTGCTTTATTGGATACCTATAATAACAATTGCTGTTATTTAAAAATGTGAGATCTTAACCCTTAAATGCATGATTTTTTGTATAACTTTTTAATAAATTGAAATAGATGTGTCATGTTGTATAGATTGAGGGAAAAATAAAGAAAAAATCATAGTATTGAAAAAACATATAAAATATACGATGCATATATACATCATTATGCATTTAAGGGTTAAAGTAGGTTAGATTTGATTTGGCCAGTTTTCTTTACATCAGTCATTTTATAATGTTATTCAACATATATATAATATATATATTTTAATTCTGATAAAAACTGGCCAAGTACTCGCAAGCTCGTCCGTTTAAACAAATACTCAGCCTGCAATTCCCTCCTTCCCGGCCACGGCAATAATGTACTATTAATATCTGGAATTAAAGTCTATTCGTGATATACTTAGGTAGTCTTTTCGTGGTAAAGTTTTCGTGATTGAGATATTTCGTGATATAGTCTATTCGTGATATAGTCTATTCGTGATTAAGTTTTCGTGATAGTCTTAGGTGATAAAATGTTCGTGGTAAAGTTTTCGTGATATGATCTTTTCGTGATAAAGTTTTTCGTGATAAAGTCGTTCGTGAAAAAGTTTTCGTGAAAAAGTTTTTCGTGATTTAGTACTGACGCGACATTTCGCACATTAGGGCCCACAAATTTTCAATAGGGTTTAGGTCGGGTGACTAAGCTGGTGTCGCGAAGCCACTTCTGGTCACTCTCATGGCCGCGAAATAGTACCTATAGCACTCTAGCTTAGGTATCTGTATTAGCATATATGCAACTATGAACCTACACATACAGCTTCCGGAATCCTTTATATATCTGACATATGAGCTGCCGCCTTATGCGTACCAGCTCCATCTGAGATGTGGGGACCTTCGTCCCCGAGAATGTCCTCCACCTCCCCTTACAGACATCCCTTACCACACGACTGATACTGTACCAATTCACACACTATATTGTTCCAGTTATAATTACCCGGGTGCACCCTTGATTGATGACGACATGGTCTGAGGCTGAAACTACCGAACCTGAGACCCTTGTTGTTACACTTGTTACTAATCCTTTCACACTAAAGAACTCCACGACTAAGAACTGTGTTATCGCATGTACGTGACATGTAGGAAAACCTTATTCATATACATAATATACCGTCACGCCTCCCAAATAGAATAAGACCTGTGGACGCACATAAATACATCACATCATGAACAATCATCGTCTGAGCTGTGTAAACACGTGAACCCACGTGTAAATGAACCAAATCGTTACAATGTCATAGGATGCATTGAAAGTGATTATGGAAAGAGCTCACCCTGGTTTTCCTCCAAATCTAACACTACAAATCTGCACTTAACTGTTCGTACGCAATATAGCCGTTAAGAACTGTGACAACTCGCCTACCCGTCAACATTGTTATAAAAAGATTGTGGGTGTTGCTACATGAAATAAATCGGCTGTTTGAGACATGATTATTAACATCAATGTAAATACTATCGTGAATCATGACTATTCACGACAGCTGGCCATAGGATAACAGTTACTTCGTCTCTATGTTGATTAAACCAATTTGTTACAATTCCTGCCTTGTGTGTAGGGCACTTATCATGTACGCAGTTGAATGCCAAGAGCGATCCTGCGACGCCCCCCCCTACAAGGCGGAGCCGGATGTCGTTGGTGGTTTTAGATGGTAGTCCAGTTTCGGTTAGTCCGTCATACCCGTCCTGCCTCCCCGGATAGGACGGGATGCGTAAACGCATTTCCCCAACGTAAAAAAAAAAAAAAGGGCAGTTATCATGGACGAAATAAACTTTGGGCACCTCATCTTGCGGGGATAGTAGTTTCGCACAATAGGCAGCATGACTTCTTCCAAAATATCCAGATAATCCTTTGATCGAGGAGGCATATATATCAGCCAATTCACCCACACCTTTTTTTGCATAGTGCTTGTGATGGAGCCCCATGGAATGCAAATGTTCTTTAATAGTTTCAACACAGACATTAAATTGATCCGCAAATTATTTAGTGGAGGTGAAGCCATGTTGTTCGTAATCATGACGCATTTGTGTTCTTTGCTCGTTAGTTACTCGCCTCACACCATGGTTGCAACTACGCTGATCAGATAAATCTCCTTCCGCTGCGTATCGGTTAATCCACAAATCTACTGTAGCTCGCTGAAAATAATATAATGTAACCATCAAATAAACCTACATTTTTCTTAAATACCGTTCATACTTGTAAACCCTAACTTATCGCAATGTTCAATATTTCTGCTATGTCACGTCTGCTGTAGCCTTCTTGGTGCAATATTATACGAGTTCTTCTCTCATTTATATTTGCTGCCAGCATTTCCATTTTTTAATTATTTTTAATTATTATCTACTTGAATAAAATTGACGACTGAAGGTTAACTTGAATAAGCATCTGTCAATACTTTTTTTTCTGTTCATGACATGGAGCTAAAACGTTTATATATTCTACGTTTATTTCATGTTGTCATCGGAATGTTGATAATGCGATCGGTAGCCTAGTGGTTCAGGCATGCGGCTGTCAAGCGGCGGTCGTGGGTTCGAATCCCGGCTCGTACCAATGAGTTTTTCGGAACTTATGTACGGATTATTTACCGTTAGCTTTTCGGTGAAGGAAAACATCGTGAGGAAACCGATCTAATCCCAATAAGGTCTAGTTTTCCCTCTGGGTTGGAAGGTCAGATGGCAGTCGCTTTCGTAAAACTAGCGCCTATGCCAAATCTTGGGATTAGGTGTCAAAGCGGACCCCGAGCTCCTTTAGGGGCATAACCGGGAACAACGCTAGGAGAATGATGATCGGAATGTTGATAATCGTTTGACGCACACTGACGTAATTGTCTAGTAGTTAATGCGACAAAGTTCTGTAGTGGCCTAGGAATCAAATTGGTTGACTCTATATTTCCTTTTTTTAGGAAACATATGTTGTAATGTGTAGGAATACTGTTGTTTGGGTCATGTACCCACAACAGCGTCTTTGTCAAACAAAACTCAATTAGCTTGGGAAGTGATTTATCTCTCGAGAGTTGTCGAATCATCACTCGAGATCCGTTGGGGGCTCTAATTGAGCCACGAGAGTGGGTTCCTTCCCGTTTAATTAAAAGGATTCAACCTATTTTCATATTAAGTTAAAATTTTAATAACTGTTTAGTTTTGGGCTAATCAAAATCACCCTGAACCAACATACTGTGACATTCATTTGAAACTTACATGGATACTATAGTACCTACTTGTTTGCTTTAAATTTGTTTTTAAAAAAGTGGGAGGACGTAATGATATTTGTATTTCAAATAAAATTTCGTTATATTTTAATATTTTTGGAATAGGACACAACTCTTAAGACATTAACAAGAAGGTTTTCACGTTAAAGAGCGTCACCAGTTAGCATCAACGATAAATCATTTAATAGATTCATATTCACACTCAAAACGATTTATCCCAGTAAGTACCAATAGAAGACGGGAAAGTTTCCACGGAATAAAGAATCCATTGGAAGTGGCATTCAACCAATTTTCATAGAAAACCACTGTCGCCGCACGCCCACAACCACACTTCAATAATACACGAACACACAATTGCAATACGCTTTCGATTTGTTAAAACGTACTGTGACAATATGTTGTTAACGGTAGCAAATTTTATATGCGAAATCTACTTTAACTAGTACTATGTTGTACTAGTTGTTAAGTCTATTTGTTTCATGTTTTACGATGTGCAATAAAGAGTATTTGTATTGTATTGTATTGTATTGTACTATTTACGGTTTCATTTAGAGTGTCAAGTAAATATTTCTTACGTCCGTTACCATATGCGTTGCAAGACTTGCAAGAGACGTGGTCGTTCGGCTACTCGGCAAGATGGCGGTGTTTTCAAAACTATGGAGATGCGACCGCTTGAAACCAAAAAGTCGCATGTATTGCAAAATGTGTATGATGATACGACTACTTGGCTATAACAGAATAGGGACGTGGGTATGGTATGAGTTTGACTATCGACATTTTTATGATATTCATACGGTAAATATTAAGCTAAGACTTAGTTACAAACTGTTTCTAATAAAATCTTGTTTATTATATAATTAGTAGTAGGTAAAATTTATACTAAATAACTTTGGTTATAAATGTAGTAGCAATTAAACACAGATTTCTAATAAACAAAGAATATAATTTGTTTGATTTAATACAAGCACATCTCAAATACTATATACAATTATTTTACCAGCAATCTAAACTGCCGACGTTGTGCGAGTGCGGTCTAGTGAGAATTTACCTTCAGTTCGTTGTGCGGGATAAAAGGAAACTAAATGTCAGTAGTTCGCCGTGCGTATTACGAATTGAATCAATTGTTCGTACTTACGCTACATACAATACTCTGCGTGGGAATTGAATCTTCATGAATGAAGCGAGTTCCTTTTGGCGAAACTCAAATATCAAAATGTTTCGAACAAAATGGTGTTGAATCGTTGCGGAAACCAATACTTTCTCCCCGTGGCATCAATCCATTATTCCTTTGTATTTGTGTCTTTAGGAAAACTATAAGATTGTAATAGTTATTTTATTGTGTATGGCCATAATATTCAGATACATATTATCAGAGCCCGGAATTCTTGTAGCACTTTTGAGCTGTCATAGGGACTTCTCGTTTATCGACTTCCGATTATACATACAGTGGTCGCAACCCGGCGAAATTACCCTGCAACATGAGCCTGGTGTTCGTAACAGCTATCTGTAATCAGGGGCAAAATTACACTGGTTTGCATGCGGCGAGCAGCTATAGCTGCGATTAATATAGCCTCCTGTGTAGTACATTTTTTTATTTCGCCGACAGCTATTCTGACTCATCACCTTGAGCTTCGTTGCAAATAGACAAAAGTTTTGAAAATCAAAGCATTCCTCATTGTCACTAGGCTGTGCTACTGGTGCCTCCATCTGCATTCTTCTTTTGTGCGCCGATATAGCCTTCGACTCAATGTTTAGTAATCTACACTTTTTGTGGAAACGTAGTTCCTCCTTCCCGTAGAAATCTTTATCATTTCTTTCTTTGCTCGCAATTATGAGCCGCTCAGTTCCTCGTTTTTTTACTCTTATTATTTCACTACAAATAATCAGTCCACATATCACACATATGTATTTCACTAATTTTGAAGTCAATAATAAATTAAATTCACATAATGACTACATCTAATACGAGTATGTGCACGGTAATCAAACAAAAGAATGAATGATTTGATAGACAAAAACAGCGCTTTCGTGCCATTTTAAATAGATTATACTATTATAATGCAATCAATACACAGAAACTTCTTAATTTTCATAATATGGCTGCATATATTATTTTATAGTATTAGACTTATTTTTACAGACTCTAATTAAATATTAGATCTTACACGACAAAAAACGCATATTACTTTTAATAGCATGTATACTATTCTTCTACATTTTTAGCTTTATCTATTAACTTAAGAAATTAGAGATATAATTGAGGATTTTTAAACTTTAATTCAATATTGACAAAATAATAACCTAATTCTGGGTTGACAAAGAAGCTGCATAAAAAAAAATCAACAAACATAACAACATAAAGCGTCATACATATTATAAACGATGAAGCTAAAACTTTGCACTTTAATGCAATATCCATAACTAATAAATAAAAATATATAAATACTTAATTTATATCTAACGCTCGTTCTAACTTTTCATCATTATATTGCAAATATACTTAAAAATATGTCCGATTCCATATAAGCATCACTTTTCCATCTTTAGAATTATCAAAACTTTAAGGGCAAAATTCTGGTCCCTCTATTGATCTAGTAGCCGAGTTATAAGAATTGTTGTTTGTAAATTGGCGCTGGATTTTTCAAATTCAGTTGGGATAGTAAATATGGCGTATTATGTAGTTTAATAGAAGCTGTCCTATTATCCCGTTGATTACATACAAAAAAAAGACGTCACAATGCAGGTGCTAATGAAAAACTTTAGTCGCTGGACTTGTAATTTCCCAATTAATAAATATTTGAATTTTAGTTGTATCAACTAACGTTGGCGGTTAGTTGCATCTGACCCAGGCGAAGGGTTATTAGAAACGATTTCCGATGTTTTCTAAAATGCTTATTATGTCAATGAGGTCAATTAACCATTGTTGTTACATATCCAAATATTCTAGCTAGAGCTGAAATCATTTACCGAACAGATTCTATTAAAAATGAGGAAATATTAGCTTCGCTCTCGGACTCAATAGTATCTAAGGAAGGAATTGCTCATTTAAATTGATAGATGTTAGCGTGATGAGTTTCAGGTACGAATATTAAGGGTTTGAAGCTTCATTTTCGATTATAGTTACAAGCTATATTAGCTTTAAAATTAGTAAATAAGAATGTATGTACATAAATACATCAACATCTGGTATATCTTTTAATTTACGTAGGTTAACTAAAATTCTTGGCAGCAAATAATTGCTACATTTTACTTAATAGTATACGAATATGATGATTGGTTAATATAGGTATGAGAAAGGAATGCTTAGTTATCACAAGATGACTGAGCATTGTATTATGTTAGTATTGGGCGAAAATAACTTCAAAATATGGATAGTTAACGGAAGGGGTTTGGTATGTGAAATGTTTCGATTTCTAGGCCATGAGTAAGAGATTTCAATTTAGATACATTAAATGTAGCTTAGATGTAAGCTGCATTAAGTTGCGGTTATAGACTAAAATCTAGACTACAACTAAACATGTAGAAAACTCATTTCCCGGCCATAATATTCCGGCTGAGTGTACTTATTGTGGGGTAGTTATGGGTATGGTACTTGTTGAAAGCGTTATACATACTAAGGTTAAGTTTTGTAGTCATTATGAAATCTTAGGTTAGAATAGGTATCTTTGAATGATACATATTCACCTAGAGAGATGAGTTTTCTTGGCATGTTCGGGCTTGATCAGGACGACGCCGGCATAGCGGCGCCAGACAAGGGGAAAAATACCCACATAATGGTAAAAAGATGTTATCGATCGGTACGGCTCGGAGACGCGGGCGGATAGAAATATAACATTTATTGAGGTAGGGTTAAGGACTGTTATCAGGTGGAGCTCAACTTAGTGTGGTTCTGGACACTAGAGGAAGGGATAGCGGGCGGCTTCGCGGCGGAGCTCACTTGGTTACGAGCGACGGGGACGACCAGCTGAGCCCACCTTACGAGACGCTGGGTACGTGTCGCTACTATTTAGAGATAAAATCTGGTGAGTGACCTTTACAATTTCTATATTAAGTGATTCTGAAACTTGATAAATTGATTTCTGGACCATCATCATCTAACCATTTCAACGTTATCATACTTGTAATTGTGTGTCGAAATCTAGTTCTATACGGGGTATAGTTTGTGAGACATACTAGATAAAGTACGAGCGTTTATACGCATAACGTATGAACGGGTCTATGCCATTAGTTAAGTAACTGACGACATTACAGGAATGTAGGTTGTTCTGTACATATTACTAGCTGCATTGATAATACGGAATGCTAGGGTTCCGTGCGCTTTTACGGGATAAAGTGAACAATTATTATACGATATTCTAGCTATAGCAATCAACTCGGTCTGTGATACGCGTTATAGTATAAGAGTAGGCTGTTAAGGTGCGGATATGCGAATAATACTTCTAGTGTACATTAGTATCTAGTGGTTAATTATAGGTACGGATGAGTGGTTTCTTTATTGGATGGACGTAACCGAGTAATTTACACCTGTGTCTGCGTGCTCAGTGTCGCGACAACCATATCCACAGGGCACATTGAGGACCCTGGCCACACGAGAATTCACCCGAAAGGGGTTTCTTAGTCAGCAGAGATGTGCCCGCACTAGAGCGCCAGTCATAGATGTGTAGACGGAGTGAGTGGCTGAGAGTTTTCAATCTTGCAAATTGAGGGATTTCACCGTCGAGCTCCCGTCTTAGTCCTAGCTAACCTCTTAACAAGGAGTGCGGTTGCGTTGGTTTATGAAGTAATCAGATATAAGTACTTATAGCTATATTGTGTGGGATTCCTTTGTTAGATGAACGTAACCGAGTGATTTACTTATGTACACCTGTGTCTGCGTGCTCAGTGTCGCGACAACCATATCCACAGGGCACATTGAGGACCCTGGCCACACGAGAATTCACCCGCAAGGGGTTTCTTAGTCAGCAGAGATGTGCCCGCACTATAGCGCCTGTCATAGATGTGTCAGCGAAGGTGAGGTTGGTGAGGCCTTTCGGTCTTGCAAACTGAGGGGTTTTGCTGGCCAAGCCGTCGTTTTGCCTTAACCGAGGCTTCTTATCGTGAAGCTGGCTGTGTTGGTTTTACAAGGGAATCCAACACATTCGCTTTTAATAACAGCAATAATTAAGTAGGTCTCTTCTTAGGTGGGGTTATTACCATCGGGTTCTCAATAAAGGTATCATAGTGGATTGGTAGTTAATTATCATTCGTCAGCTCAACTGTGCATTGTCATGCATCTAAAACACCTTGACTATAAAGTGCCTTTGAGTTGATTGGGTGAAGTTGGTTGCTAAGACACTGTGTTACATCCATTGAGATATTTTGGGGGATGAATTGTATTATAAATTGGTTAGGTAAATGTCCGCACTAATTTGTATTAAATTTGATAGAAATAACGATAGGGTAGGCGGAACCAACAGTTGAGGTGGGGATTACCAGTGAGTACGAGCGGTCGCAGGCGAGCGAGAGGCGAGCGCTACAATTCGCGAACAACTCTAAGATTCATCGTTAGGGAGAATCGATATTATGCTAGACATTACGTTATTTATGTACCTGTAGGTAAAATATGCACTAATATTATATTTCAGTAGATTACTGTTGTATCATCATCAATATCTCGCTTTCTTCACAATTATTTTCATTATTAGATCATCGCGTCATCATCAATAGCGATCTCAACATGGCCAACACAAGTTGATCACTGTTGTATTGCGAATCTATTTTAAAGGGCGTCGCCTGCGACGTAACTTGACTTACCACTTCCCACAATTTAGTATAACAAGGAATTCATGCCTACATTAGCCTGCATAGTTGTGCATCGCTTAATGAAACTACGGATTCGTAGATTAATTCTAAGGAACTGGTATATTTGTCTTACTTAAGTTTAAAGGTTCTACTGAAATGAGTTATTGTACAACTTCAATTAACGTGTAACATTTCCTTTATAGAAATACAAACTTCATATTTCTCGAAAAGGTCCTGGGTCTGCTGACAATGCGGGACCTCCTCCACTAGACGCTATCACACGCCAAGCCACTTCACCAGCGCGAATCACGTATAGGTCTAAATAGGTCTTCGAGGTTAGGTTCCAGAGATAATCATTCCTAGGTTAGATTACGGCATTGTAGGTAATAACCAGAGATTCTGTAGCCGTAGGATAGATTTATCTAGACTAGAATAAAACTCAACCTTTCTAGTAGGATCGGCCGGAACTAACTCGGTTTTTCTATTCGCTTTGGTACGAGTTAGTATTTATAGGATCAAAGTGGATATCCAGCACAATCGAGTCTTGATTTTACTGGATTAATTAATCAAAGGTTCTTTAGCTTCAAAACAACCAAACTAATTCGATATTTCTATGGTAAATAAATGATTTATTTTCTCACTACTATCAGTTTAATTTTATTCAATAGCTTTTCCTTCAGATAGGATTCCATTTTCAGACGACTAGAGGCTTCTCAGGAGCTTCAGCTTACAGCTAGGGGTTAATTTAAGTTCAGAATAGGTTAGCATAAAGAGACAGCCATTTTAAAGGGTTGAACCGTCACATTTTGATGAGGCCGGGACCAGGATGGAAATAGGGTATTTAAATTCACATTTTAGTAACCCGGGTTACTACGGAATAGAGTATTTCCGATTTTAAAGAAAAAAAAAATATGAAAAGGAAAAATATTTTTTATTACGTGATTCGCTTGTTGAAAGGGCTAATTAAATTTATTTACAGATTTTTCTGTGTGTGGGTTATATAAATAACCCACATTTTGTTGCCGTGGAGTAGATAGAGAGATGGAGTTTGTATTTTTTATTTTGTGTTATGTATTATTTTCAGGATTTTCTTTCTATTTATTTAATTTCAAAGGGATTTTCACGCGCGGTACGTAGGTAAATTACTAATCAATAGGTTTATATCGCACTAAGCTATGAAAAATATGCATAGGATTAATTTTGTTGTGGTCGGAGGGGTAATATTATTTTGACAAAAATTCATTTGGGGGTACACATTTTTATTCCCGACTGTACTTTTCTGCATATGTTTACCAACTGCTCATTGAGACGATTCTAACGAGCCCAAACTCGATGGGTTTGTGTCATTGTATCACGAAGTTCCTATGCCCATCTTCCAGCTCCAGCATCGGATTAGTTCCTTGTCATCATAACCTTACTTTGTCATGCGATATATACATATGTGCGAAATTTTAGGCCGAAGCGGAAGTCAGGAAGAGGGTCTAATTTAAGGATTAAGTAAAGGCGTAATAGTAAACACCCTTTTCGTCGGGCAGTCGTGTAAAACCAGTGCCTACGCGAAATTTGTAAATAAGGGGGGCAGCAATGTTTTGTGGGAGGCTTACGATCTACCATTGCAATAGAAGAGGGTCTAATTTAAGAGTTAAGTAAAGGCGTAATAGTAAACACTTCTTTTCATCGGACAGTTGTGTAAAAATAGTGCCTACGCGAAATTTGTAAAATAGGGGGGCAGGAATGTTATGCGGAATGGCCTTACAATCTGCTATTGCCATAGCGCAGTTGTGTAGGATCCATATCCATCAGGCGGTTGCTGTAGTAGTTATAATAATGTTTAGGTATGTTGCATTTACTCCAAAATAAAATGAAATTTAAAAAAAAAAACGGATCTAGGTTACCTAAAATTAGTATTTTACTAGTTTAGCATCTTATGTATTTTAGTTACGACTATCTCACCCTTCATATTCAATTATTGCATTCCAGTTGGCAAAATAGGTTTGAGGTCATTGACATTTTGTCCCACGTTTTAGGCTATTATTCGTTAAATAGCGGTTAGGAAAGTACCGGTTAATGTATATATTATCAAGGACTTAGGTATATACTTAAGAACTCATCACATAATAGGGGTTAGAGTTATAGGTAACTTTCGTAAGTTATGGGAGAAAAGTAGGTACATCTAGTTGCGTTATAGTTAGTTGACCTAGTTAAATTGAGCAGAATTTTCGGCTTTTACGTTAACTCAACCGCTACTGGAGTCCGAAATTTTAAGTACCTATACCTTGCGGATATTTTCTACGTAATCGTCTTTGTAAGGAAAGTAATTATAAGAATAGATAAGTAGGTAATTCGCGCGATTCATATTCATTCACCAGTTAAAAAGATCTCGAATCTGGAACGGTTATCGGTTACGAAAAGATGCGCGTTCGTATCGGATTAGTTCCGGCTAGAAATTTGTTAGCGAATCATTTTAATTTGTTATGTACTCGTACCTACTGTATAATTATTGATTATTTTATGTGAAATTAATATTTAACAAAAACAATACTATATCACACATTGTTTCATAAAGACTTAATGTGGCAGGATTGGAACGGCCATCCGAACAAAAGTAAAGAGGGTAGACTGTAAAGAAAAAAAGAGAAAAAGATAATTAGGTTGGACATGGGAGAGGTTGTATTCGGGTGGCTAGAATAATTCTATACTGATTAATACTGTAATACCAGCATTATATGATTTATATACTTTATATCGTGGTTTTCATACAGTCCCAAGAAGAAATTAGTAAGTTAAACCTAACAATCCGAAGTGGTATAAGTAAGTCGCGCTCACAGGTGAGTTTTTTTTAATACTTAATTTCCATCATTGGACAAATAATTTGTATGTTAATTATTAATGCTTGGACATCTATAATCCGGCTGGGCGTTGCGGCTGTGTTATTGCGAGCCTACAAGTAACACTTATGTTATGGCTAAACGGTACATCTTTGTGGTTTGCTTCGCTGGCCGACATTTTATACGACTTTAATTGCAGTTTCAGTCTTTTGACATATACGATAAAGTCGCTTTTTGAATGACTACTTTGATATAACTTGGCAAAGTCAAATAATGTTAGTGTACACATTGTACAGACCGCATCACCACAGCCAAACCAGTATAAGCTGGACCTCCGTTAACTCACGAATTTCAGTAATCCTGGGATCAAATTATGTTGGGGACTAGACTAGTCGCGTACAAAACGTTTTGAGAATTACAACAGCTGAAATTAAGCGTGAGAGTACACCACGTAGATTCAAATGGTAACATGCCACTCTGATTATAAGTGAACCTTATCTTGTTGCAATAAGGTTCACGAAGGGTCAATTGACGGCGTTGACGATGGTATCTATCGGTTGGTAATTTTATTACAACAATAGTGCATTTATTACTTCGTTTTATTTAAGAGTGTACTTATGTTCCTATGTGCATAGTACACGTGTTAAATATGAAATTATAGCAGTGGAATTTTGTAAAATAAGTTTGCGTAAAATAAGTTAACACAAGTAAACATGAGTTAACACAAGGTATGTGCTTGTGATATCTACTTATTGCGTTCATAACATTACACCCTTAGATAATATTTTGTTTTAAACATATATGTATACAGGTGCATAAATGAGATTCACATTTTTTTATATGAAGTACCTAGTTACTTTACTGCCCAAAAGAATCATTGACAATTTTATGTGAATGTGAATTTACCTACAACGAAGACTTAACTATTGATTAAAATATGGATAGATATGGTACGACAGTGGTTGGACTTCTTAAGTAGGTAAGGTACCCAGTATGTTCAGGTATTTGACTGACATGCGTAGCCCGTATACTTACCTAAAAACTAAATCATGTTAAAGGTAGGTATTGTATCGCCGCCTGGGTGTTATGTCAGTGACAACAATAAATAGGTACCTACCCTTTGTGTAAGTGTGAAATTATTATTACTGGTTTACTAATGAAATGTTTTATTACCTTATCCCAATTCCTTATGAATGACAAATGACATAAAATAGTGACATTATATTGTTGACGGTACACTTTGCTACAATGCCCTCTAATTCAAAGCGAGAGCGTAGTGCTTACACGCCACCGCTTAACACTACTGATAAAAGGTTTAAATCCCGCAAAAGGCACAGGGATCGAACGGAGTCCCCTCGTGGTTCAAAGAAAGTACGGCGACGTCGTACACGTACTTCTCGTTCTAGAACGACAACTCGTTCACGCTCCAGGCGTAGGGACCGTGAAACCAGACGCGAGAGGACACGTTCCCTTACGCGTTCTGAAACAAATAGTCGGTCCCGCTCGCGATCTCGCTCGCGCTCCAAACAAAGGGGTAGGCATGCCAAGCGCATAGAAAGACATTCACGTTATAAAAGGCGTCGCAGCACCCAGAGTTGGGCACTCAAGAATAAAATCATTATTTGAATAAGAATACGCATGAATAAAATCATGTTGATTTTATTCCCGTCAAAGTTATTCAAATAATTTCGCCGTGAATAATTCTTATGTTAGAAAATTGAATGAAAATAACTTATTCTTATTCAAATAAATCTAATCATGATTTTTTATTTTAACTAATATACCATGAATAACATATGAATGTAGTTCGATCAGATACTCGGGGGTAAACAAGACGCGATGATGGTCTGATGATGGAGTGAGGAGGTGGATAGTGGAACTCCTCAATGGCTACTTGTATAGCCCTCGAGTTTGGGCTCATTTGGTTTGTTTTGACGAGTTCTATGCATTATACTTGGTGATGATGGTCTGATGATGGAGTGAGGAGGTGGATAGTGGAACTCCTCAATGGCTACTTGTATAGCCCTCGAGTTTGGGCTCATTTGGTTTGTTTTGACGAGTTATATGCATTATACTTGGTGATGATGGTCTGATGATGGAGTGAGGAGGTGGATAGTGGAACTCCTCAATGGCTACTTGTATAGCCCTCGAGTTTGGGCTCATTTGGTTTGTTTTGACGAGTTCTATGCATTATACTTGGTGATTGTTAGGGATCGGGTGTCGCGGGGTGAAATGGTGAACACTTAAGAACGTTTAACTGTTTATATTTCGGCAATCGCACACACGAAATAGTACATTAAAGCAACTAAAAAACAATAGGGGTGTGCGGGCGTCTCGCGCGGATAGTATGGACCGACTGGCTTGAGGACGCCGCACACATACAAACACGAATAGGCGCTCGGCCACAGTTAAATCTACCCTTATTTATAGACAAACATACGTCTACCTTCTTTAATAAAAAGCATGCTTAAATATAATATAATTTTGGTAAAATACGAGCACGTCGCTAACATTTCCCCACCCCGAGTGCTGTCTCAGCACTCGACATTCATCGGTATTCGAGCGACGCGCGAAGCAGAACGTCTTAACGTACCAGTTTTGGTTTTCACCTCCACCACTCTGACGCGACCGTCTCGACCAGGGAAAACGCGTTGAATTACTCCTTTCAGCCACACGTTTCTCTGCGCAGCCGGATCTACAATGAGAAGGAGTCTACAAGGAGGATCTACAAGTAGCCATTGAGGAGTTCCACTATCCACCTCCTGACTCCATCATCAGACCATCGTCACCAAGTATAATGTATAGAACTCGACAAAACAAACCGAATGAGCCCAAACTCGATGGGTATACAAGTAGCCATTGAGGAGTTCCTCTATCCACCTCCTCACTCCATCATCAGACCATCGTCACCAAATGTAATGTATAGAAATCGTCAAAACAAACCAAATGAGCCCAAACTCGTGGGGTATACAAGTAGCCATTGAGGAGTTCCTCTATCCACCTCCTCACTCCATCATCAGACCATCATCACCAAGTATAATGTATAGAACTCGACAAAACAAACCGAATGAGCCCAAACTCGATGGGTATACAAGTAGCCATTGAGGAGTTCCTCTATCCACCTCCTCACTCCATCATCAGACCATCATCACCAAGTATAATGTATAGAACTCGCCAAAACAAACCAAATGAGCCCAAACTCGAAGGATATACAAGTAGCCATTGAGGAGTTCCACTATCCACCTCCTGACTCCATCATCAGACCATCGTCACCAAGTATAATGTATTGTATATAACTCTTCAAAACAAACCAAGTAAACCCAAACTTTTCATAAAATCCATTGTGTATAAATCAACTTACAAAATTTTACCGACGATACCAACAAATTAACTTTATTTGAATAACGTTTTATTTAAATAAAATGTTAGTTAGAATAACCCCATTTGTGGAATAATTAGTCCGTATTTTATTCTTATTTAAAATAAAAGTAGCATGATTTATTCACCTTCATGTTATTCTAAATAACGGGCGCAAGAATTATTCTTATTCAAATCAATTTGAATAAGAATAAAAATTCTGTTCTTATTCTTATTCTTATTCAAATAAAAATTTGCCCAACTCTGGCAGCACCGACGAGCAACGTAGTTCTCGACGTTATGTACAAAGCCCCGCGTTTAGAGGCGACCGAACTACGATGCAAAAATTAATCGATGCACTCAATGGCCGCGGATCTGAATCGTATTCGAATACGCCAAATATTATACCAGTATTTGATCCTAGCACCAAAACGCAGACCACTAAGTCCTGGCTAAAGAAGGTTAATGAAACGGCGAAAATTTATAAGTGGACAGAGAGCCAGACTATTTATCACGCCATACCTAAATTGTCAGGCGTGGCTAAACAATGGTATGAAGGCTTGTCAACTTCTAATTTAACCTGGGATAAGTGGCAGAAAAAGCTCCTTCAATGTTTTCCAGATGATCGAAATTATGCCGATCGGTTAATCGAAATGATAGATAGAAGAAGCAAACGAGACGAAACCCTCGAGCAATACTTCTTTGATAAGGCTAAGTTAGTTGCTCATAGTAATATTAAAGGCAAGGACGCCGTTGATTGTATCATTCAAGGAATTTACGATCACAATATACGTTTAAATGCACAAGGTTGTAATTTCAAACATACAGATAAGCTGCTGCGTTATTTACGAAATGTGTCCGCGAAGAACGTACGGGACGCTAATAAACCAGTAATACCTGATGTTAGAGCGACTGGGGGTTCAAAATTCGCGCGGCCCACTAATAACCAGAAAAGTCCGATAAAGTGTTTCAATTGTTCAGAATTTGGTCACGTTGTACCGAAGTGCCCAAAACCGTTGCAGCGGTGTTCTAAATGTAGTCGCATGGGTCATATCGCAGAAAATTGTAGACGAGAGATAAGTAATACTGAACTAAATGGTAACACGACAAAAACTGACACTACTAAGGTCCAATAAATACTGTCAAATGACTGAATCAAATGATGTATATACAAAATCCGTCAAGGTGTGTGGAAAGGACAAAATTGCATATGTTGATTTCGGTAGCGAGTGCAGTCTTATAAGAAAAGCTACCGTTGTGGATTTGGACTTGCCTATCAGTATAACTATAATTTACCGACTATAAAAGGTTTTGCTTTTTGAAGCACACATATTTTGCAATTTTGTTTTGTTTACATCAACTTAGTGACATTTAGTTTGTTAACCTTTTATATATAATTTTACATTATTCTTGTGTAAGATTATTATAATTTTATTGTAAATTACCGTTTGACATGTAAAAGTGCCCTTGTGGTCTATTTGCAGAATAAATCATTGATTTTGATTTTGAATTGACGGGACGGGTTAGATTATCTATTCACATAGATTGTGTAAAAGCAATAATCGACGCGTTTGTAGTAGACGATATTTTTCTGAATACAGACATTTTGATTGGTCAAAATCTCACGGAATTACCGGAAGTTATTGTAAATAAAAGTAACTCATCACTTATTCTGTATTCTATAAAGCAAGACATGAATAAGATAGAAATTTATGTTAAGGCGAATGTGTCGCTCGCTAATTATTGCGTGTACTGTGGAAGTGTACTGCAATTTAGACTATACAGGGTACTTATACATACCGGGTAATATGTCATTCAAGACTGGAAAAGAAGTTATTGTGATGCAAGGTGTATACTACTTTGACAAAGGTTTCGAACGAATTATGGTAATTAACTTCTTGAACTGTTATGTGGTGTTAGAACAAGTTAAACTCACACTAAATTTAAAGAAATGTTTTTTCTTTCAAACCTCTTTAAATTACTTAGGCTATGAAGTATCTATAGAGGGCCTTCGTCCAGGCCAGAAAAAAAATTAAAGCTGTAGCGTCATTTCCGAAATCTACTAACGTACACCAAGTACGTCAATTTGTGGGCTTAGCAAGTTTTTTTTCGTAGGTTCATTCCTAATTTTGCCGCAGAAGCTAAACCACTTACCAGTTTGACTAGGGCTAATATGGGGACCTTGGGTATGGGGCAGTGATCAAGAAAACGCGTTCCAGAATCTCAAAACAAAATTAATTGAACGTCCACTCTTAGCACTTTACGATCCCACATATATAACTGAGGTGCACTGTGATGCTAGTAAATTAGGGGTGGCTGGTATTCTATTCCAAAAGCCTGGTGAAAGGTCCCCACTTAGGCCGGTTGCAAATTTTAGTAAACAGACAACGAAGGATGAAGAGTTTGGAAACGCTTGCCGTTGTACTGTCCTTAAAAAAGTTCCGAACATTTCTCATAGGAATACTCTAAAGTATTTACTGATTGCAATGCACTTAGAACAACATTGACGGAAAGAGACCTCATCCCGCGTATCGCAAGGTGGTGGCTTTTATTGCAGGAGTACACTTTTGTGATAGAATATCGCCCAGGTAGCAACAGGTACCAACCAGGGTAGGTATGCAACATGTGGATGCACTCAGCAGAAATCCCATAGTTAATACTAACGCTGATGCCTTCATTGATACCCAAGAGTTTGAAATATTGAGCATAACTACTAGCGACTGGCAACAGCAGTTAACAAACTGTACAAATGACTGAGCCGAAGGTAAAACTTATTAAGACGGTTTTAGAGAGAAATGAGAAGGAAATAAAGAACATAACGAATAATTATGTTTTACGAGACGGTAAAGTTTATCGACGTGTAGGAGCACAGCTGAAATGGGTCGCATATGCCAATTGTGCCATGATGAGGCGGGTCACTTTTCAATAGAAAAGACATTAAAAAAAGATGAAACACGATTATTGGTTTTCGAAACTAAATATGTAGGTTCGTTAAAAAGTATGTATCTTCTTGTATGAATTGCGCTTACAATAAAAAGCACCATCTGTATTCTTCAATGAAGGAGATCTCGTCATGATACCTAATAATCATAACCCTGCTAATGACAAGAGCAAAAAGTTGTGTCCGAAGTTTAGAGGTCCTTTTAAAATAACTGCAGTCCTCGACAACGATCGCTATGAGATATCGAGTATAGACGGTCATTCCAGGCGAAAATATAAAAGTGTTTATTCATCCGATCACTTAAAAAATGGATTACATTTCAAGACGGTAAAGAAACTGATACGGAAGAAATATTATCAGATAGCTCTACGACACGACGACAAATAGTAGCAACATTGGCAATCAAATAGTACCTAATAATAAATTACAAACGTTTATTTTAAAAGCGTTATATTGATATTTATTATGACATAAGACCGACCGACAATTTTTTTTTTTTTTTTTATGAAATAGGAGGCAAACGAGCAGACGGATCACCTGATGGTAAGCGATTACCGCCGCCCATGGACACTTGCAACACCAGAGGTGTTGTGAGTGCGTTGCCGGCCTTTAAGATGGGAGTACGCTCTTTTCTTGAAGGTTTGAAGGTCGTATCGGTCCGGAAATACCGCAGGCGACAATCCATTCCACAGTTTAGCTGTGCGAGGCAGGAAGTTTCTGGAGAAACGCACAGTTGAGGACTGCCAACCATCTAAGTGGTGAGGATGGTAATGTTGTCGCGTTGGACGATGGCGAAAAGAAGCGGCAGGGATTAATCCGAACAATTCCTCGGAGCACTCCCCGTTATACATGCGATAGAAAATGCAGAGAGAGGCCACATCTCTACGCAGCGCCAAGGGGTCAAGCCGATCCGAAATATGCTCGCTGTCGACAATTCGAGTTGCTCGTCGTTGGATGCGATCCAGAGGGAGAAGCTGGTATTGGGGTGCCCCTGCCCATAGATGAGAACAGTATTCCATGTGTGGGCGGACCTGCGACTTATAAAGCTGCAGGCGGTGGGCCGGTGTGAAATACTGTCTCGATCTATTGAGCACACCGAGCTTTTTTGAGGCTAATTTGGCCTTACCCTCTAAATGGCCGCGGAACTGGACTTCACTCGAAATGTCGACGCCAAGGATTCCGATACTGGCTGCGGCAGTCAGGGGAGTGCTCTCAAAACAAGGTGACACGTCGAACTTTAACTTTTTTGCGGTAAACGCGCAAACCTGTGTCTTGGTAGGGTTAAAACGGACTAAGTTAAGTCGACCCCATTCAGAGATTTCACTTAGGGAAGTCTCAATTTCAGACACAAGTTTGTTCCGGTTCTCGATGACGATTTCCCGAGAGATATTGGTACGGCCGGTGTAAGAGGCATCACCTGTACTATCATCAGCATAACAATTAATTCCGCTGATTTGCAGCATGTCATTGATATGCATAAGGAATAGCGTGGGCGATAGCACACAACCTTGGGGGACACCAGCATTCACAGACATGGAGTCGGAGCATTCCCCGTCAACTACGACCTTAATGCTTCTGTCTGCTAGAAAGCTACTGACCCATACACATAATCTCTCGGGAAGCCCATAGGATGGTAGCTTCGAAAGAAGTGCTTTGTGCCAAACCCGGTCAAAGGCCTTCGCTATATCCAAACTAACAGCCAATGCTTCACCCTTAGTCTCGATCGCCTGTGCCCAACGATGTGACAGGTAGACTAGAAGATCACCAGCCGAGCGGCCTCTACGGAAACCGTATTGTCGATCGCTGAGCAACTGGTGGTCCTCTAGGTACCGAAGGAGCTGGCAGTTGATAATGGACTCCATTATCTTCGAGAGAAGGGAGGTAACAGCTATTGGCCTGTAGTTGGACGGGTTTGAGCGGTCGCCTTTTTTAGGGATCGGATGCACCAAAGCTGACTTCCACGAGGTCGGGACTACGCCAGAAGAATAAGAGAGCCGAAAGAGACGCGTTAAGACCGGAGCCAACTCGGGAGCACACCTCTTCAGCACAATTGCAGGGATTCCATCAGGCCCACTCGACTTATGAGTGTCGAGGGAAAGAAGAGCTTTACGCACCGAGCTTTGGTTGAACCGGATATCCGGCATACAGCTCTCGCACCGCGAAATGGTCGGCGGCGCGTTTCCCCCGTCATCCAAAGTCGAGTTGGACGCAAAGAGTTTACCCAGAAGATCGGCTTTGTCTTTTGCGTCGTGGGCCAATGAATCGTTATCCATGTGCAGAGGCGGAAAAGATGGCGTGCAGAAATTCCCCTGGATAGCTTTGGCAAGAGACCAGAACGCACGAGTTCCCGACGGGAGGCGCTCTAATTTCTCACCAATTCTACCAATATGCAGCGACTTTGCTCTGGCAATATCTCTTTTAAAGGACCTGGAGGCAAAGTTAAACTCCTTTTTTAATACGCTAGTCTTTTCATCCCGTACTGCCGCTGCGTCTACCCAGGCTTGGTAACATTCATGCTTTCGGCGAGAGGCCATTTTGCAGAAGCGACCAAACCAGGGTTGGGATTTGCCACCAACAGGGACCACAGAGGAAGGAATGAAAAGCTCCATTCCCTGCAGTACCACGTCAGCAACAGAATCAGCAACGACGTTGGGATCATCCGGCGTGAAGCAAACCTGCCCCCAAGGGTAAGATGCAAAGAAGGACCGCATCTCGTCCCAATCTGCTGACCTATAGTGCCACACACGGCGGCCACAAGCAACTCGCCGACGCGGCGGGCACGCGAGTGGCACCGTACTCCGGATCAAGCAATGATCCGAAGAACCGAGTGGGGCTTCAACGGATACATGGTAGTCAACCGGATGAGAGGTCAGCAGAAGGTCCAACAGGGAAGGTTCCTGGCCTTCCACATCTGGGATTCGCGTAGGCGCAGTAACCAATTGTGTCAAGCCATATGCCAGAGCAAAGTCAAAAACAGATCTACCCGCATAATCAGTCTTGCTAGAGCCGAGCCATTCGGCGTTGTGGGCATTAAAATCACCAAGTACAATAATCTCAACGGATGGGATCTGCTGCTGCACAGAGTCTGCAGCCGTTTGGATCTGCTCAATGAGTCGGTCAGTTTCGGCATCACCACTATGGGACCTGTATAGGCACGAATAGACACGGGGATGGTCAGCGTTGTCGATACGCAGCCATAAGGTGGAGAGGTCCCTACCTTCAAGATTGCTGAGGCGGCGAAAACTGATATCGTCTCTAACGTACACGCACACGCCAGCCCTGGGCGAAAAGGAGTGTTCCAGTCCGTACCCAGGGTAGGAGAGGTAAGATGTGTCCGCTGGAGTCGATATCTGCGTCTCGGTCAAGAAAAGCAAGGCCGGCTTTGCTGTCTCGAGGTGTAGGTGGACAGCATTAAGATTGGAATGTAAACCCCTGATGTTGCAGAAGTCCACGGCCAGCGTAGCAAGGGGTGCCGGAGCTGCCTTGCTCTTGCCTCGGGCAGATGGCAGATGAATGAGCGCGGTTTTGCCCCCCCCAGAGTACGACGTGGGGCGGTCTCGGCGTCCACGCTCAGGCATAATGTTACCTGAGCGTGGAAGCCCAGAGAGGGATTCTCCAGCGCTAGTGCAGCTGGTACCCTCCTGGGGTAACCTCTTTAACTGCGCCATCATCATTAGAAAGGGGGGGTTGGGGTTGGAGCTCTGGGAACCTTACTCACCATCAGGAACACAACACTACATACCTACGGAGTAGGCAGCAGTGCTATTATGGCTGTGGTCTTCTGTAAGGCGGAGGTACTCCCCCAGTCGGGCTGCTCTAGATTCAAGCGTGATGACATTACGCTGAGCCCTACCTCTCTTGCAACACTCACAGTCAATCCTATCCCCAATCCTCTGTTTTCAGTTATCAGTAAGTCTCGCAGCTCCACCTTTGGGCCCGCAAGTACGCAAGTAATCGTACTTTATGGATCCGATGTATGATGCGGTGCTGGCTGTGGGCCTGTGAATACAAACAAATTGGTACATATTGTAACTATATGAACTATCCAATCTAACAGTGAAGGATGCCGAAATGCAAGCAGTACTCACATAGTGAAGGATGCTGAAGCATAAGCGGTGCTCACTGTCGTTTCATTGTTATCGTAAGGGAGAAGGATGCCGAAGTGTTGGTGCCAGAGTTCTTAGAATTAAGGACGGCCGAAGCACAAGCGGTACTCACCCAATGATAATTAATGATTTACCTTCAAATCAGGGCGGTAACAGTTTATTATTTAAATTTGTTTTTGAATCCATCTCTAAACATAACGTTATATTGGAATTTTCAACTGTTTCTTATTGCCGATTAACTACCTCGAAAATGGAATTTGTTTTAAAAGCAGTTTTCTCCCTTCTATAGATGTATTTCTCCCGCAAGGCCGCCGACCGCGCATAGGAAGCTATTCTGGGTGGAGTAACGGTGACTGTTTCCTTCTTCATGCCCGGAGAAGAATTACCTGTTTATCCTCACGTCACGTCATCGTCACCTTTAGGTCAGCTGACGGTGGCTAATAGAAGAAAAGCTTAACTTAGATTTTAATCTCACGTTTTGTATATATTTATTGTGTATAAATGATTTATTTAGTCGAATAGATGATAGCTTGATAGAGTAGGTACCTATGTTTTTTTTTTTGATTTTTTTTTGATGATGATAAAATAGAACAGAAAATGTTTTGGTAAAGGTTTTCACGATGTTAGTAAATAATTATTAATTTTGATAAGTTGAGTATATGTATGAGGGCATACAATTGATGCTCGAATGGCCGGCCTGGAATGGGGACATTCCAACTTCAGGACAGCCGCCTGTTAGCGAATCATTTTAATTTGTTATGTACTCGTACCTACTGTATAATTATTGATTATTTTATGTGAAATTAATATTTAACAAAAACAATACTATATCACACATTGTTTCATAAAGACTTAATGTGGCAGGATTGGAACGGCCATCCGAACAAAAGTAAAGAGGGTAGACTGTAAAGAAAAAAAGAGAAAAAGATAATTAGGTTGGACATGGGAGAGGTTGTATTCGGGTGGCTAGAATAATTCGATACTGATTAGCACGCGACTAAGCAAGCGAGGCCGGATCTTAAGGTGATCAACCTTTCATTCCCTGACCGTGCGACCGTGGGGTTGGCTCCTATAAATCAATGCTGGTTACGAGGAGTTGATGTTAAAGACTTTTAATTTAGCCTAGTTTTATTGGAATGTTATTAAGGAAATTAGGAGGGATATAAATATTCTCGAAGTAGGAGCGCTAGTAGATTTAGTTAGAGCAGGAACCTGTAAGGTGGGGATACCTTAGGCAGGGTTATTTAGTAAAAGCAGAAAGGGATGGGCTGCTTTGCTTTATTAGAGGTAGTTTTAAGATACTCGTTGAGCTTAGGGTAGATTTGTTCGGTTTCAGATTGATACGAAAGAAGCCGGAACTGGCAAGGCGTTATGTCTCAGCATAACACGAGATCTAGTGTGTCTAAGCTAAAAGAACCCGAAGCATTGACAGGTCTCATTGAAAATGAGAATACGGGAGGGAATTTAGTTGCAGGGGAGGCCTCCACTACTGTAACTAACAAAAGGGTTGGGTCAAGGAAAGGCAGAGGGGGGAATCGGGCTGGGATGAGAGGAACGGAACAAGCACCGTCTAGAAGGGATCTATCGGCAACACGGTCTAGATTATTGGAGACGGAAGTGTCCGAGGAAGAGGAAGAGGGGAGAACTGGAGTAAATAGTAGGGGATTCCCCGGGGAAACCCAACCAGAAGTAAAAAGAAGGGTAGTTAGCGGTAGATTGACGTATAGAATGCTACAACGGGCCGAATATCGAATGGCGAAGAAATTAGAAGAATGGACTGCTAGTATACAACCGGTGCCTACATCAGTAACTGGGCCGGGACAACCGATGTCTATGGAAATCACTGCTCCTCCTATAGGTCCTCAGCGAGAATTACCTGGCACAAGCGACGGAAATGAGGAAAATATGAATCACCAGCGGCCTGTGATAGGACCAGGGGGAGTAGGAGTGCGAGATTTACAGTTGAAAGAGACAGCGAGCGAATTGGGAACGGAAGCACTTCCGGGGCCGTCAAGATCGGCCTCGTTGACAACTGAAGATCAGAAAACTATAATATACAACGTTAAAAATATAACTTCTGAGAAGCCTAAGTACGGGAAAGGAGGAGTAGCAAACCCAGTGGTTTTTATTGAAGAACTAGAGTCGTATATAAAGAAGAATGCCAAAGAAGGCACTGAGCTAGAAATGGTACAAGAGTGTCTTGGAAAAGAGTTAAGGGATTGGGCTAGAGTGTACAACACGGGCTGGAAGGGGTTTCATGATTTTAAGTTGGATTTTTTGCGAACCTATTGGGGCCTGAGCAGACAGAACGAGTTGCGTCGAAATATAGCCAGCGGGGAATGGAAAAGGGGACAGAGTGGGTCTATGTTGGATTATTTCCTGAAACTTGTGGGTCAGGCCAAGTTGTTGAGCCACCCCATTCCTGAGGAGCAACTAGTCCCGGATATTATTAGGCATTTTCCCCGCTGGGTACAACAAACTCTCATAACACCGAAAAGCCCGTCCATAATTGAAACTGCGGAGCTTCTGCGTTCTTTGGATGATCTGGACCGAAATGAAATCAAGATTAACAAAAGTGTCGAAGCTCCTAAGGAACAAAATAAGAAGAGGAAAGATTATGAGAATGGTTATCAGAGTTGGAAAAAGCCAGTCCAGGCACCACAGGGAGCCAGCTACGCAGTGATCGCCACTGAATCATCCACATTAGAGGAGTCGGAAAACTAGTTGGGGTTGACAAAAGGAACCCTGATTCAGCTCTATTAGAGGGGGTCAAAGGCTTACGTATTATGAGGAAGATGGGATGGGAACCAGAACAGTTGTTGGGGAAGAATGGGAAGGGGTTGCGAACACCCATATGTGCACGTTCCGTAGGTCGGAGTGACAAGGGTGGTCTAGGCTATCGTGGGTCAGAAGAGGGAAAACCGGTCGATTATGCGGAGTTAGTAAATGTGATTAAGCTAAAGGCGGAGCAGGTTACCTTGGAGGGAGTAGATCATTTGCAAATGACTTCTGTATTCGAGGACAAGGAGGTAGATCAGGACGACCAAGGGTTTTTAAGTCCGAAATTCGGATAAAGATATTCGATTATGACGTGATAGGTTTATTAGATACCGGTAGTGATATAACCTGCATTGGAGAAGAATTATGGAAGGAACTAAAAGAGAGACATGTAACAATACCCGTTATGCCAATTAAGCCATTCCATATTAAGACAGCAGCGGGTCATAAGAGTAAGGAGATTAGATCAATAGTGTTGTTACCGGTGCGTATGGGAGATATTGAGCTGGATGTGAATTTTCTAGTAGTGCCGGATTTAAGCATCCCCTTAATATTAGGGTTTGATTGGATGAAGGAAAAGGAAATTAACATGGACTTAGCTAAGGACAAAGGGGGATTTTTGATTAATCATACTGAGAAATCGATTTGGATTAAATATTTGCGTAGGGACGAGGTAGAGGAGTTTGAGTGACAAGAGTTTGAAGGGCAGAGTAGACTCATTACGGAAGAAAGATTTCAATATAGAACTGGAGTAGATTTGCGGTCAGACGAGCGAAAGTCACTAGAGGGAATGTTAAATGAGTATGAGGAGTTGTTTAGCGATCGGTTGGGTAGGGCAAATTGCTACCAACATGAGATTAAAATGGAAACCAATACCCCTATAGTAAAGAGAACGTATCCAGTGCCTTACGCGTATCGGGGGAAAATAGAGGGAAAGTTGAATTTATTTATTTATTTATTTATTTATTTCACAAGAACGGTTAATACCAATTACACTTGTGCAAAAGATTCTTAAATATAGGGATTAAATACATAAAAGGTATTTACTTAAATATATTACGTACCTACATGTACAAGAAGTCTTACTTATAATGAGTTATGTATTCATTAATCATTCATCATCTCATTACTCATGCATTCTCACAATAACAGAGGCACCTGGACGCGAGCATGGGCATGCTGTCGACAAAGAGATCCACTTTTGGATCAGTGCACAGGAGCCCGTTGAGCGAGCTGATCATGTCGCACAGCGGTGAGTGGCGCCGCGCTGCGGTCGCGCGCGATCCAGTGCCGTCCGACAGTTTTAAGTACGCGCGCCGGCATGACTTATTTAGGGGCACGACAACGCAGTTAAGAGTGTTGTGAAGTTCGGTGCTATTGATTTTATTACGGAGCACCTTACACGCTGTAACCATCCTCTCGTTGCTTCTTCGTACTTCTAGGGAGTTGAAGCCCAAGACGCCCAGCAAAAACTTCGTCGGGTACATGAATGGATAGTATCCATACAGTTTTTTATAGAAGAAGCGGAGAAATGCTTTTTGGACCTTTTCCAGCATAAGCTTGTACTTGGCCTCACTTGGGCTCCAAACACAGGCACTAGACTCTAGTTTACTTCGTACTAGAGCCGTATAGAGGAGCTTGATGACGCCGGATTTCTTAAAGTCCCTAACGTTTCTCAACACGAAGCCTAACCTCCGATACGACTCTTTGGCGAGGCTGGTAATATGCTCACGGAATGTCAGCTCGCGATCAAACTTCACTCCGAGGTCTTTTACAGAAACTACATGGCTCAAACTCTGACCATCCATTGTGTAGTGATATTTAATAGGATGTTGGCGTCGACTAAATGTCATTATTTGGCATTTGCTGTTATTGAAGTGAAGTTTATTCGCGATGCTCCAAGCATATACCTGGTCTAGGTCTTGCTGTAAAAGTAGGCAATCGGACTCCTGCTTGATCTCCATCACCAGTTTGAGGTCGTCTGCGTATAATAAGCATTTGGCATGCTGAAGGTTGCTCACGAGGTCATTTACCATGATAAGAAAGAGTAAAGGACCGAGACTTGACCCCTGACTCACTCCAGAACGTGTGTGATACGGAGAGGAGACAAACGGCCCGTACTTTACATATTGTGATCTGTCTCTCAGGTAGTTAGCGAAGAATGTGAGCAATTCAGAATTAAACCCTACATACCTAAGCTTAAGCAGCAGTACGTCGTTGTCAACTGTGTCAAATGCTTTCCGGAAGTCGAGGTATATGACATCTGCTTGTGTTCCACTGTCAAGACACTTACTAATATAGTCGACGTGAATCAGCAAGTTAGTGTTAGCTGATCTACCGGACCTAAAGGCGTGTTGTGCGTCACAGATGTACGGGTCGATCTGACGGTATATTTCCTTGTGCAGAACACTCTCGAATGTTTTAGCCGCTGAGTTAAGCACCGCAATCGGACGATACCCATCCACTTTAACTTTGTCTTCCGTTTTAGGAATGGGTGTAACGCGGGAGAGCTTCCACTGACATGGATAGATACCTGATTTTAAAGAGAGGTTAAAAATATGGCAAAAAGGCTTAGCAAGTATACCGTTGCAGGCTCGTAAGATGTAAGGTGGTACTCCGTCCGGCCCAACAGCACTATGGGGCTTAAGAATTTTAAGAGCATCGCGAACTTGCCCTACATTAATCAGACCAATACCTACATTAACGCTATCGTTTTGTACACATGCACCTGCGAGTAGATTATGATTGCTACAAGTGTCAACGTTAAGTGTTGGATTATCCGGGAGAAAAACACTACTGAAGTAATCAGCGAAAGCGTTTGCGGCCGCGATGCCACTGCACGCTTCTCCTTTAAATGAAACAGTCTGAACTAGTCCGCTTTTTGATTTTAGACTTGATACGTGTTGCCAGAAAGACCGTGGGTTAGTTTTAATATTGTTTTCTATGGAATTGACATGAGTATCGTATGCATCGGAAATACGTACCTTTAAATCGTTTCGGAGGGAGTTGTATAGCTGCCCGCTATCCTGGTCTCCAGTGCGTTTCCGTAGTCTATGTAATACCGTTTTTTTACGTAGGTCCGCAATGATATCACTCGTAAACCACACCGGGTAGGTCCTACTGCGTCCCTTGGAGCGTCGTTTTTTTGGTATGCATTTATTGAAATGGGTATATAACGTTTGGTATAGAAATTCAGTAGCTCTATTCACGCAGTCAAACTCTCCAAGTACCTCTGACCAGCGTTCGTTTTTTAGCACGTCATACAAATGTGAGAAATCCGCTTTTTTGAAATTCCAGTCACGACCTTGGCTAACATTGCTGGGATCCAGTGATTGTGACTTAACCGCTATTTTTAAAGAGATAACTATATCTAACGACGGGTGATAAGCATCCTGAGACACCAAGTCCATGTCAGCCCGGCACACTTTCACCTCTCCTAAAGACTCCTGCGCCAAGACCACGTCCAGGATGCCGCCCCTACCATTAACCACATGATTCTTCTCTTTCATACAACAAAAACTTAGGAAATAGTTATAGTAGTTAACAATATTCTGTGACGCACTATTCAAATTTAAATCACCAAATATAAATATCGGGCATTTAACTTGACTGACAACTGACTCGACTTTACAGAACCAGTCCATGTACAAATTGTCGGTCGCACTGGGTTTGAGGTACACTACACAGATATAAAAATTGAGCCCATTCATGCTCAAAGAAGCCCATAGGTCTTCCCCGCTGTCTGTCTCGAAGTCACGCCGCCGCTGCATCGAAATGTGCGAGCGCGCTACGAGCAACACGCCGCCACACGGCGATCCACGGTCGCGTCGAAGTACACTCCAACCTTGATACGCCAATTCAGCGTCCTCCACTGAGCTGTCTAGAAAACTTTCGGTGATGGCTATTACATCGTGTTCGAGTAGAGCTAGGTTATTTCTCCATGTTACCAATTTCGTTTTTAGTCCTCTTACATTTTGATACATGACATGTAAACATTGTCCACGTTTGGTGGCAGCCGGCCGCGTTGATACGTTGTCGTTGCGATTAACGTGTGGCGCACGCGGCGTGCACGAAGGGTGCGGTGGGTACGACCGCGGGGGAGCTGGATGTCGAGCGGTATGGTCCGTTGGTGTTGTCGCTGTCACGCTCGTCTCCCCGCTGCTGGCGGGGACGCGCGGGAAACCACTCGGTGAAACGAACGTTGCGGGGCCACACCGCTGGCGAGTTGAACTTACCGTACAGGCTCTCCGGGATACCAATAACAAATGCAGCATGTCTACTCGTTCTGATAGTACGTTTCCGAACAAAGTAATTTTCGTGTTTTTCGATTTTATTTAAAAAGTTTATCACGTTATCGGTAGTTGTTTCTGGCCTGAATGACCACGCCTGAATGAACTTTAGTGGTTCAACTGACTGGAGTTCGTTGTAGGAAGGTTGTAGTTGAAGGAAATGGAGGAACAGGGAATAATTAGTCGAAGTTCTACACCTTACTGTAGCCCGCTAACATTTACTCTGAAAAAGGACGGGTCCATTAGGGTGTTACTAGATGCCAGAGAACTAAACAAGCATATGGTAGCGGAAACCGAGAAGCCCCCATGCCAGTTAGATGTGATTAATTCGTTCCACGGAACTAATTTTATAAGTATAATAGACCTCAACAATGCTTATTTCCAAATACCTTTTTCTGAATCAAGTAAACAATACACCGGGTTTAACTTTAATGGGAAGACGTATGTGTATAATGTCCTCCCGCAAGGATTAAAAACATCGGTGGGCAGTTTCAGTAGAGCAATGGATGCGATTCTAGGTCATGAGGTGAGGGAGTTCTGTGTGAACTATTTGGATGATTTAGTGATTATTACCACCGGAACTATGGAACAACATGTTAATCATATCAACGTTGTGTTAGGGAAGTTGAAGCGTGCAGGGTTAACGTGTAATCTGTCAAAATGCGAGTTTCTGTGTAAACAAGTAAAAATGCTAGGATTTATCATTTCTACCGAAGGATTGCAGACGGATCCGGATAAGGTCAGGGCTATACAGGAATTTCCGGTGCCGACAAAATTGAAACAAGTAAGGGCATTTATGGGGTTGTGTAATTTTTACCGACGGTTTATACCTGAATATAACGCGCATATTCAACCGTTGTGTAAGTTGTTAAGAAAGGGGAATAGATGGAATTGGGGAGTTGACGAACAACGGGCGTTTGACCAGGTTAAAGCATTGTTCGTTAAGAAATTAGAGCTTCAACATCCCGATTTTACTAAACCGTATTTCTTACAAATTGATAGCTCGGGGATAGGGTTAGCTGGGGTTTTGTATCAGATAGGTGCTGAGGGAGAAATGAGGATCTTGGGGTTCCATAGCAAGTCATTAAGGGGGGCCCAGTTAAATTGGACGACTACCGAACAAGAATTTTACGCTGTTATAAGTTGTTTGGAGAAATTTGAAACCTATTTAAGAGGGTCTAAAGTCTATATTCAAACTGACCATAAAGCACTGGTTTTTGTAAAGAATTGGAAACTATACAACGCTCGGGTCACGAGGTGGGTTAATTATTTAGAGCAGTTTCAATACGATCTACAACATATCAAAGGTAAGGAGAACGTGGGCGCGGATGTTCTGTCTAGGTACCCTCCGCAGGGTGAGTTGTTACAGGAAGAAAAGGTTCGGTTGCCGGAAACTCTGTATACTGAGGTTGGGAAAAACAAAGAACTAATGCGAAATCTTAAGTAAATAGCGAGGTTTCAACAGGAAGACCCGGAAATAGAGGGGATAATGAAAGGATTAGAGGGGGAAGAGTTTACAGACAGGCTAGGGAGAATCATGCAAAGGGAACCGAACATTTTTGTATGAAGCCTGGCATACCTAAAGTTGCAAGTACATAAAAAGTCGAGTTTTGATGTACAGGTATGAGAATTATGCCAATCGACCGATAAAAATATTACAAACAACAAATACTGTCTCACAAAATGTCGTAAGTGTTATACTTTCCGAGTTATTCCAGTTTGAAATTATAAAATATAACAAAAGAAAAACTCCATTTAATTGATTTAATGGTCCATTTTCATTATTTTAAAGCATGCCGCGTCACTACTAGTAATAAATTGGGCTATAACAATAATAAAATAATAGTATAAAGCTCAGATGTATCCAAAACTCAGCTAGCTGACGTACACGTATCCAACACAGCCGCAAAACTCAAATGGGACTGGGCCGGGCACGTCTGCCGCATGCCGGAAGGGTTACGGGCTACAATTACCACCAAGTGGGTCCCACAGAACCGAACACGGCGTCTCGGTAGACCACGTAGGAGATGGCGAGACGAGCTTGACGTCTTTGACCAAGTCTGGTGCGAGTGGGAGTCTGCCCAGGACAGGGATATGTGGAAGAAAAAAAGGGAGGCCTTTGCCAAGCAGTGGGACACTAGGCTCTTAATAATAATAATACTATAAAGCGCGGGGGCTCGGTTTTTCGAGCAGCTGGTGGAGGGTATCTCAGTCTACCTTCCCATGTCTTCTTGGGTTTTCCTCTGCCCATTGGGGCGGCGTGGGACCAGTGACACACACACTCAGTTTGTCATTTTGGCTTGTACCGTGCTTAAGCGTTGCTGACAAATACATTTTAGAAAAAGTTGTCATCTTTTGTGAATTGGTATCGTTATTGATATTTACGCGATGTCAAGTAACTTAGGCCAGCCAGGGTCGAGGTGTTTCTTCTGGGCATTTAGTAGTGCTCGCCGTAGAGGCGGACGCTGTCCGCGATCACAAATACGAAGTTATGGGCTTTGTGATGAATACCTAAACCATCATCATCCTTGTCTCCAAGAGTATGCCAACCATCTATTCAGCAGCGATCAACGGCAGGTAATATTGAATAATCGAACTCTTGGTGGCTGTTCCCACGTCATGAGCGTTGTATGGTTCATGTCATGGGCTCGTCACCAAGAAACATCCCCACTGGCTCCTGCAGCGTTTCTAGACTCTATAATCGTGAGTCACGATATTGAAAATGAGGCTAATGGCGAGTTTTGAAAATCATTGTTACATTATTGTATATATTTAGAATTTGTCAATGTTAACACTATTATTTTATTAATATGATAACCCAATTGATTACTAGTAGTGACGCCGAATGCTTTAAACTGATGATAATGGACTTTTAAATCAATTAAATGGAGTTTTTCTTGTAATATATTTTATATTTTCAAACTGGAATAGCTCTAAAAGTTACGACATTTTGTCAAAGAGTATTTGTTGTTTGTAATATTTTTCTCTATCAATTAGCATATGTGTTATATAACTATGTACACCAAAACGTAACTTTTTATGTACTTGCAACTTTAGGTATACCAAAGAGGTTCGAACCCCATTGTAGGTTGGAAGATGGCATTTTATATTTTACTCCTGGGAAGGCACAGAAGAAGGTGGTTTTTTTACCCAGGTCCTTGATTACCGATGTAGTAGAGCAGGTGCATCTAGAGATGGGGCATCAGGGCGCTTATAAAGTCATTAAGTATGTTCGTGATCGGTTCTACTGGAACGAAACGTATTACGAAAGAGGTAAAGCGGATTTTGAAGGGCTGCCATTTGTGCCAGTTAACCAAGACGGACACAAAAAAGTACGTAGGGCCTTGTTGTTCCCTAGTTACAAAGGAAATAGGGGATTTGGTTATGAGCGACTTGTATGGCCCGTTGCCTGCTGGGAAATTTGGGTTAAGACACATTCTAGTTGTACAAGATGCTTTCAGTAAATTCATAAAGCTATATGCGCTAAAGGTGGCGACGGCTAGTACAGTGATAGGAAAAATTAGACAGTTCTTTGAAATAATAAAACCAAAGGCTATCATGACGGATAACGGGAGCCAGTTTGCGAGCAGACAATGGAAGGGGTTCATGGTCAAGAATGGAGTAAGGGTGGTATACACCACGGTCAGGAACCCTCGCCCCAACCAGACTGAGAGAGTCAACAAGGAGATTGGGCGCATGTTTCGGACTTATTGTCATTCGAACCATAAGGGTTGGGTAACTATTTTAGCAAAGCTGGAGAAATTGTATAACAATACCTTTCATGGGAGCACTGGATTTACTCCTTGTGAGGTGTTGTACGGTCAACCAAACGAACTAACAATATATAAAGGGATTAGATGTAAAGAACGGTTAGACGTGGAGGAAGTTAGAGAAAATGTTAGGGAAAATTTAAAGAAAAATGCCATTAAGCGACAGCATAAGTTTAATCGGACGTTTAGGATTGTCGATTACCAGATAGGGGACTTAGTTAAAATTAGGAGGCTGAACAAATCTAATGCAGAACAAAAGGTGACAAAGAAATTCACGATGATTTATGAAGGGCCATTTGTAATAGGGGCTAATCCTTGTCAGAACGTGTACATATTGGTGGATCCAAAAACTAACGAGGTTAGGGGAAAATTCAATACAATTCACCTGTCTAGGTACTACGAGGGGAAGCAGAGGAGCTGATTCAGGGTTCTTAGCCGACGGATAGTTATTCGTACGTATATGTAAGGAGAATGATTAAATTAATCTATGTAAGAATCGGTTAAAGAAATGTTAATTCATTATTTTGTTTGCTTCTAAAGGTATGTTGAAAATTGTTTGTGCAAATTGTAGATAGAGATGATTATTATGTATGAAGAATATACATTTACTCGTATTGCTATCAATATTGAATGCAAGCAATAAATAGGCAATACATATAGTAGATTCAGTCAATAATCAACAGAGTCCGTTGAAATAATTTTATAGATACAAAGAGACACTTATTAGAAGCTTAAATATGTAGACAAATTACAAATTAAGTTGCTATATAATAATCACTAGTGATAATAACGTAGCCTGAATTACACAATATACGGTCGCTTGAAAAGTATTTATTAGACGCTTAAGATTAGTTGCTGACCTATAAATTTTTTAGGCAATAAAGTAAATTTGAAGGCGAAAATGTCAATTTAAAGAAGCTAAAAATTACAACCCTTATTAAATTATTTAACTCAATAAAATAATTGATTTCCTGACCCCGTATCATGGTCGGCCATATCACACGATAAGTGACAGGATAGAGCGTCCGTCACTGGCTGACACCGTTCGATAGAACGAGACGACACTCCTATCTTGTCACTTATCGCGTGATAAGGCAGACCATGATACAGGGTCTGCTCAATATAGATATTACCTAATATCGTAAGAATGTAATAGAATTTAGTCCCAATCGACTTAAACTTTTCGATTTAGGACTTATTTTGGTAACAAAACCTACTAATAATATTTTTTTTTATCGTTTGTCCATTTCTCCCATTTTTTACTCGTATTATCACTATTATGTTCTTTTGTGGTATTTTTTTTACAGATTATGGCCGTATTAAAAAAAAAAGGAAAGTAGTACTGTTTCTATTGCCCCCATTTCTTTTTCTACTGGCCCTACTGTTAACGTCTTCATAAATATTAAATTTTCTAGAAAAATATCGGAAGTGTCTGGGTACATGTGAGATAAAATCGACTAGAATATCTATACTTATAGTGGTTTACGCAATATTTAAAAAGCGATGATTTGTTTTTGATTTATAAACTGGTGAAAAAAAATGTTGGCGACTGGCTGTGGTGCCACCTTTTTATACAGAAATGTAACCCTTTGGTTTGTATTGTTCTTATATGTTTTGCTTGACGTGTTAGTTGTCGAGCTGCCTTTGCCACGTCAATGTTATGTTAGCTGGTTCTGTGTATTGATATTTTAATAAATACCAGTCTTGAAGTGCTAACGTTGTTTCCATCATCTCACACATCCATTTATACAGTCCACTCCCATCCACTAGTTATCAGAAACAAAAGTTGTAACAACCTCAAATGACTGTAGCGGTAAAAGTTTTTCGTATAGTAAAATTTAGTGATTGCGATAGATTAACAGGTAAATAAGCTTGTTTCGAATGTCCCATGTTCCTATTGACCCCAGTCTCCCCTACTTAGCCGTGATAGTTTTACCTTTTAAATTCATTATTTGTACTACTGCCACGAATTTTTGACATTCCCAGAAGTTTATTTTTATTTTTTATTCATTTAGCCAGCAGGGGGACACTATAGACTCGAACAAAAATTAGGGCTTTAAAGCCCAATATCACGCAAACAAATCACTGAGTTAAAAAATGGTTAAAGAAACCCCTAATATTTTTAAACAAGCTATCTAACGGCACCCCTCACAATGGGTTAAAAGAGGAAAAAAAATTACATCCCCACTTTACGAGTAGGGACAGCAACAACAAAATATGTGTTAAGGTCGTGTGTACATAATTTTGACATTGTACAGTACCTAAGCATCATTAACATGTATACGTTCTAGGATCTTATTGCTTGGAGATAATGTAGAAAAGTGTATACATGTTTATGAGGCTGACTGTACTTATTCAACTACTTGATAAAGCATTTTAAATTGAGTACAGTAAGTATCACTGACCCTCGTTTCGCACAAAAACAAAACGTGTTCGTTCGTAACTGGTTTTGTATAAGAACAAAATAGTTTTCGTTCGCAACCGGTTTCGAACAAGACTGTAAAAGTTTTCTTTCGCAACTGGTTACGAAACTCCGGTTACGTGACGCGGCCGAAGGGATGTGAGTAACTATGTGATGAAAAAATAGGAACTGAAAACTAAATGAAGGACCAATGACAGCAATGGGGAAGTGGGCTCCAATAATATCCTGCGTAATGAAATGTAAGTATGATTTGATTTACCTTTTGCTCGTAGATTTAATATAAAACAGACAATTTATCTCGATAAAATTCAGTATTAATGACAGCGACCAACTATATGAAGTAGCAATGACATCGAATGATAAAATTGTAGAAAAAAGGATTCAAATTTCACATAATCTTTTACAATACAAAGTTGGCAAAGAGTTCGCAACACGGTTGTTATACTATGCATGAACATGTTACACAAACTAAATCAGGCTTTGTTGCACTTGGGTATTATTCACTCGTACAAATAATAATGTTTTTGTTAAAAAAAAGTGAAGACTCGTTTAATATTGCAATGACTATGTCCCCTGGATACGGCAGAGGTCGTCCACAGTGACTCTCCATGCCAATCGCTCTTGAGCTTTCTCGCTTCACTTCACTCCAAGACTTCCCGATCTTTTTCGCCTCGTCTACAACAGTCCGCCGCCAGCGGCGCTACCACGAACTTCGAAAGTCGAAGTTCGTAATACATGCATCCCTGTCACTCGAGTAAGGGAGTGCGATAGAGATGGAAATACCCGAACTTCGACTTTCGAAGTTCGTGGTAGCGCCGCTGGTTTGTTTGGGACGGCCACGACGCTTTCGCTTTCCTTGGGGATTCCAATCCATTATCCCTATTATTGCAATAAATGTGTGTTATTTTATTTACGGAATAGTTTCAATTAGAATATAAGTTTATTTAGTGTTGTTATTAATTATTTCTACTTGTTATTTGAAATGGACAACGGTAAGTAGTTACAAGTATGCAGTTAAGAATTCTAAAAAAAGCTCGCGGGAGCAATGACGAATGAAGTGAGCAGAACTGTTCCCCGTCCACTTTGCTCGGAAAGTTTTCCAATATGGTTCAAAAGAAACCCTTCTCACGACCGAGTCTATTGAAATAGGGAGCGTGAGATTTAAAATTGCTTCTCTAGGAAATAAGTTAAAAAAGTCCTATTTCTCTAAATTAAAAGTGGTTAGCAAGAATAAGAACATTAGAAAATAATGTAGTGCCTATACATTGTAGATATTTAAGACATTACTATATTATGGTAAAGAGAAATGAGACTGCAATTTTGACTGAACGATAGTGAAGATGAGTGTTTAAAAGTAGGTAACTAGGATATCAATTTCCATAATCAGATCATATTTGCTGTGCGCTGTTTCCAAGTAAATTGAAAAAAAAAATTTTTGGAGACAATCCTGCTATTCAAATATAATGAAACAGTCAAGGCGTGAGTGACCCGAGTCATTATATTTGAATATGTCTGAGACTCACGGCAGTTTTCCATATACAATTCTGCTATTCCTCGTAACTAATCTGTAAGAAAAAAACGTTAGTACGTGATAAATTAGTACAGATTTATTGGAATATAAAATAAAATATTACGACAACGAATTGTGGTAAGTACTGATTCCTAGTCCTCATACAAGCACCAAATGATTTCCCGTTACTTTTATCTTAACCTTTGCCTGCCTAGCGTAACTAGGTATAATATTACTATATAATTCCTTCTACCCCTACACAACTATCTCATTAAGTAAGGCGACGTTGTTTAGGTAACAGTGCAGATTAATGACTCGAGGAGTGAATTATCGTTGCGTATGATCGTATTACGTCGCATGAAGGCCCGTAAGACGAGGAAGGGTATGATTGGAGAGAAAAGAGCTCTCGCACTGTATACATATTTCAGATTTAGTCTTGAGTTGTTACAGAAAGGCGTAAAAATAAGGCGTAACTATCGTTTGTTAGGTGTGTATAAAGTCACTACTTGTCTGAATTATACTTGCTACGGGTACGAGTGTGGCACGGTGATATTCGTCTAATATTTCTGGTAAATAACGTAGATAAGCTCAGCTTACCCTCCAATAACATTTATTTTCAAAGAGTCGTTAAATCTTGATGATATTCCCAGATCCGGAAAATAGCAAATTAGTTCATGTACTTAAATAAACAATTATAGAACTATTTTTTTTTTAATAAAGGAATAGTTGAAAAATTTCATGCTCCGAGCCGGATTCGAACCGGCGACCACAGGCATTCATGGCCCGTCGCTACTAACCAACTGAGCTATCGGAACAATCCGGTTCGGGCACCAAATTCTTCTTTTTTTTCTCAATATAATTTGAGACGTTGGTGCCGTTAAGAAGCCTAAGTCATCTGGTAGATGTCGCTACACGTCTCCCTGAGGCGTTGTAGGAAGGAACTGATTGAAGAATTTGGTGCCCGAACCGGATTGTTCCGAAAGCTCAGTTGGTTAGTAGCAACGGGCCATGAATGCCTGTGGTCGCCGGTTCGAATCCGGCTCGAAGCATGAAATTTTTCAATTATTCCTGTATTAAAAAAATATATATATATAATTTCGTTAGCAGCGTAACTGCTTAATACAAAATTAATTATAGAACTATTGCTATCAATGTATAAAAAAAGTTCCCCGAGATTTAATTGGTCCATACCGCACATGACCAGTTTTCTAATTGTGAGTAATAATGAACAGCCATCAGGGCAAAAACGTATTACGCTATTGTCTGCGATTGCGGCTCACTAGCCGGTGTATCCGAGCAGATATGTGGATTCGATATGGTTATGTATACGAATAACATCGCTGCTATCACCGTTTTTAACATGTACGTTATAATATAGAAGAGGGAATATATACCATACATTAACTTAATGTTTCAGAGCAATTTATTCACATTTTATAAAGAAGAGATCATCCGTAAGGTCTTTTCTATGTATAAAAAAAAGGTACCTAGTGAAAGTTTTTTCCAAATCAGGTCAGTAGTTTCCAGTAATCTCCGGTGATTACGCTACACACCTGCAAGCTCACAAACTTTATTGATCATAATAATATTAGTATTACAATCGAGGCGTAACATGCTGGTTAACACATGAAACGCTGCAATTTTAAAGCGGCGTCCAATACGCCCGTAACATTTTTATTCTCTTAGCCGTAATAAAACGATTTTCTCCGGTGGACGTTATTTCACTTTCGACTCATTTCATACGGCGTTAAGACTGTTTTTGGTTTGTAGGCGATGAAGGGTTAAGCGTAGCAGTTAGGAGCTTCTTGGCCTTCAAACGAGAGGCTCTTGAGAGCGCCGCGTCAGCAAGAACAAAGCCTAAAGAAATGCTTGGATGTAGATGTGAGAGAGACACTCCTTTTAGTAGGCGCCGTGCCAGACGGTAGATTTATCTAGATGTTACTTTCAATCTTCTTGCCTCTAGGAATTGGCGTGGCTTGAGAATTATTTTGACTGAATCACTTTTAAAAATATTTTACAATTAGTAGGAAATACTTTTAACTCTTAACTCTTAACTCTCTCTCTCTTAACTATTTATTTATTTAAACTTTATTGCACAAAAGAAAACTTATCGTACAAAAGGCGGACTTAATGCCATATGGCATTCTCTACCAGTCAAACCTTAAGGCAAAGCGGAAAAGATACCGCGCGGACTATATTCTTAACATACTCTTGCTGGGCTTAAATTCTAATTATCTAATGTTATATAATAATGATTATTGCTTGTCCTTGTGGTAAGTTTCCATTATTTATCAGGATTCGCCATTTGGCTTTAATAAAAAATAAAAAAAACCTTATTATTTTTATTTATTTAATTATAACTTAATGACTTACTGTGTTCATGTTGAATGGGATGAAAGCCATGGAACAGCATGTGAACAGACTTGTTTGTAACGAGCCCAAAATTTATTTTACACGGTTGAAGTACTCATAAAAACGGTCGTTATGGGTACTTACAGCAAAATACACTTAGATTTGCCAACTTTTACAATACTTACATATATCTGCCATATTCTATTTGCTCTCAGGTGCTCTAATCTCGTTTAGTCTACCCTTAAACGGATACCTGATAAGTGATAAGATATGTTTGGCTTTATAATGCAATTTTTTTTTTATCAGCACCTTTATATTGATTCAAGTGTGTTTATTATTACTACTTGAAACTTCATAATTGAGTTCCTCGAAAACCAGTTTCAAATTCCATAACAAGCCGCTACGACATCCCATACGAAAGATCTCATGTATATTCGTAGCTGACCTTACCACCGAGGTTCAGGCCTCCGTTTGTTTCATTACTTTGACAAATTAATCACATTTCAATGTGTGTCGCACGCTTGTTTTAAAGCGCGGAAATAACTGGTAAGAACGAGCACGCGAAACCAACTGAAATGTGTTTTCGATACGAAAGTTATGAACCAAATTGAAGCTCTGATTTTTCGTCGCAAGTGGCAATGCATTATTCATAAAGGCTATTTGCGGAGCCTTTCCAGTAATCCCCTAGTGTTCATCTGGAGCTCCTTACGAATAATTATTAGGGTATTACCTTTTTTAACATTTTTATAGACCCTGTGAACTTTCTTATAAAACATAACTAGTGTGTCTCTAATTTTTTGATTTCCTTTGAGCTTATAAAGACAACTAATTCAAAAAGGTGGTACGGTGGTAATTTTTAGACACGTAAATTTTATAAAGCGGTAAACGGAAAGATGAAATTTTCTGTCAAGTAATGATTTCCTTTGAGCTTATAAAGACATAACTAACTCAAAAAGGTGGTACGGTGGTAATTTTTAGACACGTAAATTTTATAACGCGGTAAACGGAAAGATGACATTTTCTGTCAAGTAATGTCAGATAATTCTTTAGTCTTTCGTTGCCACGCGATAAACGCTACCTTTGTAGGCTCTTAAGCCTTGGACTTTTCTGAATTCTCTCACGAATACGGTAACAGAATACCTATGTATCATTGTTTTTTTAATAATTTGAAATGACCATTTAAAATGTAGGTACGGTCGAGGAAATTGAATGTTTGGCACATGTCAACTCTATTAGAATGACGTTAAGGTCCAAAAGTGCTAAACATTAAATTTCCTCGACTGTACATAACTTTGAGAGGCTTGAACTCTCCGTGCTAAAATTTAAATTATAAGTTTTACCACGGCCAGTTAAAACCCCGTAAAACAATCTAGTGTAAAAACTCAATTTCAAAGCTATTCGTTCTGGATAGCATTTGTTTTTGACAGCGGGCGGTTTCCAATTTCAAACTACCTGTAAAAGTTATAAGGCACAAAATATGGTTGTATTTTTTTTTATAATGGCCTATGTGAAGTTTGAATTAATTGAACACAAAACGAATTCCGAATACAAAACGCAGAACGGAAAAAAGTGGGCCATTCTCGTGGGGAAGCCCAAAACTCACTTTGGAGTAGATTAACCCGTGTACTCGTATTTTTTTTTTATTTTTTTTTAATGGCGCTTTCACTCCTTGCGTATTTTGGCAAGTACTCGTATTTGCACATGAACTGACTTGCATTTGACGAATTAAACGTCATGTTGCTGTTGTGTATACATACCTGTGCTTGTCGGATGCGCCAGCTCTGACATAATTATATGCAATTCATAAACATCATTCATTCACGCCTCCGAGGCTTGCATTAGTTGTACAGTCGACAACACAGCTAAGTGACCATCGGAAATCTAATCTGACCTTAAGTGCATTGTAATAAGGTTCTAGGTTTTCACGGTATGGTTAGTTAGGTGTGTTGCTGTGTGTACAAGCTAGCTATTAGTTGTTACCTATCAACTTACAATGCTAATTAACTGAAATTCAACCATTTTTCAACTGCTCGCCGATTATTGTGCTGAAAATTTACTATGTAAGCTCGGTGACGAAAGCAATATTATGGTAGTTACCTACTAAAAAGCTCTGATCTGATGATGAAAACTTTAGGCGGCTATAAGAACTAAACAATGTCCCATGACAAACTTCCCGGTACAATATCAGAGAGCAGTTGTCGACTGTGCAAAAAGAGTAAGGTCGGTAACAACATTTGTAATTAATTGAATAAGGCGTTATTTTGCGGATTTCAAAATACATATTTCTATGTGTCAGAAGCTTATACTAACTAGGCTGTACTTATTAAAAATAGAGCACTTATAAAATTAATTAAATCACTACAGATAAGTTACTGCTGTATCTGCTGTACCTACAGTCAAAAGTCAAGTGTTACGGTGGTTATTTTGGGTTTTCGTAATATTTCTGGAGTACCCCTTCGCACTCAAGGAGCAAATTAAATTCTTTGCGGACTCAAACCAAATCAAACTTTCTTATTAAAACAGTGATATTGAAAAAGTTTCGAGGTTTTTTTTTCTGACGTTTGATTTATATCCAGATTTGTGTAGTAGACTTTAAAGCCTGTATTTTTTTTTGCCTAAGTTTCACTGAACTTTAGTATTTATTGAAGACATTTGGATTCAAATGTACCTATTTTATTTCATTTTCAGAAGAGTTATTTTGAAATTGCATTATCCTTGTAATTTTCCCCTAAGCAGTAACATCTTTTAGCGACATTATAAATGAAAAAATCGAGCTTTACTAGTGTTGGTGACCTCCTTTTATCGTCTATCATTAGCCGCCATCTACATAAACTGACCTTATTATATTATTGTTGTTTTTTATTTTATAAAAAAGCAATACCTAAATCACAATAAAAAATATATAATAATAAATAATCCATAAATCAAAAATTACAAAAGTAAAAGTACTTATGAAAATCTGATACAAGTTAAGCTGTGAGTGTGAGACTCCAATTTAACATGGTGACGTGATATATTTTTTTCTTTCTTTCTATATCTCTTGGCTTTGCCTGGTGGTTTAAATTTCAATCAAGTAGAATTTTTTTTAAATTTGCCTGGTTTCTTTGTACAAAAATACACAATTGTTTATTTCACAAAAACAAATATTACATTAAATCGAGGCTGAATAATAATCGGCTAATCAGTGACCAAACTACTAACTAGGCTGAGCCTGTATCTTGGCCTACTGCGAGTGTGGTTAACAGATCGTACTTCAATTATAATATGATTTCGAGTACCTATATATGAAGAAAATAATTCCATTAAAAACATTCCATGTAAAAAAGAGGCCAAGTCTCGAAGCTCTTCCACCGTAAAAAGTTGTGAGATATTTCGTAGAGCCAAGTCTCAGGCATTCTTCAATCTTTATTTGCTTGCTAAATAAAACACCAGTAAGAGGTAGAACAAGAAAATTGTGGATAGACTGTGTGAGAGACGATATGAATAGTAAGGAACTGAATGACAAGGTGATGGGCGACAGAGATGTATGAAATGTAAATGAGATAAGGGCAAGCCAATGAGGAGATGGAGGGAATTGCACGCTTCTTCCAGCTACACCGACAGGTGTTCAACTTTAAAATTTAAGAAATAATAAAACCTATACATTTTACAATCAACTTTTGCTTGCCCAAGTCGCAAATATTATGGCAAATTTAGTAAAATTAAAATGAATTTTATATAATAATAATGAGTATTAGCTTCGTGTTCCTTCGGAGTATGCCTTTCATACATACTTATATTTTAAAGGCTCAAGGTATCATCCCTATTTAAAACAATTTGGTTAGTGTCCTACCTATGTAAAAAAAAAACATTCAAATTATTTCAGCAATTACTGATTGTATATTTATAACAAGTCATCATATCACATCATTGACAATTGATTTTGCCTCAAAAGTGTCTGAAGTGTCAAGTATTTTTTTTGACATAACATTGCTACTCAAGAAACCTTCAAAAATTAATTACGCTCTTTTACCGTACCTAATTGTTATATCTTTTAAATTTGTCAACATTTAGTTTCGTCTGGACGCTGTGTACACAATTTCAACTAATTAAATATTATTATCAACGATTCCATCCTTTCATATTAACTTTACTATATAATTGGAAGAAAGAGATTATTATAACAGCCGAGCAGGGCACTCTTTCTGGACATGAGTGAGCTATGGCGACTTATTGAAATTTTTTTTTCTACACTAGCTCGTAAAGAGCGTCATAACGCGCAGGCATACAGTGCTAGAATAGCCTTTATTACGCTCATAGTAATATAAATATGCATTAAATTCCATTCATCAAATCAAGTAAAAACTACCAATCAAGTAAAAAAAAACTTAACATGCGGTTTTGGGCCAAAAGTTTTCAGTATATTTTATTTTTTTGTAAGTATTTGTAATGAGCTTTCATTAGAGCAATTTCCATTGAAATTGGTTCATTCGTTTGGCTTGTAGAATTTTTTGGCATATATTTTAAAGAAGTGGTGCAATCTCGTTTCCTAAAGGGTGACACTTCCGCTGCTGCGGGTCAAATCACTCAGTTTGGTCCCTACCTACTACCATTGTGCCAAGCGGCTTGCTTTCATCATAAAGTGCAGTATTTTGTTCATAACAAGTAGGACTAAAATGGGTTTATTCGTAAATTGTATATGTCAGTTATAAACCAAGCAGGACACACATACGTTGTTAGAAAACGTATGTAACGTATATAAATCTATACGTTATTGCATTAATGAAACGTGTTTAACTACATTATTTAAAAATTAAAAAGTAGTAATATTTTAACAGCGATTTTTTATCGTGGCTGTTTGCCGAAGGGTCGTTGCCTTGCACGGCTTACTACGAATTCAATAAAATAGACAATTGACATTTTGTATTTTTTGATGCGATTAGAGCCTATAAATTTTGTTTGAAATATATTGGTTTCCTCGGAAATGTAATAAAAAACATGTGCACAAACGGTGTGCGATACGGATGGTAAGATTTTTTTAACTCGACCCATCGAAGCCCTTCTCATCTTCTTCTTCGGCGTCGGGCTTCTAATTTTATTGACTCTTGTTCGTAATATTCCTACCGTAGTGATTTTATGGCTTTAGAATTAGAAATAAGCACTCGTATACTTTATTTGGTTTTTGTCATTATCGGTACGGTTTCAGAATAACTAGTAAGGTACCTATATAAGATGTTTTTCTCGGGTTATTTACATTATGAAACATTATACGCGTGTAATTTTTATTGATATTGTCTACACTGTTGTGGAATCACGCGAATCGTGATTCGATTTTGATGAGATCCTGATGAGCTAATAATGGGCATGTATTCGCGCCAAGAAAAATTGTTTTGTGTTCGTTTATATATACGAGTATGTTGACTGTCGATCGCATCAAGGATCTTGTTATGGGGATAATTGGGTTCTTCTTATAATTCATTTTGCTGTGGACTATTAGGTTTGTTATGTTACTCGTAATAAAAATCGATTGATGACTATTTACAGTCGAAGGTTGTTGCGGATGCTTAGGTATTTTCGACGAAACTTGCGTTGCGTATCTAAGAATTGTAGAATGTAAGTGAATTTGGCTTTCTCGTAGTCCACGAACACTAAGCAGAGGGGCAGGTTATATTCCTCGGTCTTCTGTATAACCTGACGGAGCGTCTACGGTACTAAAGCCTCCTCGGAAACTGGCTTGTTCGGGAGGCTCGTAGTCATCTAGCCTGCGTACGAGACGATTTTTAATGACCCTCGAAAACAGCTTATTGACATGTCTCCAAAGTGAGATGGGTCTGTAGGTCACCCTTTTTGAAGAACAGCACCTGTCACGTCCAGCCATTTGGGTCTCTCAGGGTATACTCGTATAAATAAAGCAACTATTGAATGCTATTAGCTCAGGCGCACAGACGAGACGTGACCTCGCTCACCGACAGCTAGCTGGCGACTGACCAGTGCTGCCGGTTCGCCACAACACAGTTGCTACCCTCGCGTATATATTTGTGGTGGCAATCCGTCACATCTCAATTTTTTTTTACAAATTACATAATATTTCACAAAATTACAGTTTTACTTTAACGGTTTAGTACTAGTGTACTCTCTCGTATGTCTCGGGACATTAATATTTAAATGGTGCATTTTATTCCATACATTCGTAAAAATATCCTTATTTATCTAGAACAGAATTTAGGAATACCTTATCAAATTGACGAAAGTCTTGTGACTAAGTTTAACTTATCTCTCTCTTTTTTTCCAATTTAATTTTAGTAAGTATATAAACTACCTTTATTACATTTACATCTAGGAGGTTGTAAAACACAATTCACAAACATCGAAAACTCTGAATAAATTATACAGTGCTTATGATTATGATTTAAAAACAAATTAAATTTTCTTGCAATATTTGTTTACGAAAATAACATTGTGGATTGTCAACCTTGTAGTAATAGGGGTATAGGTAGCGGCACGTCAGTCTAGCGCTGGCCGTTCCTGCGCAGAAGTCGAAAATAAGGTATTACGGGGGAGTGAAGGGGACGCGCGGGGGCGTGCGTGAGCGCTTATTGGCTCTCCAGTCGTACTCCGTCCCGCGCACCGATACGACACCCCGCTCACTTCTGGTTATACAGTTGCGTACTAAATTGTTATTACCGTCGTCGTTTTGTTAAGTTTGAGTTTGTTTTTTATTGACTGTTTTAATTAAGTTAGTGTTTATTTGTGATTTTAAACAGTAAATATGCCTAGAAGAAATACTGTTTTGAGAAGACAGGCACGGAAAATGATATATGACGTGCATTCTTTTTTAAAGACAGAAAGTAATGAATTAATTGATTCCTTGAAACATATTAAAAGTCAGATTGACGAAACTACGAATATGTTGCTCAGTCACTTGGACATTGTTATTTAATTTTATTGGAATTTGTTATTTGCGTCAATGAAGACAGTTCCGAAGATGATTCTGACGATTCTGATAATGATGATAATGATGATGCTAATGATAACCCCTCAACCCTCAACCCTCATCAAGAAAACGGCCTTGTACCGGCCAGGCATACGGCAGTTTAGTGGAAGGCGTGCTACCCCTGTCAGATTCTGATTAATGTTTTTTAATAAAAATTGTAAAAAAAAATATAACTTTATTTTTACCTCCCTATATTAGTGATGAGACTAGTTTAAAGATAAGATATAAAAGAAGGACAAACAAAGACAATTTTTTTTATTAGTAAGGATTATTGTAATCAACTTGTAGTGATAACAATTGCGTTTGCGACAGTACCTATGCGCAGCTATCCCCTCCATGATTCGTTCACCGCTAGACTTACGTGCCGCCACCTATATTTCATACCCTAATATTGGTAACATATGTAGTAAAACTTGCCATTGTAATAGTCTATAGGATAAGGCGGTTTTGAAAACATCATAAGACATAATTTATTTATTTATCGTGTTAGCTATTCATTGAGGTAATGCTGCCAGCATCTTTATCACAATGCCGCCAGAGGCTGTTTTAAGATTTAATTTAGTTATAACTTTTAACTTAGATTTTGAAAACGTATGTAATGTATATAATTAACATAAGAATTAACTTATCTCTCATTTAAATATTTCCGGCATTTCTTGGCAAATGACCGTATTAAGATGAGGTCTTCAGTTAAAGAACTAAAATTTGAAGATAAATGATTAACTTTTACATATTTGCTCTTGTCTAACAGCCAAAACAAATGTCATCTGTTTTTCTCATTTGATTTGGATAGCATTAATTAATTACGTTGACTGCTAAATAGTATGTAAATATCTTTATAAAAAATATTTCAAGCCAATTTTACAGTCCTTGCTCCAATAGGTACGTATTTCCAGATTGCCTTTGGCATAATAAAAAGGTAAGTATCTCAATATTATTTATTTTACATCACGAATTATACCCAGGTACTTTACATTCTTATTTACTTTTTGATTTATTGTTGTCGTGCCTAACGTGGAACCAATCCGAACAGGTACTTAGGCACATCAGTGGATAGGACCTTAGGACTTTGTTTGTTATATTTTGCATAACCAGATATACAACATTTTATCACTAGCTATGAGGAACTCGAGGAGATAAGCTCCTTTGTACTTGGTGGGGGGTCTGGTGGTATCTGGGACATTTTGAGGCGACCTACAACAAGGTTTCTAATAATTTTAACGAAACAACATATTTTGTTAAATTTTTTTCTTGTATGTTTATCGGTCAATCAACTATTCTTGTCCCTTAGCTTTTCTTCATGGTCAGTTACCACAACATGCGTATATGGTAAATTCTGTAAGTTCTTATAGCCAGATAAACAGTCTATTTGAACGGTATATGTTGCATCCCGCAAAACGCATTTTAGCAGAAAACATGGTTGTGTAGGGGACAAATACAATGTTCATACAAATCGGGGACATTTTACCTCCCTGACAACTGGTGCAATTGAGGGCAAATGAATATCTGTTAATACAGTTGTCATTTAGTTTCACGCTATAATTAATTGAGTAAGGAATGCAACAATAATTAGAAACAGCAACCTTCGTATTTCTTGTAATCTCCTTTTAGAGAGCAAATATTAGAGACGGGGAGGACACTTAAAAGTTGATTCACCTCTATGCTTTAATAAATACCTTCTGCTGTGGCGTTAAAATACTACGAGTACCCAAGTACTTAAAGAAAAACATTTTCGTGAAGTCTCGCTAAATAAGTTGAGGTATCGATTTTATTCCTACCTCACTGCGAGATTAAGTTAAGGTCTGCACCTGCAAGGTGCACCATATGGTGGTGGAAAACACAGAAATGAGAATACGAGAAGTATTAGCATTGGTACCTATACATAGTAATTGTGCGTAGGTATATACCTACGATAATAAGATTAGTTTTCATTAAATTTGACCAACTTCTGCTGTTCAGATTTTTTTCTTTCCATACAATGAAATAATCCTTACATGAAACAGAGCCGACCCGCGTCAAAAAAAAAATTGACCAACTTTATAATTTTTTAAGAACAACTCACGCTTGACCAAAAATTTTAATGAGCCAAATTTGTTTACATAAAAAAACACCTAAAAAAGTGACACACCTAAGTGTCCTTGGACACTTTTCCTCTATCTCCTTTAGATTCGGATTTCCCCATACTGTCCCATTAAAAAAAACACTCTGTATATGTTAGCACTAGGTTACAACGACCTTTTAGATAATTAGGTAGGTGCACTGAATAGTTGTTATGCCTCGATAACTTTTATTTTATTGACACACACGGGTTCATATTCCTCTTCCTTTACTTTTAGCATTTTTAAGAAACCCAAGGAATTAATTAAATTTGGTTTATCACTTACTCGAGGACTCGTCGCCATTGTGACGTCACCGGACCAGGACCGGTCACTTTGGCACTCTTTGGGGGAGGCCTATGTCCAGCTGTGTGTCGCTGTTTCGGCTGATATGATAAAGTAAATTTTGGTATGTAAATTGAAAAATAGGCATTCATATCATTATCCCACAAATAAATAACTATTGTGCAAATAATATCCATCAGTTCCGTTCTCGTGGAAAAAGTATTTAAGGAGGTATTTCACTTTTGTAAAATTATTTTATGAAAAGTTATCGACAAATGCAGAACACTGAGTGCTTTTATTTAGTGGATGGACAAATCGACTTTTACACCGACACCTGAATCATGTTATAATATATATTACTGTTTTTGTATTTCGGTTTATAAATATGAAAATAGGTTTCTAAACGCTATATTTGAGTTTAATACCTGACGTGATTGAGATACAATTACAAAAAGGAAAAACATTACGCTCATGGGCGTAATATACAGGGTGTCCCATAAGTGGCACGTCACAGTGACACCGGAGGTAGGTCAGCTAAAGAGGGACCTAACCAGCCTAACATGACCCCAGTAAAAGTTGCATGGTTTTCGAGTTATTACCAAATTACGTTTTTTAGTGAATTTTCACCTTTTTTAACATTATCAGGGTCAGAATTCTGCTGGAAAGCTCTCGAAGCTTATTTTTTTTGTTGTAATGGAATCTTAAATAGTTATTTAAGATGACATGAGTATGATTCTGTCAAAAAGTTATGTGGATTTCCGTAAAATAATGGATAAATCTTGATTTCAATTGCTAGCAAAACGAGAACTTCGACTTTGGACACCTGCTGTGAAAAAAAAATCCTTGAAACAAAACGAGCAAGTAACATCAAAAAATTGGGCATGTTATGCAGATTTAGAAATGGTACAATACACGAATCTTATGCCCATAAAACTAGGTAATTTTCATCATTTTACCGATGCCCTACTAAAAAAGGTAAATTAATTAAAAACAGACTTAACTTTCGATTATTTATTTAATTCTTAAATCTAACTTACAGTAAATGTTCAAACTGTTTCCCTCGGACTCTAATGCATAAATGACACCGTTTTATAAAATTACGATTCAATTTTCTTAAACTAATTTCCGATATGGTCCGGGCTGCGTCGAATACGCGTTCACACAATTCTTCCACGCTTCTTATTGGTTTTGCATACACTTTGTCCTTTAAACATCCCCAATAAAAAAAATCCAGTGGATTCAAATCCGGAGATCGCGGTGGCCACAGTATGGGTCCTAATCGCCCAATCCACCTGTCGGGGAATGTGTTGCTGAGGTGCTCGCGAACCCGCCGAGCGTAGTGTGCCGGGCAGCCATCTTGCTGGAACCACATCCTCTGCCTGAGTGCCAACGGCGCGTCTTCCAATAATCCTGGCAGGTCATTTTGAAGCATTTCCAGGTAGTTTGCCCCGTTTAAAATAGCTGGCAACTCGACCGGTCCTATTATTTGGCCGTTAAAAATTCCCGTCCACAAATTGATTTTGAATTGGTATTGGGACCGGTCTTCTCTTTTTTCGTGCGGGTTTTCTAGTTGCCAGCTATGGATATTATGTAAGTTGGTGTATCCGTCCCTTCTGCAGGCCGATTCATCGCTCCACAACACTTCATTAAAAAAGTTGGGATTTTCTCTCCACTTTTGTATCATTTTTCGACAAAATTCAACACGCAGTGCATAATCAGTCGGCTGTAGAGTTTGTACGCGTTGAATGTGGAAGGGATGGTATTTGTTCCTGTTCAAAATTCGTTGTGCCGAGGATTTGGGGACTCCAGTACGGCGTTCAATATTTCGCACTGAAGTTCCTGGCTCCGCTCGCACTTCTTCTAAAACGACGTTGTCGTCAATCGTTCGAGGTCTTCCAGATCGGCTACTCGTCCCTGGTAGTCTGCCCTCGCGATAAGCATTTGCAGTTCTCAAAATGACTTCGTAGTTGGTAGGATTACGATTCGGATATTATCGTTCCAAGTGCAACCTTGCAGCCAATCTTGCATTGTAACTCACATTGCCTCGATTTGAAACACGCCTGGTTTCGCCGTAGATTAAATGCATGTCAGCGTACTCATGAGTAAACTGGAGATTGTGATTCGCCATGGTTGCATACACAAATCAGTGTCCGATAGAGTGCCGAGTTGTCACTTTATTCCACAAATAAAGAGTAAATCCAGAGTCCAGAGAAATGCCAAGTCGATTTTAGTTAAGGAACACACGAAAACAGAGACACGGAGAACACGGGGATCGCACGAAACGCAAGGTAACGAACTGATTTGGTTTGCAGGGCCATCGCTGCTCGTGCTACATGATCGAACAAAGCACTCTATCCATCCCTTTCTTTACCAAGTAGATAAAGAGAGAACAAAGCTCGTTATGTGGGGGTTCAGGTAGAAATCGACACGTGTGCCAGAGTCGAAGCGAACGATGTCCTTCAAAAGGGTAATAAACATTGTTTCTATCTCTTTTCCTCTCGTGGACCTGGCAATAAGTCGCTCTCAGGTAAAAGAGAACGAATTTTTACCTAATAGGGACGGCTAGCGGGGTTCCTAGTTTCAACTTAGTTAAGTAGGGCATCGGTAAAATGATGAAAATTACCTAGTTTTATGGGCATAAGATTCGTGTATTGTACCATTTCTAAATCTGCATAACATGCCCAATTTTTTGATGTTACTTGCTCGTTTTGTTTCAAGGATTTTTTTTTCACAGCAGGTGTCCAAAGTCGAAGTTCTTGTTTTGCTAGCAATTGAAATCAAGATTTATCCATTATTTTACGGAAATCCACATAACTTTTTGACAGAATCATACTCATGTCATCTTAAATAACTATTTAAGATTCCATTACAACAAAAAAAACAAGCTTCGAGAGCTTTCCAGCAGAATTCTGACCCTGATAATGTTAAAAAAGGTGAAAATTCACTAAAAAACGTAATTTGGTAATAACTCGAAAACCATGCAACTTTTACTGGGGTCATGTTAGGCTGGTTAGGTCCCTCTTTAGCTGACCTACCTCCGGTGTCACTGTGACGTGCCACTTATGGGACACCCTGTATGTATGGTGTTGTAGCTTTGTATTGCAGCGCGTTATGAAGCACTGTTGTTATGAGCAAGTGTGATGAAATAGTTACGTACCTAGGGCGGTGAATTCGTGAATGGACCAGATCGCAGGTGTTTGTGGCCCGAACCGAAGGTGAGGGCCATAAATATGCGATCTGGGGCTTTACGAATTACCGCCCGTGGTGAGTACACAATTTTACGTCTTCACCTGGCCACATTGCGAGTTTTACCGTACGCGCGTGACGTAAATAGTTTTTACGTCACACCTGGCCATAACGTGAGTTTTACCGCACGCTGCGCGTACGTTAAAACTCGCATTGTGGCCAGGTGAAGACGTAAAATGGTGTACTCACCACGGGCAGTAAGAAAGAAAGCCCTCTACCGCATATTTACAACCCTCGCCTGCGGCTCGGGTCACAAATACCTGCGATATCGGCCTTTCTTTCTTTTACAGCCCTTGGTAAGTAATGTACTATAACGGCTATATTTCAAAAGCGCATATCTACTTAATTGTTACCGCGCGGCAAAAAAGAAACAACAACAACAGACATACGGACGTAAGTGCAATTTACAAAATCACTCGCTCATCACAAGTTCTCAGTAGAATGATAACGGTATCAGGAAAGTCGAAGCAGCCGCTCCATTATCTCTTAGCAAAGTTTTAACAGGCAATTTGCCGAACCCATGTCAAGTTCGCATAATCACCAATTTTATTAAGGCACCATCGGGTAATACAATCTGGCCCTTGGAAACAAATGATTTTACGTCTGCAAAAACTCACCTAAATACAACAACAGCGATTACAAATGTAAACTCGTTACTTAGTTTGCTGTAAAATTATAAAGTAACCTTGATTAGGTTACCAACAGTTTACAATATCAGCTACGGGTGTTGTAGAACAAAGGCCCTCTCCTAACCTCCCGAATCAAATATCTCAAACCAAAATAATAAAATATTGTACTTAATACCTAAAAATATTTATCATCATATAAATACCAATTTACAACGGTGATCTAATACTAGAGAATGCATACCGGTTAACCGGTAAATTGGCCGAATATAGGGGCGGTAAATTACCGGTAAATTAGAATAAATTACCGGTAATTTACCGAAACACGAATTATCGATAAATTAATACATTTTAACGATTATTAATACTTTATCGTTATGATTATACCTCAATAACTGTATAATGTCAATTGAAAAAACTTGTTAGCGTTATTTTACCTTAGGTGCCTATAGGACCTGAATAATACAATCGTTTGTAGAAGCTTCTTAAAATGCAAACACGTTTCCGGTTCCGATCTATGAAATATGAATAATGATCTGTTTAAAAGACGCCTTATTTAACAAACTGTAGAGGTATACTCATCATTACAATCGAAAGAAATACCTCTATTTGTCTCACTGGGAGGGAGAATGCCAAAGGCAAGGAACAGAGGTAAGGTGGTTCTTTTCTTCAAAAAGTGTCACAACGACAACACCCTGCTGAAGAACCACCAACCCATGTCACTTCTGAGCCATAAACGTATAAGCTGTTTTCGAGAGTCAGTACAAGCCGTCTCGTAGGTACGGCAGGCTAGATGACTTTCAGCCTCCCGAAGAAGCTGGTTTCCGAAGAGACTGAGATCGTAGACCACATCCATATGCTCCGTCAGGTTATACAGAAGCCTGAGGAGTATATCCTGCTCCTCTGCTTGGCGTTCTGGGACTACGAGAAATCTTTCGATACGATCGAAACCTGAGCTGTACTGCTTTGATGTCCACTTGATGCCAATCATTTTTCGCCAGCACCACATCTCGAACGCATCAATCCTTTCCGAAGTCCTGGCCTTTAAAGTCCACATTTCAACCGCGTATAAAAAAATAGAAAAGATTAGGGTCCGCATCAAGTTAATCTTTGTTTTCAACCGTATGCCGCAGTTTGTACATATCTTCTCTAATTTTTTGGCCGCTGGCTTGGCCACCGGACCTCTTCGAACCACTTCCACCTCGCAGTCACCGTTGGAGCGTATTAGAGAGCCTAGGTATATAAAATCCTCTACCGTGTCCAGATCTTGGACGTCGCGTGATGAGTGGTGATGGACCTGTATACGAACATCAGCTTGATCTTGTTTCTGTTGATCCTCAGGCCGTATTCCAAGCTGCTTGTCTCAAAGGTCCTCAACATTTCAGTATTCAGTTTGTGTTGTATTATTTTGATTGTTCTTTTATTCAGTTTTTTTTAAATAAGAATAGGAAATCCGTAGGATTACATATCTGTAGATTTGGGAGTCAAGACAATGACCACCGGCACTGTGTGAACCGAACCATCAACGCCAATAATTGCCTTTTCCCGTCCACCCAGACGGGAGATGGCAATGCACCATAATACTAATATTCACGTTAACCGCCGCCGCCGCCGTGACTCCATTATCACTACTGGTACTATTTTGTATTGTACTGATATTTTGATGGAAATCTGTAGAACTAAGAACAATTCCTACCTTCCTGCTCATTCCCAAGTAACGTTTTCAGTTAGTTTTTGGCCTTCCTACCTCGAGCAAGTTTAAAATATTAATGAAGCGGATTATTACGGCATTTAGGGCACATCATATCTCGTTATACTAAATCCTAGCTTATTTTACGATAAATAAATAAATAACGCTATTTATTAACCAAATTCAAATTACCGGCAATTTACCGGTAAACCGGTTTTGCGTCACTCAAGTCGGTAATTTACCGGTAATGAAATTTGCCCGGTAATTACACACCCTATCGAATACGTCTATTTACAATACCTAATAAATTATTCAATACTAAAACTAAGATAATACTTAAAACTATGTCTAAAAAAGGGCCCCGTGGCATCGTACCAAAGATGCTGGCAGCATTTCCTCAGTGAATAGCAATACTAAACCGCTGTGCGGGGAAGCGAAAACGTAAACATAACATATTATTAGCATCGATTTTCTGTGTCTCTAGAAAATAAAAATAGGTACGATAGCAGCATAGGCAGCATAGGATAGGCAGGATAGGTAGCAGTTTTTCCCCACATCAGGGTATGGAAACTTGAAGAAACCACTATCATCTCTTTAAACTACACGGATCTCACATTAACCATTATAAATATAACTAGTTAATGATATACATTATGTAAAACACAAACGTAACCCACTGAAAATAACCGTGTTAGGTAAGTTTTATTTTCAAACAATCTGCAAAAATAATCGGACAAACATTTGATGAGAGGCCCCTTAAGTAGCTAGGCGGCACGCAAATTGAGTTTTATGAGGAGTTAATAACCTTGTTACAAAGTTTTCTATCTGTACTGGGTTGTATATCTCGAATTAAGAGTTTTCACTGTACCTGAAAAGTAAGTAGGTACTTTATAACTTTCTAATTGGACAACGCGGTATCATTGTTTTATCGACGGACTCTTGAAAGAAAAAGGAGTCTTGGTATCTAATTTCTCGAAACCTTCGAAGTCCGGGTGGTTTGAGAGGATCGCGCAGACCGATGATGATATGCAGCTGCTTTGGCACACTCCAAATGTAGGTAAAGTGGTTTAAAAAAGGGGTTAAATATAATGAACAACAAAAAAAGCTTTGATACCCTAAGCTCTCTTACCAAAAAAATATACTGAACACCAAAAATAAAATTCTACCATAACAATAGTACAAGCTGTTTTAGTGACGACTGCACATTAAATTGTATTCGAAGACCAAATTGAATAAATGATCACCAAATCTTAGCGAGCAAATTAATACAATATTTCTACCTAAATAACCCACTATGATTGCCATACAATGTATGCATATTACCAAATAAAGTATAATGATGCGAAATTTACAAGTCCTACTAAAACCCGAATCAGCGTACCCCACTTCCACGTGGTCTTGTCTGTCCTACCCCTAGAGTGTATACAAAAGCCCGCGGAGCTAGAAGCTCGCGAAGGGCTGACGAAGCGAGTTTCTGGCGGGAGCCCGGGTGGAGGGCAGGAGACTGAGTCCCAGAAATAAAAGTCGAATTTAGGAAAAACAATACATAAATAATATTTGGTGATCATTTACTATTTTTGGGGTTTTTTTTTTTCTCTTTGTTTTTACTAGAAAGCAGTCCCCGCGAAGGATACGGGCGACTGAATCCGCGATTACTTTATGGTAAATGATTTCTAATGGAATAAGATGATTCTGTGTATGAATGATGAGATTGATGAGTATGGTTGTAATGGATGATGGGTGAAATGAAGAATGAACTATGTGTCATTGAAATTTTTCAAGTTATTAACTATGGAGGTGGCGAGTTTGAAAAAAGAGGCTATTGTACTTTCTTTGCGAATGATTTCCTGCAGGTTATATGGTTCTATATGGAGATTATGACAGGTGATTTCGTGGTTAAATCTCGGGTTCGTGAATTTTGGGCAGTCATTAAAAGGTGGTCGACGGATTGTGAGGTGCTTCCATCGCATGGGCAAAGGTCATCGGTGGTTATCTTGAAGCGGTATAGGTAGGATTTGTGGTAGCCGTGTCCTGTGAGAATTTGGGTGAGATGGAATGAGATAATGGTCTTGTTTCGTAGATCTTGAATATGCTGCAAAGTCGGAAGCCAGTTTTTCAGGTGTGATCCAGTGGTAAATGTTTGGTACACACTTTTGCATTTATATTATTATAGTCCGTTTTTTTAGGATTAGAAATACGGTAAACAAGAAAGCAGTCGTCGTCAACCTTTTCTGCTTGGGACAAAATATTAAATGTTGTTACGAAGTCCTTAACAGAACGAGAACTTAACAGGCCTATATTAGTTATTTTGTATTTTTTCTGTCTAATAAATAAAAAGTAAATGTTGACCACCATACGTTTCTCATTTGTTGTTAATGGATTCTGTTTCTGTCTCTTTGCTTTTGGTGATGGCAAACGTTCGGGGAAGAACGAGTCGGTCATTTTTTGCAAGCCACTTGGGCCTGCCTCTGGTTGGGCCATCGCAGTCCGCACGCCACCAAACACAGCGAAAAATAAAATCTTAATATCAATTAACAAATAGATACTCGTATAATAATCTCGTAATCTGAATTCAACAATTAGTTGATTACAAAGAAAACAAGAAAAATAACGTGATACGATTGTCAATTTTAACAATGTCGACAGCGAAAAAACGAATCGACCGTCTCAAACCTCTTCTTTAGGTTTTTTACTATGCAACCTTTCCAGAACTGAATAACGAAATTTAAAATAAGAGAGTCAAAAAATAAATACTTTCAAAATAAATATATTGTTGTAAGTATTATTTAGATATAAATAAAGAAAACACTTCTATAATTCTAGGGTCGACAACAATAATGTAAGTCTTTTTTAATGGCTGTTTGAGATACATTGACAGTTGTGTGGCATAAACTGTCTCCTATAAAAGACCTCATGCTTCGTGCTTTATCCTTTTTTCTAATGCTAAATAAAACGCACTATAGTATGGATAATATTAGTATGGATATGGGGTATTACACCACTACAGCTCGGTATTCCAATTTCAAATCAAATAAAGAACCTCGTACTTTGATGCTATTTTGTTTGTAGATTTTAACCAAATAGAGTCAACAATATGTAGAACTGTTAAAATATAGAACATCAAAAGCTGCTTGTAGTGTTGAAATCTGAAGCCATTATTAAGCATAGTATTATTTGTGTGTTTTAGTAGTAACCCAAACAAAACCAGAAGATTCAATAGGAGTTTTTTTTTAGTTCTCAACTGAATCGTTTAATTACAAAATCCTAAATATTCATCGATATTGATGCGTCATCATTATATCAGCCGAAAGACGTCCACTGCAGGACATAGGTCTCCCCCAAAGAGTGCCACAATGACCAGTTCTGTGCTACCCGCATCCAGCGCACTCCCGCGACCTTTACGAGGCCCCGTATCATGGTCTGCCTTATCACGCGATAAGTGACAAGATAGAGCGTCCGTCACTGGCTGACACCATTCGATAGAACGAGACGACGCTCTTATCTTGTCACTTATTGCGTGATAAGACCGACCATGATACGGGGCCAGGTCATCGGTCCACCTTGTAGGGGGTCTACCCACGCTGCGCCCTCCGGTACGTGGTCGCCACTCGAGAACCTTTCCGCCCCAATGGCCATCATCGGTTCTACGTGCAATGTGCCCCGCCCACTGCCACTTATTGTTGTGTGTTGTGTAAGAGCTAGTTATTTACTTTACTTTACTGTGTTGTGTTAATAACTTTAAATTTGTCGAATCCGCGAGCGATAACCTCACACCAAGAAAAAAGATAGACAGAGCATTACAAAAAACCTAGTGAAGCCGGTTTTCAACCAAGCCAAATAAGTTTAGAACACGCTCACGCGCACTTATACAAACAAAAAATTTGCACAGAACGAATGGGAACACTAAATAATGTGATAACTATGACGATGACGACGACGACGACGACGACTATGTGATTTGGTTTATTAACCTTTGGTCTATGTATTAGCTTTAAATATGGAACACTAAAAACAAACATTCATAAAGTACGGAGTTCTTCATTTGGATTGGTATAGATTATGACAACAATAAATCTTATTTTTACTAGATGCAAATTATTCGTCGGATTCATTCGGAAATACGGAAATATAAACTATTCACAATCTATCTCTAAACTACTACACACCTCTAGTATATATTGAGTCCCAGATCCGCAATAACTACACCGAATCGAAGGTCAGACTTTAACTGGATCGTAGGTAATTGTTGAAAACACCAGACCTGCGTTGTCTAATTACTGACACACACATTGACATCGGGTATTTTTCAGTTTCGGTCGGAACAAATCGGAAACAGGAAACAACACGAAATATAATGCTGTGTTTTCATTATATCAATATTCATTTATCAGACTGCGAAGTGCAATGTACGTCACCACACCAGGCACGGCTATACTGAAGAACCAGCGTAAAATGAGACGCTATACTGATTGTATTTACTTTAATTTGTAAATATAATTTAAACTATTAAAGCTAGCGTCATGTTAATAATTTTCCCGCCATCTACACACAATTTCCGTGTTTTACAAGTCGTAGTTGGCTATAGTTTTTGAAATAGAGCTGGGGACAGCACTGTATGAATAAAAGTTACTTTGGTCATATTTTACACTAGTAAGAGCTATCGTAAAAAGAACTCAAAATGTGTATACCGTCTAAAATTTTCCCACACGTTCCTTACAATCCAAAAAAAAATATTGCGAAACCCCTTATTACCCCTTAAACTGCCCCCTTTATTGGGGTTTACACCTTTTTGACTTTGTTTATGTAATTAGGCCATACATTTATATGATTAGATTAGATTAGATTAGATTATTTATTCGGCGGTCAGGTCTAACATCTTCCGTGAAATATTAATGAAGAAAACGCATTTTCCTACAAAAACATAGCTGACCATCTAACAACTCGTCTCCGAGTGATAAGAAACGATTTGCTATCACTGGTTTGCACTACAGATTAATCAATGATGCTAATTTTTATATTTTCCTTTGTAGTACAGAAAAATATAAAACCTATTCCTGGACAAATCTCATATTTTATTTCATTAAATCATTAATGAAGATGATTTATATGACATGATGGCAACCACGCAAGCAAACAAAGTTTAGTCGAAGATTATAGTCCTATTCATCATATTATAATTTATTTAAACGACGACCGGTTAGTCTAGTGGGTAGTGACGCTGCCTACGAAGCTGAAGGTCCTGGGTTCGAATCCCGGTAAGGGCAAATATTTGTGTGATGAGCATGAATATTTGTTTCTGAGTCATGGATGTTTTCTATGTATTTAAGTATTTCTAGCTATTAAATATATCGTCGTCTAGTACCCATAACACAAGCCTTATTGAGCTTACTATGGGACTAGGTCGATTTGTGTAAGATTGTCCACTAATATTTATTTATTTATTTTATTATTTATTTAGAATTCTAATCAATAATCGAGCTTAGAGTAAGCTCTTCTTCTACGGTCATAAAATTGGTATCAGCGTAATTCGTCCCATTCGTTTTTCGTTCATTTCTTATGTCCGTCTCATTCTGTGTTCGTCACTAGTAGTATATTATTGGGAAGTCTACCCCCCTCCATTTCGTTTGAGCTATCGCTCAAACTTATTCCGGCGGTCTAGACTGTCCCTATAATATACCAGCTCTTACGGTGTACAATTCCTGATCGTGTTCTGAAATGCGCTTCATTTGGCCTAGAAATTACAATTGTGTTTTTAAGATTTATCGAGACTCCGTACACTTCGTTCTGCCATGATTCATATTAACCGTTAGAGATTGCAATTTGTCTAAGCTATCCCAAAAACATACTAGCTCTTACGGTCTACAATTCCTGATCGTGTTTTAAGATTTATCGATCGGGAACGCGTTTTGCTTTGCTACTTAATCATTGAACGCAAGTCTGTTTCATTCTAATCGCGTTTAGAATATTATCGATCGGGTTTGCATTTCACGAATTACCGAACGAGACTGCGTTTCAGTGTTCTATACTTTCGAATTTCGAACGGTTATGTGGTTCAGAAATTACAATCACATTTTTAGTAAATATCGAGTAATCTTCCTTACATGGTTAAAATCAAATTAATGAGTATTTATAGTCAAAGAACTGTTTCTTGAATAAAATAGCAAAAGCTTAACGCTACACACGATCCAAGGTGGCCAGTCTCAGATGTGCGCAAGGGCGAACCCACATAGAGTTAACTATGACGTTTCCAACACAACACGTTTGATCAGCTCGTCAGCGTCACAGACATGAATGAACCTCCGGGGCGGTGAAAACCCCAGCGCCGGTCGCATTTTACGTGCTTCATGAGTGAAACCCCTCCGGGTGTGAGTGAAACCCTCCGGTGTGGGAGTCCATATCTATCGACCGCGTAGATACAGAGTTCCCCTAAATGTCTAGTCAACAATACACACACTTCGGGATGGCCAGTTCCGAAATGTATGATTTACATGTTGAGGCAAGTCGGTCGTCAAGTGCCCGCAGTCTAATCATCAAAACTTTTATTTATATGAAACAAAACAAAAAACTTCGATAGCGTGATGCAGCCGCTGTGTTCTATTGGATATAACAAATGACGAGAAATAAATAACGGAGATTTACAACTGTGTTCTTTCAAATAACGCAGTAAAGTATAAAACAGCATTACTTATACATTGGTATTACGTTAAAAATGTAAATAAGCAGATCAAATTCCTTTGCCCGACGAATCGCTTTATTGTTATATTAATTATTGCGAACTCTATGTGTAAGTCGTGGAACTAACTACTTAATAAACAAACAACCATACATACAAACCAAAACATATGTATGTCATTGGTTAATTATATAGATGATCACTTCAGATGGATTATTTTTTGACTACAAATGATTTTTATTTTCCTCTTGTATTATTTATTGTTATATTAATTATTGCGAACTCTATTGGTAAGTCGTGGAACTAACTACTTAAAGTACCAAACATAGGTACGTCATTGGTTAATTATATAGGTGGTTCATGGTTAACTATATAGATGTCGTCACTTCAGATGGATTATTTTTTGACTAAAATAGATTTTTAGTTTCCTGATATATATAATTATATATATATCTATATACACAGAAAAATAATTTACTTAGGAATGCATTATATAAACATTACTTATAGTAACAGAGATTACTTAAACCTGATACTATCAGCAAAATAAATTGATAAAAATGTGCTGCTATTTTTTATTTATTTATCTACATTAAATTACATTTGTTTAGACGGAAAAGTGTCTTTAACCCTTTAAAGGACAACACTGAAAAAAAAAACTCAATTCAAAGCTCATCGCCATCCTATAGTCTTTTTTGAGACTAAATAACTCCCGCTCGGGTATAGAAACCATTCATACTTATGAACCTTATCATTACTTTGTAATTCGCAACTTATTTCAACACACCTCAGTGACACACTCCAGTTTAACTTAGTGCGAAACTTCATAACAACTATACGTACTCGGAGATCAAGCTGGCGTCGGTTCGCTGAGGTGAGCCGTCTTATACGTGCTTGTACCATACTTTGCGGCATGCTCCGTGGAAAAGACTTAAGCGTCAAGTAAAATCAGTCATTTGCAACCTGTTTTAAATGAGGAGTTCATAATTCGTTGATGTTGTGAAATGCTGTGTTATGTAAAATTTTATATCGATTGCGCAAATTGATAAAAACAAATATATTAATTTCGTAATTGTAAAACGGATGCACCTCATTAATTCGTTATACGATACCTGCGCTCGTATGGCATAGGCATAAATATAGGGTTGTCATCACATAGCTATCTTATTCAATTATCCTATAAAGTCTTACGATCAATAGATTTGTTTTTCTCTGCATATTATAATCATCACAACTAATACACCTAACCTCTTTATGTATGGTTTTAGATTTTTATTGATACTTACCTAAGTTAAAGTTCCAATCATGGGGTCTGCATTATTAGTTTAAATTATCAAAATTTAAACGAGTGTTTATATAGTTTGTGTTTTTAAAGTTTGATTTGTTATTATAAATAGTAATATAATAAGTTAGATATATAGAATACCTTACATGTATTTATTGCAGGTAAAATATGGAATGTACCAGCCCTGAATCGTTCAGTAAAATCATCAATAAAAGGCTATTAATTAGCCATCGTTCTAATTGTTTCTTCCTTTGTGACTTCGTACGCAACCGTGAACATACTTACCTGGGCCACAATCACGTTCAACTCAACGCTGCAGCAGTCATTTAGCATCACCTTACTCCAGCCTTTCTGCATATAGCATAGTGTTAAAATGTAAGTAAGTGTTGTTTTTTGTCGTTCATAGATTATTATACTCTCATATTTTGCTCAAAAATGTTAATGAATGTTGTATTTAACTTTTAGGTCCGACTCCGAGTTTGAAAGCATTGTAACCTCAAACCACAAGGCGGCAGACCTAAAGAAAAAAGCAGGACAGAAAAGAAAGCCCGATGCTACTAGGTAAAATTTATTGTTACACATACCTATTCATTAATCGAACTGCCTATAATAACATTCAATATTGATTATTATTGTACTTTTTGGTGTGTTTTTTTACATAAAAAGTTATAATTTATATAAAATAGTTTCAGGTCTGACTCGGAATTCGAATTTGGAGAAACGGGGAAGAAACCTGCGACGAAACGAAAAGTGAAAAAGCCTACCCCAAAAAAATCGCAAAGGTATTTCTCTCTTTTTTCTGTATTTTTTTTTTTTTTGTCGATGTTTTAGTTTACAACATATATTTTTTCTGTGTAGTGTGCCGTAAAGAGACTTATTTTATTTCCATTTTATTTAATTGTATCCTTTATTACAGGACTACCACCGAAGCATCAAATAAAAAAGAAGCCTACAACCCATTCGAGCTATTTCCCGAGGATGAATCTTTGGCGAAGAATTACTGTGCAGAGGCTCAGCTGGGGTCATCTATTACTCAACGCGTGGCTGATGGAATGACGCGGCGTGCTGTCGACCTTGAAGGAGCGTTTTTCTTGGAGCTTCGAGTTTACGACACCAACGATATACGCAGTGAGTTAGCAGAAGAAAAGTGGAAAAAAGCCCTTCTATCGGTTAAGGTGCAAATTGATACTGATACTTCCCAATGGGAGTATCTGCAAAAACTAACTAAGCATTTGAAAACTCTTTTTGACGATGCTGACGTTAAATATTTCCAAAACAAAAAAGTTTAAAAATACTTGTTAGGTTTTTTTTTTTTACCTGTTAGGTTAAATTTTGATATATACTTACATATTTGAACATATAGACATTAACTTTAAATAAATTGGTAATTATTTTGTATACACTTAATATGCCTTTTTGCTCAGCTTGTTCAATCAATGTTCAGAAAAATAAATGGGTGGGTCATTTAAGGAGTACCAAACACAAAAATAACTCGTTAGCGGTTTTAACTGATGGAGTGGTTGAAATTTCGTCTGCATTCAAGGGTCGTATATCATCATATAGAGTTTTTGGATGTGCAGAGTTAGAATTTGCTATACCAGAACTGTTTTTACATAATTTATCATCTAAATTAGAGACCATTATAAAAAACTGTCTGCTGAGACACGTTTGCTTAAAAATCAATTTTGAATATTTCGGCAACTTTCTTTTATTTAAAGACAACAAAGAGGAAACAAAATCTTTTACTACAAAAAACTTTACAGTACATCAGAATCATAATTTTAGTGAATTGTATCAAAAAATAGTATATGATTTGAAAAAGAGGATTGAAGAATTTGAAGAACGTGATAGTGGATGGGCTTTTCTATCCAATTTATATTTAGAGATTAATGTTAACAAATACCAGCCTATGAAAGGATCCTCTTACATAGATTTACCTACATCTATTAAAAGCAAAAAAGCTTGTATTAACATACATAACAATGACGATTATTGTTTTCTCTGGTGTGTTGTTGCATCGCTTTATCCAACCAAAAAACACAAAGAGCGTACGTCATCATACCCACCCTTTAAAGACGTGTTGAATGTTGCTGATCTCCATTTTCCTATGAGTCTCTCAGATATTTGTACGTTTGAGCGGAATAATATAGATTTAAGCGTTAATGTGTATTCCTTAAAGAACAATCGTATAGTTGTGGGACCTATTTACAGGTCAGAACAAAAAAGAAGCAAAAGAATCAACTTACTTTTAATTGAAAATGAAAATAAATCACACTACGTTCTAATTAACGATTTATCGCGTCTTGTTCGTTCTCAAATTACTAAGCACCATGGCAAACTTTACTTTTGTGAAGACTGTCTCATATTTTTTGCTACTGAAGACAACTTTGAGAGTCATATCTGTAGTGGAATTGCCACTGTACTTCCGGATAAAGGTACATATCTTCAATTTAAAAATTTTGAGCGGCATCATAAAGTACCTTTCGTGGTGTATGCTGACTTTGAAACGATTCTGAAACCATTTCAGACTTGCGAACATTCACTCACGGAGAGTTTTACTTCAAATAAGCAAATACATATACCAGCAGCGTTTGCTTATTACATAGTTTGTTCTTACGATAAAAGCCTAAATCGTTTTGTCCAATATCGCGGGCCTGACTGCACTTCTAAGTTCTTACATTATTTGTATAAACATGTATCGGATATATATACAATCTTAAATAATGAAGTGCCAATGATTTTTACCGAGGCAAATGCTATAGCATATAGGCAAGCTAAGATTTGTCATATTTGCCAGAAATGTCTCTTTTTTGATAAAGTTAGAGACCACTGTCATTTAACAGGTCTATATCGAGGTGCGGCACATCAATATTGTAACTTAAACCTTCGTGTACCTAAATTCATACCCGTTTTTTTTCATAACTTGTCGGGTTATGATTCACACTTATTTATCAAAGAATTAGGTAAATGTTCTGGTCCTGTAAAAATAATTCCCAAAAATAAGGAAAACTATATATCTTTCACAAAGTTTTTAAAAATGTCTGATGATCGATATGCGAGAATACGATTCGTTGATTCCTTTAAATTCCTGGGAACAAGTTTAGAAAAATTAGCGAAGAGCTTGAATAAACAAGACTTTTTTTGCTTTAGTCATTTTTTCCCCCAGGTAGAAAAATTTGATTTACTTACTCGCAAAGGAGTTTATCCTTACGATTACCTGACCGACTGGGATAAATTTAAGGAGACTAAGTTACCTAAAAAGGAATTATTTTTTAACTCTCTATCTGCAGAACAAATTAGCGATTCAGATTACAATCATGCTCAGTCTGTATGGAACACATTTAATATAAAAGACCTGGGTGAATATACTGACCTCTACCTTAAAACTGACGTCTTGCTTTTATCAGACATATTTGAAAATTTTCGAAACATATGCATGTTAAATTATCATTTAGACCCTGCATTCTATTTAACGGCTCCTAGTTTATCCTTTGACGCAATGTTGTTAAAGACCGGTGTTAAGTTAGAGTTAATATCTGAATTGGAAATCATTCGTCTTATTCAAAAAGGCATTCGAGGAGGCATTTGTATGTGTTCAACCAGACATGCTCTTGCTAATAACAAGCATATGAAAACTTATGATGAGAAAAGGCCTGACACGTTTCTTATATATATTGATTGTAACAATTTATATGGCTACAGTATGTGTCAGCCATTACCAATGTCAAATTTTCGCTTTCTAGATCGCACTGAAATAGCTCAATTAGACATTATGTCCGTGTTAGACTGCAGAATTTGGATTTATACTTGAGGTGGATTTATTATACCCCACATATTTGCATGATACTCATAATGACTATCCCTTTTGCGCACAGAAGTTTGTTCCACCAGGAGGAAAAACTAGCAAATTAATCCCTAATTTGTTTGATAAGTACCAATACGTTATTCATTATGTGCATTTAAAAACATGCTTGCAGAACGGTTTGGTTCTCGACAAAATTCATCGTGTTCTAACGTTTCGCCAAAGTTCCTTCTTAAAGGGATACATCAATTTAAATACTGAATTAAGGAAAAATGCGAGTACTACATTCCAACAGGACCTTTTTAAATTAATGAACAACTCCGTGTTTGGTAAAACTCTTGAGAATAGTGAACGGCGTGTAGATGTTAAATTAGTAAATCAGTGGTATGATGAAAGAAACAAAACTAAAAAGTTTACTTGTGCGAGTACATTAATAGCCCGACCAAATTTTCACAGTGCTACAATACTAACAGATAATTTAGTCGCGGTGCAAATGAAACCAGAAAGGGTAATTTTGGATAAACCTATATACGTTGGATTCGCAGTACTTGAATTGTCTAAAAGCCATATGTATCAATTTCACTATTCTGTAATAAAACCTCATTATGGTAACCGTGTTAGTCTCTGTTACAGTGACACTGATTCATTCATTTATGAAATCAAAACCAAAGACTTTTATCTTGATTTGAAAAATTATTTTTTAGATTTTTTTGATACGAGTAATTATAACTCTTCGAATGAGTTACAGATACCTTCTCAAAATAAAAAAATTCCCGGTTTGTTTAAAGACGAGCTAGCAGGAGAACTGATAACAGAGTTCGTAGGATTACGTTCCAAATTATACTGCATTAAAAGTGAAAAACGTATTATAAAAAAAGCAAAAGGAATAAAAAAGTCCGCTATTCAAGAACTCACATTAAATAATTATAAAGATGTACTGTTAAATGATACAATCATTCGAAAAAAAAATATCTTGTTTAAATCTATTAAACATGAGATATTCACGCAGACGGTTAACAAAGTTGCCTTATCTAACAAAGATGATAAACGACTCACTCTATCAGACAAAGTTTCAACTATGGCATGGGGTAACAGTTCTTTTTTGTAGAAGTTTTAAGGTACTTAACTGATTTCTCTAAGGCTAAAAAAAGGTCAAACTGTGTAATATCATAAGTATAATGTAATAATATGTATGTAATTTTTATGTGCTAATAAATGTATGATTTTAATTACTTCAATAAACTTGTAAAATACTGTATGTTTTTTTTCTTTTTCACTCTCCTTATTCTATTACCTTTCATGTATACAGGGGACATTAAATTCATGATCCAAAATAGCAAAATGTGAATCTATCCATGATTCTGAGCAATTTTTAGTATGGGACCAACTTTGTGTTTTGCATTTTGCTAATTTTGGATCATGAATTTAATATCACCCTGTATAGGTATCCGAAATGCTGAGTGGCATAATTCAATTTTCTTTTAAGGAAATTCAAACTTATATATCATACTAACGGTAGCGCATATGATCCGTGAATGTTCTTGTTATATGAACCTTAACTAAGAAATATAAGTTTTGATTTCCTTAATTAGATACGGGTTAGGTACTTTAATGCACGGTCAGATAAATCGAATTAAAGCGGACAAATAATGTGCTGCATAACGTGACGATTTCGATATTGTGCAATAAAGTATAGTCGCGTTTTAACATGCGTGTGCAAATTGGTAGCAACAAGTCATCGATATTATTGCAAATGCATCACTAATAACGACCTTATTATTCATTGGATGCTTACTTATTCATTCATAAATTTAACGTGACACGAAACACGCATTCAGGTAAGTCGATTAATCATTTTAATTTGAAATTTAAAATTCAGATATTTATAAAAAAATAAAAAAATAAATCCTGTTATTTACGTTATTCATTTTGAACTTTAATTATTATGTCTCTAATCACGGTTTCACAACCTGGTCATTTAATTGGTTTGCACGGAGATTCATAACAGGACCTATACCTACGTAGCCTACCTACCTACCTACGTAGACTCTTTGTAGAAGTTTAATGCAATGTAGGACACCCGCTAGAGCCCATTTATGAATACGTCGAAATTATTATTGTTAAAATTATGTTCCAGATATCAACATGTGCGAATTTTGTGACCCTGAAGATCCCTTCCAACATGCTCAAGAGTGGAACACACAGGCGTTTGATGATGCATTTCCTGAACTTGCTAACAAGCCCAACGCATCCCTTTCAACGTCTTCGTTAACAGAAACATCGAGCAAGAAGAAATTAAAAACCAAACAGCGTGTTCCAAAACGAAAATTTAAATCTCCGACTACTTTTGTTAAATATAGAAAGTATAGACATGATGGACCACGCTTGATACAAATCAAAATCGTCGGCTTATGCAATGAGCAAATCCAATCAGCCAGCGATGATGAAGAAAATATGATATTTAGTGCTCAATACATAGCACGCGAACAAATGGACAATGTAGTGGATTCTGCCTTCGGTTTAATAAATCAAATATCAAAATCAATGCTGAATGATAATTTATAGGTTTATTGTGTGAAATAAAAGACATTAGTAATTATTATAGTTTTATTTATTACTCGTATTACCATTTAACTAAACAGACACACCATTAAGATGCTTATTTACAATTTCGTAACATGTATTATACATTTTCAATCTTGTTCAAGTGTAAGACGGCACGTGCACTATGGTGCCTGTATAAAATGAATAGCAATGCACCTCCCACGAAAGTTAGGCACCTTTTCTTATAATTATACAATACATGAAAATTACCTATAGACCATATTATCTCTGTTCTGAACACACAGTATACTATCGAAATACCACTTTTTTAAACATATAACGTTTTTTAAAGCACATTTATTTTTATGATGTATGCAATTGTATGCACTGGTTTTATTACAATATTTTTCATATAGATGTAGAAAATTAGGGCAATCGTGTTCGCCTAAATCTATAACAGTACAATTAGCACATAAATCTTTAACCCATTGAATTTTTTCAGAACCTTTTACAAATATAGTTTGATTATTTAAGTGGTTCACAATCATTCTTCTAAATTCCCTGGGGTCAACATACCCTTCACGCCACAAAATGCCATGATTTTTTTCCAACCATAACACTCGTTTTTTTTCGTGTTCAGATAAATGGGAAAACGTATATGGTGGTTTTATTAAAAACACTTGGGTGTATTCATTCGTACTAAGCGCGAATTCCTTTACTATAAATTCATTATTTAGTGATTTAAAACCTTGTACATCCACGAATAAACTTTTGGTGTTCATGATATTTTCTTTGTTATATTGCTAAGCGGTCTGTACTCTATGATAGTGTCATTCAAAATAAGACAATAAGCAGATGTATGGTCAGGTATATCAGTGTCACACTCCAATTCTATACGCACATCAACAACTCCTGATTTTAAATTGTCATTTTGTCTTGAACAATCTAAGAAAAATAGTGGAGCTTTGTCCTTAAAATCTTGAGGGCTTAGCAAAGGAGCTTGACAACGATTATAATAAGACTGTTGAAATTTAGCATACTGTTCATATACTATTGCATACCTCCCATCAGAAAAACTAACGTTTAAGTTTTCGTACGGGAAGTATGTGGAGTTCAAGAAAAGTTTGACCTCTCTTAAGTTACAGTTATCAAAGTGTGTGACGTCTTTATCAGACGTATTTTTCCTACCGGTTTTCAATCCGACAATAACATAGCGCGGCTTCTCAATTTGAGATGAAGTTTTGATTGCCCAAGAATGTTTTGAAGTTTTCGGCAATAATGGGTACTCATAAAGGTCCCAGTTTCTGAATGCTACCTGAATGGCACGATCTTTTTCAACATATTTAAGTAAATTTAACCGTTCATGATCACTCACCTTAATATGAGGCATACGCCATACAACTTTCGATAAAGTAATATTATCTACATATTCATTCGTATTCAATTTAATACAATTTAAGTTAGTATTCGACCGTAATAGAATTAGTTCATGTTTACAATTTATAACAATTTTGTTATAATCCTCAGCAAAGCCTAAAATTTTGTTTAGAGGAATAGATGCAGAAAATGATCCATTAGTAATTTTAGTACCATTAATGTCCCACCCCCATGATTTCGCCATTTTTGCTTCATGTTCATTCATAGATAGAAGAGATTTCATTGTAGTTGTAACGCCAGCATTTTTTATTTTATCAATTTCAATTCCATTAAGTTCATAACGAATGTCTTGAAACAAATGGAGGATTGGGTTGTTTGTAAAAAATACGCTAGAAACTTTTGCTTTTGTGTCTCGATTAACCACCGCTATGGTACCCTCTATGTACAAGGTACTGGCTGATGGCAGCACGTACATATCTTGCTGGTTAATTGGAATGCGAATTTCATCGTTCAAATTATAGCTCGTAACATATGGTTTGTATGAATGATATTCATAACTTTCGATCGAGTTATCATAACCAAAAGATGTAGTTATGTCCAGTATGCTCATTTTAGTAAACCGATGGATTTAAGAAAAAAAATATTTTCACTTGTGAGTCGCTTTTTATGTCTTCTTTTCTTGATAGCACTAAGTGTACTAACAGGTTTAGTATCCAACACGGCAGTTTTATTGAAATCAATCATTTTTTTCTGAGATGTAAATAAATCTGGATCTCCTCTCCACGTATATTTAGTAAATTGTTATTTGTATCCAATATTCTGATTTTAAGTGAGCTTATGCTGTTTTGAGTTACAGGAAAGTAGATTACGTTTCTCGGTGTTTCTATAACACGGTAGCTTGGTGGTACGGTAACCACGAACTCGTGGATTATATGACTTGGTTTTCCGTTGATAAACGATCCGCTCACAATATCACACTCTACCCGTACAATAGTTGTTGATAGAATGGACACTGGATAGGGTGACTCTTTTAATATATTAGCCGGTACAGTTTCGTTGTCGAAACCCAACATTTTACCAACAGTACCACTCTTAAAATATATGTTCTTTGAGCACAAAACAGACGTCTTCATGGTATTATTATTGCATTGAAGTTTAAAAGTACATCCCTGAATGTGACTTTTAATGTAATCATCAAGATCTTGAAGTTCATAAGAGCCTTCGGGTATTTCTAATTCTTCATTATCACCATAATACAATTTGTTATTTCTGCAGTCTATATTGGGTATTGAGTTAAATGTAGATAAATATAACAAACCACATTCATATTCACCGTCTAACTCTAGCGTCTAGCTGAAGAGCTTGTGAATGATTTGTCGTTAGAGTAGAAGAGGTTCCCGTTATGGACAAAGTGAAAGACATCATGTAAATGGCATATTTTTATTGAGTCCATCAATTTAAACGTCTTTTCCAGAAATATTTTAAGTATTTTAAGCACAAATGTCCGCAATTTACACTATTAAATTTTTGAAATTGTTTATAGTTATATAAAATATCATAATCATTTAAATAAGTTATTAATTCTAAGGGTGGTTTAATATCTCCGAAACTATTAAAATATTCACAATAGTTTCCATCTTTAGCATAGGCTACCCAATGAGTTCCTTGATTTTTTGACTCGTCTAGATTTATTATAGCGCATTCTTTTACTCTAGGGTGTTTTGGCAGACAATCTCTCATGAAAACTCCTCTAAAATACGGTATATTTGAAGAGTGATTTATGATATCTATATTTGTAAGAGCTCGTCTGGGTAACCTATTATTCAGTTTTTTGAAGATTTCAAACATAATCCGCTTCCATTTCTATATGGCTTTAAATGTAATCCTTTGCCGAGCGCTATGGATTCCATCATTTTGTTGTGGCGTTCTGATTCAGCTAATCCTTTTCGAGCCGTCTTATAATCTCCAACCGCTTTGGCAATTCCGGCTGCTCCTCCTGCTAGTGAACCCAACGCTGATAAACCAGCAAATATAGGTATCAACGGTAATATGCCACCAGTTTTCGGAATTGGTATCAAACGAGGGACTTGTATACGACATGTATTAGGAAATATTTTTTTTGCCGCCGCATACGCGCGGACGATAATATTACCTTTTTTAGACTTTTTTAATTCGGTTCTTATTTTTGAAACTAATTGCTGAAACGATTTTATACCGGCTCCAGCCTTAATTTTCGATTTCATAACCTTGCTGACTAACCAAGAAGCTAGTTTTTCTCCTTTCCCCGCACTTTTGTCCTTCATTCTTCCTTTAGCCATTTTATAAAGTTCTAAATCCGCTGTATGACGGTCTGCTAAATTAGAATATTTATCGTATGCAATGTCGTGTTGCATGCATGCAGTATCTAAACCATTGATTCCTTTATCACCTCGTCTTAAGCGTTCTTGTAATTTTGTGCCTGGACCACAATAATTATAGCCTGGTAAGTGTAGTTCAAACGGCAGATTATTGATAGCACTATTTAGAAGTCCTCTTCCTTTCATAGCCAATATAATAGTGACAAAATGATCATCCAAAGACATTATAAATATAACTAAACTATATCATTCCTATCAATCCAACTGTTTTCATTATTACTTAGGCCTAACCACTTGACATATAATTGATGGCCCTTTTTTTAATGATTTTCTCTATAAGATAAACGTCAGGACATTTTGTTTTTTGGAGTTCCTGTTCATAAAATGTACCTAATATAGCATTTTTCCGCTGATCCTCGAGATGATACGTTACTGGTAGAGTATTATTAACTTGTTTTATTGTAAATAATTCCGTTGACCAATTAGGTGTATAACCTTTATGAAATTCGCCTTTGTACTTACTTATACGTACACGATCTCCTACACTGAATTTTTTTGACTTTAATTGAGGGGTAAGACGTGATTTATTCAATATATCTTTTATTTTTGATGCGTTATTAAAATTAACATCAATAGGTCTATTCTTTATTGAACGATGCATTGTTTGATTATACGAACTAACTATATCATTTAGAGGTTTTCCCACCCATTTATAATTTCCTATAAAACTAAAGTATTTATAAAGTTTACTTTTGAGCGTCTTAATAAGCCTTTCAACAATTGATGCTTTTTTTATTGAAAAGGTAGAATAGTGGTTTATTTGTAACGAATTTACGCAATCCTTAAATTCACTATTGTAAAACTCTTTCCCCAAATCGGTCTGCAGATGTCTAGGCTTGCGTTTCGAAGTTTTAATAACTTGCTCAAAAGCACTTCTTATTTCTAATTTTGTCTTGGATTTTACTGGAACACACCAGGCATACTTTGAAAACGCATCAATAACAACCAAAATGTATTTAAACCCCTTATTAACATTCTGGAAGTTCTGCAAATCAGCCAAATCAGCTTGCCATAAGTCATCAATACCTTTCAATACAACTGATCGACGTGGAAAGTTTTTACGTGCTGACCGATGAATTTCATTTACTATTTGTTTTTTCGACATTACTCAGCCTGTTTAAGATATCATCTGTTTCCTTTTTTGTATAAAAGTTTAGTTTTAACTGACGCGAAAGCAGCGAGATTTGTGAATTTATAATCTCGAATGAGGAATCTAGTTTTTTCTTTTCATAAATATTGTGAAAGAGTTGATCAACATATTGCTTATTCACGGCATCGTTGGGTAATTCCGGACAAGCTACACCCTTCAATCGTGAGGTTTGCAAATCAAAATCACCATTTTCAGTCCGAAGTAGAGCCTTGTCATTTAGGTCGGAAAATTCCGATACACGTAAGCGTTTATGAACGTGATGACCGAATTTATCAATATTCATTTTGTTATTTGAAAGCTTCAAATCAACTATTAAACAGAGTAATGGTCACAGTGTTATATAGTGTTCAATATACCTGATTCTTGCAATTCTTCAATTATAGAAATAATTTCGTTGTCAAGTCCTGTATTACCAGCATCACGGGATGCGACTAGTAACTTTAGCCTATCAACTAACTCGTTAGGATCATCCCAATAAACATACGAAACATTGCTGCGTACTTGTTTCATAATTGGAAGTCCTTGTCCTTGAGTACAGCTCTCATTATTTTTTAAACGCTCATTAGAAAAATGAAACATCGGTCTTATAATTTGTAAGTATTTTCTGCCTTTGTTACTTTTTATGGGTTTATTTGGGTTGAAATCACGTCTGTGGGCATTCGTTTCTAAGAGTAACAACTTGTAAGTACGTTTATCTTGATCCGTTATAGTTTTTAAATCAGGTATCTTTTCAAATAACAATTCGCTCAAACCAGGGGTTAAATTATGAGTACGGCCATTTATTTCAAGAATATTGTTATCAATAGTCACCACGTGTGACCCAAGCATAATTTTACCACGTTCTTTTCGCACACCAAAGGGTATGTTCTCGAAATTACATACATTTTTGCAACCGTCAGAATCGTTCCTAGGTGAAAAAAACGAATCGGAAGCCTTAAAAGAGGACTCATGTGATTTATCAATATCATCACTATTACTGCTTTCAACCGAAATGCTATCACTTTCATCATATTCATTTCCTCCTTTCAAGTCCATAGAATTCCTCATAACTGATTGGTTGTTACTGTCACTAACCCTATTTTCAGGACTGAATTTTAACCGCTTAACTGAGTTTTTCAGTGTTATATCATCCATTTTAAATTCATCTTTGAAATAATCAGGGGTCTCATCGATGGAATGAATACTTTTTTTTTTACTTTTAGCAATCTCATTTAGAGGTTCAGTTATTGGCTTCAGAACCGATTCCAATACCATATCGTTTGTATTCTTCATGTCACGAATTAACTTAACTTTTTTCTTTACAGCTTCAGCTGATTGAAATAGTTTTTCTTTTAAATTCATCTCTTGATTCATTTTAATGCAACCTCGTTGAAATTGTAAGAAACAATGACAGTTAACGGTAAATTATACACACTAAATACCTTAATCTAAAATGATAAATGTGTCAAACCCCAATCTATAACATCCAGCATTTTTTGCGCAATCTTTATTTATTACTAAGAACTTGTAAGGTTTGTTCCATACAGTAGCACACATCTCGCGAAACTGATTCCAGTGCATATCGGTTCCAACGTGTTCATCATAAATATGTTTTAAATTGATTTCATCTTGTTTGAATAAGATAATCAGGTTTGCATTATCTCTTATTAACTGCTTAGGTATTTTGCTATAAGTTTGATTTAAGTAAAAACTGTTAATATTTTTGTGTCGTCCCATTGCAAAATAATCCCTTATATTGTTTTGATTTTCACACGCAACATCATCAAATATAATAACTGAATCATTAGCTGCATCCTGAGGTTTTAACACTTCATCACTTTCACGAAATTTTAAATAGTTTACTGCAGGAACCAGTGACAACACCTTTTCTAAATAGTTGTATAACGGTTGATAAAGAGTCTTCGAATATACATACACATTTCGAAACCGAATCCCTTGCTCATGTAAAAGAAGACCTATCATTAAATTAGTCTTGCCGCAATTAGATGGACCACAAATTATGCTTCGGATTGTATTTGGTAATAGTTTTCCATGATAAGGATTTTGTTTTTGACCGTTTGAAGCTACTATGTCAAGCTGTAGCGTTTGAGGTTGCTTAATAAATTTCATGGTATACAGACGTCTGGTAATATTGAAACCCTTCTCCTTAATGTCAAATTGCAATCTCTAACGGTTAATATGAATCATGCCCGAACGAAGTGTCCGGAGTCTCGTTAAATCTTAAATACGATTGTGATTTCTGGACCATGAAGCGCATTTCAGAACACGATCAGGAATTGTATACCGTGAGAGCTGGTATATTATAGGGACAGTCTAGACCGCCGGAATAAGTTTGAGCGATAGCTCAAACGAAATGGAGGGGGGTAGACTTCCCAATAATATACTACTGTCACTCATTCTTTATTCGTCTCGATCGCTATATGTGATATATGTCCCTATCGTCTTAAATCCAATTATGTAACCTGTCTCTTTCTTAATAAGTCTTTTTCGTATTTCGTCACGTAAACTTAAAATAAAAGAAGGTTAAAAAAAAGAAAAAGATTTATTCCTTATCTTAAAACGATTATAATAAAATATACACAAAGACTGAGTTGGAGCCTCTTTTTAAGCATTTAAACATGCTTGTGTCAAGAGACATCATTAATTTATCAAAATTAATCTTCTTAAATATTTGTGGCATGTACTCGTAAGTTTGACATTGTGTTGACCTCTAACCATCACGCGCGTCACTCCCTTCCCTAGTAGCATTTTGCGTTGGCCAACCGTAGCTAACGGTTGGGAAAAGTTGGGAAATCGTTAGTAGCAATCTAACGAATTGCCAACAATGGCCCTAATGCTATTTATGGTTCATTTTCCAACTGCAAAACCATACAAACATCTAACATAGGCCCTACCACAGTTATCGGTTGGGTTACCAACAAATAATCCATACGAACAAACGACGTAGGCCCTACTACCGTTTTTGGTTAGATTTCCTACAAAAAATCCATACGAACAGCCAACATAGGCCCTACTGTGGTTTTGGTCGGATTTCCAACAGAAAATCCCATACGAGCAGCCAACATAGGCCCTAGTGCAGTTTTGTGCAGCGTTCCCAACAAAAAAACCATACGACCATACAACATAGGCCCCACCGCCGACTTAGTTGGCTTCTCTACCAAAAAATCCCTACGAGCAGCCAACATAGGCCCTACTGAGGTTTTGTACGGCGTTCCGAACAAAAAATCCATACGATCATGCAACATAGGCCCTACCGCGGTTTTGGTCGGATTTCCAACCGAAAATCCCATACGAGCAGCCAACATAGGCCCTACTGCAGTTTTGCGCAGCGTTCCCAACAAAAAAACCATACGACCATACAACGGAGGCCCTACCGCCGATTGAGTTGGCTTTCCAACTGAAAATCCCATACGAGCAGCCAACATAGGCCCTACTGAGGTTTTTGTACGGCGTTCCGAACAAAAAATCCATACGATCATGTAACATAGGCCCTACCGCGGTTTTGGTCGGATTTCCAACAGAAAATCCCATACGAGCAGCCAACATAGGCCCTACCGCCGACTTAGTTGGCTTTCCTACCAAAAAATTGGAATTTAGCGCTATCTCGTGTCGAGTAGAGGCATTGTTCATCTGTCACGGGCCTGGACATATAAACAAATACTTTTTACGCTATTCATCACCAGAGAGCACATAGCATTAGTACTATTGCATATTGAAAACAGCATAGGGCCAACAGTGGGCCACATAGGAATCCAATGGCAGCGGGACGAGATAGGGGAATTCGGAAACAAAGTGCGGTGCGGGGGGCGGTGGACAGGAGCACGCGTGGCGCGCGAATTCAATCGGCCATTTTGTTATCGATCTCCATCGTGAATAGTGCGTAGTGCGTAGTGGTTAAATTTTCTTTTGAGTGCGTGCGTGCATGGTATCAAGTATTACTTGTTTTTGAAAGGGTTGCATATTTACTTAGCAAATATATATAAAAATAGTGTGCAAGTTAATACTTACATGTTATATTCACTAATCAAATAACAATATATCGTGTTTATTAAGCAATCCTTTCAAAATCACGTTCAGAATTTATCAAAGTGGTGGAATTTAATGATTCTGATGGTGACGGCGTGGTCTTAGTGTAATACTTAAGAGAAGAGTGGATCACGCCTCGCAAGAAGGAGTGCCTTTGGCCTCCTCATAAAATCGTCAGTACAGTATGCCTCACAACTAAAATATTACCGGACGAGAATTGACATGTGTATCCCATTAAACGCATATTGTACGAGACAGGTGAGTTAATATTAGTTAATTTAATTTTTAAATCACAAGGTCAATTTAGTTTTGTAACGTCGTGTGTTCATTTTGATTTAATATTTGTTTAAAACTGATGCTGGCAAAAGTCTCGAGCTGCCATTTCTCTATAAGTACAATAGGTAATAATAAATAGTTTTATCTATTTGTCGTTTTTATGAAAATGTTAGTTTTAGCTATTTCTTCACAGTCCTCTTTGTTTGTGTCATTTAAATGTGTGTTCATCTCTCTTCTAACAGATGGCTGCGTCCTTGTCAGTTGGCTGACGAAACTGGCCAGTGTGGATGCCACATTAAAGTTGCTGAATAATCCGGCGTCTAATTTACTTATTTGGACCTTACGCGATGAGCGGACCATTGGATTTTTGACACCTGAACCGACGGGGTGCAACTGCTCGGAATCGGAGGTCAAAATATGTGAGTCCAGTCATGACGTTGACAAATTTGGGCTAGTATGATGCCTTTTATGGCCCGCCATAAAGAATGTGTCCCTTTCTCACTTACATACTTGCTAGAAAGTGATGAATGCTTTAAGGCCGGTCAAAACTTACAATAAAATTATAAACGTATTATGTGAAGTTTTATTTTACGGTCTAGCTGTACAAAATGATGGTGAGGCAAGTAAATGTGAAAAGTCTCAGAAGGCATTTAATTAAATCTCCGTTAACAGTTAATGTGCAGTTACGTTTGTAAATTCGGTTATTTAAAGACGTTTACTTTGTATGTTACAGATGTTTATTCTCACGAAGGCGGTTTGTGAGTATTATGCACATGCACATTGTTGTGTACTCGGCCAATATAGAATCTCTCTCGAGATTACGCACCTAGAAACCATGGACATGTGCACTAAATAGGTACCACCCCACAACAAATGTACGATCCCTACCGACCGCGAGCGACGCCGGGGCGCACATTGTAAGTGCCAAAGGAAATTGAAGCTTCTCTGCTGTAGTTAAATTCCATATTTGCACGGAATTTACGCAGCTTGCCACCTGCGCGCGCGAGTAGTAGAATTTAACTACAGCAGAGAAGCTTCAATTTCCTTTGGCACTCACAATGTGCGCCCCGGCGTCACCCGGTCGGTGGAGATCGTGCATAAGTAAGACCAACCTGCCTTCGTGAGATAAACAACTGTACCTAACCCTACTAACTGCCAACGGCTATTCTACAGTTGGTACAGAGTGCTTTTATTTTGTAGGGCCTTCTTACGCAATGTTGCTTTAGGTCCAACAGTCGGAAACTGTGGTTGGCCCAACATAGTTCTCGTAGTAATGTTGCTGTAGGCCCTACTTTGCAAATTGGCCCTACAACCAGAAACGGTGGTTGGCCCAACGTAGTTGTCGTAGTAATATTGCTGTAGGCCCTACGTTGTAAATGTAAATTGGCCCTACAACCGAAAACGGTGGTTGGCCCAACATAGTCATCATAGTAGGCCCAATGTTGGGAGACATTGTTGGCTTTACCGAAAACAGGTGTTTCACTCGCAACGGTTGACCAACCATTCGGTGATCAATGGCCCTACGAAATGCCAACTTAAAATGCTACTAGGGTTGTCGCGAGTTAATTTGAAAAAGGCCCTAAAGTGCTCATCATTTTCATGGGCCGACTGTACGTATATTAATAGTCCTGACTGTAAAAGTACAATTATTCCAAACTTTTAAACTCGCCTTAAACGGTCAGACCCTGCCGGACCGTGTCTCATGCATTTCTAATGACTCATTAACCTCTCAAACAACTCCCCTTAAGTGCTTTTCATATGAAATGCAATGCGGTTAATTTGCGAAACATTCAGGGTTCAACATCCAAAGAAACCTTATTTGAAAAAAGAAAATAACTTTTCGGTAAGTATCTACTTTTGTTTTGACAATTTTTTTTAGTGGTTGTTTGTGACATATTGGGGAACTCGACTGTACGTTTGATGTATGTATCTACCTAACAGGTAATCCCTGGAACTCTAGATTGGATTATCAAAAATCTTTCACCAGTATAATATAAAGAAAGGACCATTGGAATGGACAAAGTCTTTATTCTATTCTACACGGGTTTTTTTTATCCTGTGGCTCCTTAAGTTCGTTTTTATACACAGACGGAGCCACAGGGACAATTCCTTTTTACGAATATATATTTAGTATAGTAAGTCTATTCAATTTATGAATAAAATTAATAATAATTCCTACAGTAATGCAATGTAAAATAAACAAATAATAAATGCCACATATTTGGATTTTTAGCCTATAATCTATACTCGTATATAGTAAAACTCTTGCGTTACTAATCTATTGACAGACAGCGCACAGCCTAAACCGCTAACGATATAAGCATGACATTTGGAACATATTATATTCTTTACAGTACGTGGACTTGTGCTAAGAAATAATTTTTCGAAATTCAACCCTTAAGGGGGTGAAATAGGGGTTGAACCGTTGTATGGAAATCGTTCATTTGGAAAGTTATAGACTTTAATCTTTGTATGAAGGTTTCTTACTAAAAAGCAAAACAAATGGTTTAGCGTTGTTATTAAAATTCATCCCTTAAGGGGGTTAAAAAAGAGTTGAAAGTTTATATGGGAAACATGTCGTTTTTAAATTTAGCCATTTAAAACTTCGGTCACAAGCTCCTCATGTACAGTCAAAAACATTGATAAGGGATTTTTTTCTAATTCATCCCTTGAAGGGGTTAAGATAGGGTTTAAAAGTTCACATAAGTAATTGTGATTTTTAATGATAAACTGTGGCTAAAAACATGAAAGCAGGAGAGCAGGTTTATTTTATAAGATGTAGATCTATCCAGATTTTTTTTTTAATTTGCCCCCTAAAGGGGTGAAATAGGAGTTGTACCGTGAAGACGTTCTTTTAAAAACTTAGAAATATGAAAGTTCGTATATATACGTTCTTTATTTATAAACCATATAATTGAATAGTGTTTTCATCAAAATTCATTCCCTAGGGGTGGAATGACCATATGGAAAATATAATGTGAGAGTTGAAACTTTGCGCATAAGCTTCTTTTATGTAGTCAAACATGCTGAGTACCTACGGCGATTTCTGAAATTCATCCCCTAAAAGCGTTAATAAGTATATGTAGTTTTTATCGTTTCGTGTAGAATGTGCAGAATACGAAATATTTGTTAGCAATACCAAGTAATACGATGTAAATATTCTGTAAAAAAAAATACAAAATAATGATACTTACAGGTATTCGGTGTGTTTTTACACAGAAGACGTATTTATAGACTTAAAGGAGTTATAGGCAGGTAAATACGGAAGTGGTTTTTTAACAAATTAACTTACAATAAGGGTAGACTAGTTTCCTCGTGTTAAAATTTATAACGAAATATTGCTAAATGGATAGTAAACCATCAAATTATCGTTATAAATTATAAATTACAAAATGTAATTAAAATCATTAAATAACTAAATAAATATTAGGGGACAATCTTACACAAATTGACCTAGTGCCATAGTAAGCTCAATAAGGCTTGTGTTATGGGTACTAGACGACGATATATTTAATAGATAGAAATACTTAAATACATAGAAAACATCCAGGACTCAGAAACAAATATTTTGCCCTTACCGGGATTCGAACCCTGGACCTTCAGCTTCGTAGGCAGCGTCACTACCCATTTGACTACTAACCGGTCTTCAAAAAATAAAAATAATTATGCGTTTTTTTATAGTCCCAGAGTAAATTAAAAGCTACCAATAGAACCTTACGTTACGCTACTTATTATATAAATAAAATTGTATGACAACTATGGACCTAAACGCAGTATTTCGAGACCCAAACAGCAATTTACTTTATTTTCTAACAACGTTTTTCCACACAACGATTAGTACAAACAGCAACTGTGACGTCACAATCTAATGACAATTAGTATGAAGTATTTCGGCTGCCGCCAGCGAGGTCAATCTTTGAATAAAATTTTTGGGTATTTATGTTCTTTAATTGTAGTGGCTCCCATACAGTAAACTTTTGTTCCTCTCCAAATACTGGTTCGAATGGCATCGAAAAAAACCTTAGGAAACAAGCCTATTAGCCAATGTCCGGGCCACAAATTTGACTTGAAATTCGTGGAGATATTTTGGTATTTTAATTTTATCATAGTAGCTTTTATTCCCGAGGACAGAATCTCATTTATCGTGATAGTAAATTTAATAAAAAACTAATTCCCAAAAGGAATAGGCAAAACACACACAAAAGTTAGAGTTACGTGTTTTGGGCACTTTTTTCGATAGGGAGGAAGACCCATGTGAGTTAGTGGTAACACCGTTCTACGGTATTTATTTAGTAATATCTTACTCCCTATCGAAAAAAGTGTCCACAACACGTAGGTAACTTCTTCTTATGATGTTTTGACTAAATACTGTATCCCCAAATACCCGAGTTGGTCTAACGATCAACAGTGTAAAGTAACCTTAATGCTACATGCCTATAGATTAGTGATGTGCCGCGGTAATATTACCATTACCAGTAAGATTCTGTTTGGTAATATTACCGGTATCTTTCCAATCTTACCAGTAAGATTCCCAAATGGCGGTAGGATTCGAGACTGTAGTACGAGTACGATTAGTAGAGAATCACGCTAAAATTACTGGTTATCGGTGTAGTTAAATGAGCAGTATGCACCAATGGTTTACATCTTTTGTCTCTTTCACTCAAATTTCTTATCTTACATAGAACAATGGACGCGAATCGGACTAGTACTTCAGTTCGGACCTTTGCATGATTCAGAGTGCACGTATTTGGGTAAGGCCGTTCTTTCTTGTTCCTGATTAAGCAGTTTAAATCGTCTACATTTTAATCAATTCCAGTGTGTTACGAATATTAGTAATCCATTTATATGGCTAATTGGCGTAACACACTGGAAGAGATTAAAATGTAGACGATTTAAACTGCTTAATCAGGAACAAGAAATAACGGCCTTACCCATTTGTGTTGTGTAGTGAAGAAAAAATAAATAATGAAACCAAGAAGTACAGTGTATTGCCATTTTACTGAAAAGACTACAAATAATAAAAAAAGTTACACGTGTAAATTTTGCAGTGTAGTGTACAACTTTGAAAATGCTACCAATACCAATTTGAACAAAGGAAGAGAAATGCTCAGAAACCTATCCATTTTGCGGCAACAATATTGGATCCCAAAAGCCAAGGCATGCAATTAACAAATCAAGAAAACGTGGACGGATGCGAGGTTATATTTAATTTTGGAGGTGAATCAACCAATGTACTAATGGAATTATCCGATTATAAAATGCACAAAGGTATTTGGGAGAAAGACTTTGTGTGGAAGTTGGCAGCAACTGCAGAACCTGTAACATGGTGGGAAACACTGTTTGCTAACACTTCTTTAGGGCAAATAGCTGTTAAAATATTAACAATCCCAGCAACTTCTGCAGCTGTAGAAAGGTTCATTTTCATTCTCTACATTCTCCAATATTCATTCAAAAAAAAGAAACTGCCTCAAAACCAACAGAGCTGGAAAAATTGCATATATTTCACATAATTGGAAATTAACGCACGAGTCAACGCCACCGAAAGTAGCGAGAGCCATGAACCAAAATACAGATGAAGGTTTGGATGAATCAGATTCTAGTGATTCTGAAGATGATTTTTCAGACGTCGAAGATGATTGTGGTGATTTCCAAGAGAATGATTTTGAACTCGAAGGGCATTACTGATCCTTGATTTATGCCATAAATACTAACGAATGAGAATCAAAAACAATTTTATTAGCGTGTCGACGAAGTTTTGAGTGAAGATGATTTTGTTTCCCAATTTTGGTAGTAACCAATTATCTACATAAGTAGTAGTAGTTGGTTTAAGAATAAGTGATTTTGTTAGTTTTAGAACCAAATGTTTAAGTATCTATTTTTTATGTGACAAACGAAATTATTATGTGAAGTACCTGATTAAAATGTGTTTTTATTGGATTTATTAGTTTTAGAACAAAATGTATATCTATCTCATTTAAACGTGATTTTTGCAAAGACTGATTTACTGAGATTACATACTTGAATTATATTTTTGTAGTTAAAATATTATTTATTATAAGTAAGACGTAACGACGTAAGTATAATAAAGACACGAAAATTATGAATCTTTACAAATATGATTGTAATTAATCTGTGATCGTTGTTATTTGTTGATTTTTTAATATCAATATTTTATTTTATTTTTGTTTTCACAAGACAACATTAATAATTGACAAACTACAATATCTACATAAAAAAAAAAAAAACATTTAGTAACTTATTCTGGAACGAATCAAAAGGTTTGTGCTGAATTTACAAGACAGTAATATTTCTAGTAGTATTGGTAAGATACCTAGTAACATTGGGTAAGTTACCGGTAAGATTGGTAATTTACTATTTGAAAATAACCCTGCACTTCTTTTCATTACTAAGGATATTAATACTACCTATTTTTAGTATTAACCACGAAAAAACCTCGACTTTTCATTAAAGTCCTGAATCTTACCGTATATTTCCATTTTTTGGTAATATTACCAGTAGCATTACTGGGAAAATACTCGCTTTGGTAATATTACCGGTAGTTACCCATCACTACTATAGATACATATCTATAGTTACATCAATTTGTCATGACACCGCAGTGCAGTTATTGTGTTATTATTGACTGCAATGAGCTTTATCAACAAGGATAACAGTTGATACGATCAACTCAGCTCTAATCATTCATCATCATCATTATATCAGCCTTAAGACGTCCACTGCCTCCTACAATTACTGATGACGTATTTTCATATTACCTACACATAATCGTTGTTTCGTCTCTTGGTTTTATTTCAAACATTATATAGGTACACTAGATATGTAATGAACCACAGTAGCATGGAGTTTCAGTCAACCTTTCGATTTTGCACATGTTTAACGTTCATTTTCTCTATTGGTACTTTTCAACAATTGCACCAATAATATTTCCTAGAAATGGTATAAAACGTAGTTTGAATGTGTACCTAGCACATTTTCATCAAAGTATTGTTTCGTAAAGGACAATGAGGATTGTTCAGAAGATAATTTCATTTGCTAAAAGACTCGAAGATCCGAAATACCCTTTGTTGGGTCCGAATTTGAAAGGGCTTTATGTTTACGGTCTTTGGCAAAGTGGAAGCAAATTTCGCAATGGATGTTACAATATCATACATTTTTTCGCTTTTTTATTTATAATCAGTGAATTAGTCGAACTATGGATTATCAGGGATGATTATTTGAAAGCGTTGCAGAACCTTTCATTGACAGCCTTGGGCATGGTTTGCAGTTGCAAAGCGGTTTCTTACGTGATGTGGCAATCGGATTGGAAGAAGTTGGTTGCAGGTATTTCTGAAGAAGAAATTTCGCAAGCGGGAACGTTAAATGATGCGTGTGCTATATTAAAGCAAAACTATACAGAATATACAAGGATAGTCACATATTTATATTGGAATGTCGTAGTTTCTACGAACGTAACCATAGTTTCCGCTCCCTTCGTAAAATATGCTACATCTCCAGAATACCGTCAACAGATAAGCAACGGAACGGAGCCGCTGCCGCAAATTTTCAGTTCCTGGTTTCCATTTGACAAAACAACAATACCCGGCTATTCTGCAGAAATCTTCATCCACATACTAATTAATATCTACGGAGGGGGAGTTATTGCGCTTTATGATTCAAATGCTGTGGCCGTTATGGTATTCATCAAAGGCCAACTGGCAATATTAAGGGAAAAATGCAAACATTTATTTGATGATCATGATATTGTCAGTCGAGAAACAATATTGAACAGGATTAAAGAATGCCACAGGCATCACAATTTTATTTTGAGGTACCTACACGGTATTTACAAATATACGTATATATTTAGTTCGCTGAATATTACGAAATGAAATTAAGCTGTTCGTGTTAATAAGTGCGAAGTGCATACACAGATTTATTAAAAAGGTTGTTTTTGAGGGCCTTAGGTTCCGAAACTGAGTGACCAAAAATGTTTAATATTGTATCTGAAACTTTGGTACCTATGTCACAATAATTTCAGAGTTCAATACTTTTTTAGAACATAAAAAAATATATTTAAGTACAAAAATCTACACACATAAGGCTGTTTTTCTCATTAGAGGTGTTACTGCTTTTAAATTATCAGTGATATTTTGACCGCTCTTTTGCGCATCTACAACTTCATAGTTCACTTTTTTGAAATAGTGATACGTTTTAATGAAAAAGTAATTTTTATGCCGATTTTCGCCAGTCTCCGCACACGGGCGACAAGCACAGCATATCGAGCTAAAACTAAATAGTGAGCGGGACAAAGCTTTGACAACTTTGACAGCTATAGTCTCTTAATAAGTTCCGGCGGCATTGCCTTTCAGAGTATCAGCCGCATATATTTTCCGAAATTGATAATTATTTTAGTCACGGTGCAAGGAAAATTGCATAATTTGTGGACATGAAGGCAAACATTTACTTTACAATATATAGCAATTAAAATCAAGAGAATGTATAACTGTGGTGGCCATTCCTGGAAATGGAAATATTAGTAACGTCACATCAATGTCAACTCAACTTTAAAAAAATTATACGCCTATGAGAATCTAATAGCAAACATTCCTTTATTTGACTAAGGATTCCACGCGGACAAAACGAAATAAATTAATAAAGAAGATATGGTTTGTTTCAGACATAGCGTGTTATTTAATTCTTTGCTGTCTCCAGTCATGTTTCTGTACGTTCTGGTTTGCTCGGCCATGATTTGCTGTAGCGTCATACAGTTCACTTCGGTTAGTAGTTCTACTAACATATTGTCATGTTTTTTGAATTATAACAATATTAAAACAAAATTAAAACATATTGCGCGTGGCTTGTGCACGATGACTAAGCGGAAAATTATTATTGTGTATTTCCAGAAAGAAGCTACTGCAGCGCAAAAGAAAATTATTATTGTGTATTTCCAGAAAGAAGCTACTGCAGCGCAAAAGAAAATTATTATTGTGTATTTCCAGAAAGAAGCTACTGCAGCGCAAAAGAAAATTATTATTGTGTATTTCCAGAAAGAAGCTACTGCAGCGCAAAAGAAAATTATTATTGTGTATTTCCAGAAAGAAGCTACTGCAGCGCAAAAGAAAATTATTATTGTGTATTTCCAGAAAGAAGCTACTGCAGCGCAAAAGAAAATTATTATTGTGTATTTCCAGAAAGAAGCTACTGCAGCGCAAAAGAAAATTATTATTGTGTATTTCCAGAAAGAAGCTACTGCAGCGCAAAAGAAAATTATTATTGTGTATTTCCAGAAAGAAGCTACTGCAGCGCAAAAGAAAATTATTATTGTGTATTTCCAGAAAGAAGCTACTGCAGCGCAAAAGGTCTGGTTACTTCAGTATACCACAGCTCTTGTGTCTCAATTGTTTTTGTACTGCTGGCACAGCAATGAGGTTTTGGTTGAGGTAAGTTGCCCAAATCTCACTGAATTATCACCATTTTGTAAAAGTTCACAAGTAAACGTTTGGCAATTTATTGATTTAAGGGTTGGCGTACCTACTTCTTATCGGGGTTGGCTCTGTTAAGAGCGAACGATAGCATGAACTATCCATACGTTTTTTTCTCGGGCTGCATTACTTACTCGCCTTAACTTATTCTAATGTTTATTTTTTATTATTTGATTCACACATCTTTATTGCGATTCAAGTTAATGTTTCACGATATTTCATTTTCACAATAATCGAACACTATAAATACACTTCACAGGGTTCCGCCTGCGTGTTAAAAATATAAAAATAATTAAAATTAAAATAAAAAAAACGCATGCCAAGTTGCGGGATAATATAAACCATCACAATCCAATAGGCATGATGCCTCATGTTCAAATTGATAACGTAGTGATGCTAAATGGATAGTAAACCATCAAATTATCGTAATAAAGTATAAATTATAAAATATAATTTAAATCATAAAAAGATGAACCTTGAAAGTTTAGAAAAAATATGCGTTTTTTTTTTATTGTCCAAGAGTAAATTAAAAGCTACCAATAGAATCCTTACGCTTTTCTAGAAACAAAATTGTATGACAACTATGTACTTAAACGCAGTATTTCGCGACCGACACAACAATTTACCTGATTTTCCATACTACGATTAGTACAAATGTACAAATGTGACGTCTTACTTGTATAGACACACAGTATGAACTGCCGCCAGCGAGGTCAATCTTTGTCTCAATTTATTAGGTATTTATGTTCTTTAATTGTAGTTGCTCCCATACAAACATTTGTTCCTCTCCAAAAACTGGTTCGAATGACGTCACAAAAAAATCTTAGACATCATCCCTATTCAAAGATCCATTCCATATACTGGTGAAATATTGTTTTTAATCGGTTGAGGAGTTCCGAAGATTACCTACCTACACACGAACTTACGTTTTTACAAACTTTTCAACACAATTGCACGTAACGTACCTCTTATTATGTCGCTTTTAGGCTCATAATCCTGGGTATTAAACACGCGTGTTTTATAACATTACGACACTCGTGTGTTATGGCTATATCCGGATTAAGTCACGTTGGCACCTTGCTGCAAGATGTATGCATGAACACGGTGCATTCTTAAATTAACCTGGTTGTACAGAATGTACAGCTTTTTTTAATTCTCGGCAAATGGATTCTTACTCAACTAAACAAATTAAATCCTTTTTGTTGGCAAATGGATTCTTACTCGACTAAACAAATTAAATCCTTTTTGTTAATTAATTGACCATTTCTTTTTGGATATGATATAGAAATGTTTAATTTAGTAAAACTATTCACTTTTAATAACATTTTACATGACACATACTCGTAGATAGATAACATTTAAAACCATAATATTTATTTCATTTTGTACTGGCTGTTTAGAGATTTCATCTAAGTCTGACTTAACACATGCGCGCGCACTGCGCAAACTTCACGAAAAAAAACTGTTGCGCGCCATTATAGGTTATTTTGTAAACATTGAAAATGCGTGTTTGGTTATGATCAAAAATGTTGACTCGTGGTGACTAGAAAGTGACAATGAGAATGGTTGCCACTGGAAATTCTTGGCGACGTACAATATGTGAGTGAGAAAATAATTTGGCAGGCCTATAAAATTTTCATTTTATGAAAAGCATTTTTTCCTCGCTAAATGTGTTGAAAAACGACAGACAATGAAGTATAGACGAGAGATAAAAGTACAAATATGCGGATGAACTAATTAATTCGTGTTATGAAAATTTAAATTAAAATTCAGCTTCAAATCAGCCGCCGAAAATAAACAGACGAAAAATAAAAGACTGGATGAATAATGAAAATTCCAGGTCACAGAATGTTATGGTTACGGGCTTATCTGGGAACCCTTGTCGCGGTGAGGGAAGACAAAAAAAACCGGCCAAGTGCGTGTCGGGCCACGCGCAGTGAAGGGTTCCGTAGTTACATCGACGTGCAAAATTGGTCTTTCCAAGATAAAAGTCTGGATTTAGCATTTATTTACCAACTTGCAAATTCGACCCATTGTGCATATTTCAGAACACATTGTGACATGAACAGGACTCTGTTCATTTGATGGCTATGCTCAAAAAAAGAACAGTCGTCAACAAAAGTCGTCTACTTATACCGACTTATCAAAATAATTATTTTTGACAGAAACTTATAATTGGATGTATTTTTTACTTAACACAAGAAGCCCGTTTAAAAATCCTTTGATTTCATGAGTAATAACCGCGAACACCTAAGACATTGTATTAAGTAATTTGATTGTTATTTACTATTTAAAATGTTATTATTACCAAACAATCAAGAATATATTAGCTAAAAACGTGAACCTTGCTTCCAATTTTGCTGCCCATTTGTTTGGCACTGCCTCCAGAAATAATTTCAGTTTCCTTTGAAGTTCCCAAGTTGCATAACCTTTTTAATTATAACAACAAATTAATCCATCCCCTTGAGAACCTTGAAAGCAACAGGATCTTCAATATAGTACAATATTTGACTACGTGTTAGGTAATTAAATTCGAAATATTCCAATGCACGTTGGAAACGGGGCCAGTCAAATTAAATACAACTTACATACGTTGACAAAATACGAGTAAGTAGGACTAGTTTAATACAGTTTAATATATGTATACACAGAAGAAAGGCACTCTCAAAATAATAATAATCAAGTGTTATATGGGTGCATACATATTATTCATAAATATGTCCCATCGCTCTTATGTGAGCGGATTATGATTTCGGTACATATTATGAGAGGATACATGGATACATATTTTTGTATTTGTCTGTACCCAAATATGTAGGGGAGAGTGAGGACAAAAGTAAAAAATAAAACCATATGAAAATTTCGTTCATGCTCTTCGAATGTATGTCTTAATTTAATTTATTATTGCGTGTTTTGTGTGATTTACAAACACTTAAATTTTTTGTCATTTGTTACTTTCAACCACAACATGAGGACAAATAACGCAGTGTGGGTCAAACACAATAACATAATAAAGGCGTACCTATGCAATAAAACCAACTTAATTATTAAATCAACAATTATTTATTGCAAAACTATGTAATACTGACAAAAATTATCTTCTAAAAATAACAAAACTAATGACTCTTCGTCAGTACCTGCTTATTAATTATTCGTTGCGATCAACTTTGGATCGGAGCTTAGGTACAGTCAGCATCATATAGTTAGTAGCAGCCAAAGTAGCCAAATATATCGGAACACGTCTTTATTACTATAGGAGTAAGGAAGTGTTACGATATATTTGGCTACTTTGGGTGCTACTAACTATGTGATGCTGACTGTACCAGAACCCCTTCTAATTGTAGATACATACTACAGTTTTCTATTCTGATTGGCAATTTTGGCACCCATACCCGATTGGCATCATTCAACAAATTATGTAATAATTAGTAATAACCTACGAAACTACATATATAAACATGTTACTCTTGTCCCCGCAGTGTGGTAAATGTTACTTTTGTACCCAACCACGTTTTTGATAATTCACGAACGCTAACCTCAAAATGGAATATACTAGACGAAAACGAATTATAACTCTATGAACTCAATTTAATCAAAAACTGCTATGCAAACAATGACGTTACTATCACATTTTTTATACCACGTAAACTTACAGTAAATGAAAAAACCGGCCAAGTGCGAGCCGGACTCGCGCACCGAGGGTACCCTATAAACCTGTAGGAAAAATTTCGGAAAAAATATATTTTTTTTGTAAATAATTATAAACTTATATGGATTTAATTTTGCAATCAAAATACCATATCTAAAACTCGATTGTCGTGATGGGTCAACTTTTACTTATATTATAAGTAAAAGTTGACCCATCACGACAATCGAGTTTTAGATATGGTATTTTTATTGCAAAATTAAATCCATATAAGTTTATAATTATTTACAAAAAAAATATATTTTTTCCGAAATTTTTCCTTTATATGAGCTAAGTAAATATAAGACATTGCTTCGTGCCTTTCAAGATTCTAAATCGTCAGGAAGTACCCTTTAGGTTTTGATTCCCTTGCGAGTAGTTGCGAGTTGAAAAATATGCAGCTAAAATTGCTGTTTCTTTAGATTGTGTTAACATATAAGTTTGATTTTGTTACAACTTATTGGTATTTCAACTTAATATGCGTAACTTAAAAATTATTAAACATATTTTTATTACATGATATAACTAAACATTTATGGTTTTCGCAATTTTTCCTTTATTTGTGCTATAAGACGTTGCTTCGTACTAATTTTATTATATGATATAACTAAAAAAATATTGTTTTCGCAATTTTTCCTTTATCTGTGCTATAATAAGACGTTGCTTCGTACCAAATTTCAAGATTCTGAGTTTACGGGACGTACCCTGTAGATTTTGATTCCCTTGAGAGTTTTTGAAATTTGCGGCATGAACGGCTGTATCTTTTGATTGCGTTGGCTTAGAAGTTTGATTTTTTTACAGCTCCTAGGGACAGTAGACTTTGAGTATTTGGCAAAAACAAACGCAAGTGAGGGGCGCGGCCGGCTATCGCCCGACGGGAGCGAAGTCATGTCTTGTCTAGTCTTGCGTAAGCCTACAGATCATTTGTTACTATGAACCCGCTGTTACGTTTGTACCCGCTCTCCCCTATTGGTACGCCAGATATATACAAAAATAAAATCAATTGAGTGGGTTAAATCAGAGCTAAAAAACACGGGTTACTTGCATTAATAGTTATATTTTTATTACATTTATTCAAGGGGTACCTGGTAAAGGTCGCGGGAGTACGCTAAATGCGGGTGGCGCAGGATCGGTCACTTTGGCACTCATTGGGGCAGGTCCTATGTCCAGCAGTGGACGTCTTTCGCCTGATATGATGATGATGATATATATTATATATCATCATCATCATATCAGCCGAAACACATTATGTACATTATGTACATTATGACCCCAACCCAAAATACAGCGCTTCATTGTCCACGGGAAAGACACGAACCTAAATCCCGTATAATGATTTACTGTCCAGATTTACTGTCCAGATTTGCTTTACTATACCTTCTTGTCCTAAGTAAAACGAATCATACTTTTCGTTCAACAGTGTCAGTGCGTGGACGGCGGCGTGTACGAGAGCGAGTGGTGGAGGGTGGACGCGCGCGTGCGCAGGCAGCTAGCGCTGCTCGGTGGAAAACTGACACAGAGCGTCGTTTTCAGCGCCGGACCCTTTACTACGCTCTGCGTACCTACTTTCATTGATGTACGTTAAATATTTGTTATTTTACAAGTTTTATTTAGTTTAAAATTAACTCACCGTCACCTGTGTTGGTGTCTGGTGGACTGTTTATATAATCATTATATGAAAATATAATTTCACAATTAATGTATTGTGTTCAATTGAGCGGATTTGGATGACTGCAATCAATAAATGAAATGAAATGAAAATTGTTTATTTGTTGTTTCCATATATTTTTAGCAAACATCTCTTCTAAATGAACGAAACATTTTAGTTTTTAACACAACGGTTAAAACCTACGTTAACGATTTTTATTATATTTCAGGTAATAAAAGGATCGTACAGCATTTTCACACTGCTAACACAAAAGCAAGATGAATAACTGAGAATACCTACTCCGAAATACAAGTATTATTTCTCTGTTCACTGAATTTATTATCAATAAATGGGAATTCTGCCCTCTTTCTTTGATTACTTTTCATTTTCCATTAAAAATGTCGATCGAGGAAAACAGAAAAAATGTTAGTATTTTCTACAATTTAATATCTACAAAGCAGATAAATACCGTTCTCCTAGGATAATTACATACTTTGATATTCATCATAGGAAAAATATTTTGCGATAAATTGATATTGTGACACAAGAGAAATTACATGTTTGGATCAAATACATGTGTCGTATTTGTTTCCAATAAGTGACGCAATGTATCATTTTAAGTGACATATGCCCGTCCCTCGAAGTTAAATAAATGATAGGGTGAGATCGTTATGAAAAAAGAGTGTATTGTTTGTTTGTTGGTTGATTGTTTGCTGTGATTTTTACAGAACTTTTTTACGAATTTTATAAAAACTTGTTTTATTTCAAATTTATGTCGGCGATATAAACTGTCCTCTGTACCATGAAAGTCACCACCACCACAAGGAAATATGATGAAATAAACAAGAATTCTTTAATTTCCTTTCAAAGCAAAGTCACGTGCTTTTTGAAGTGTTGGGAATTCGTAGAAGGAAATTAGAATATCGTTTTTTTCTATTCGGCAAGTAAATTGAAGTCAATCTGAAAAAAACGTTTGGCTAAATCACACGGCAAGACGTGAGGGAAATGCTAAAAAAATATGTGTCCAGATTGGAAGACCCTAACCACCCGTTACTCGGGCCTACCCTCTGGGGTCTGCAGAGCTGGGGCTTGTGGCAGCCAAACAGCGGCCCGAGTCGTATCATTTACAATTTGATTCATCTTGCTGCCATACTATTTGTGTTCAGTCAGTTCATCGAGCTTTGGTTCATCAGAACAAACCTCGAATTAGCCTTGAGAAACCTCTCGGTCACCATGCTCAGCTCAGTATGCGTTGTCAAAGCGGGAACATTTGTTATTTGGCAGGAATATTGGCGAGACCTTATTCAATTTGTGTCAACATTAGAAAAAGGCCAACTGAAAAAAAAAGATGAAACAACTCATACCATTATTGAAGACTACACGAAATACTCCAGGAATATCACTTCTTTTTATTGGAGTCTTGTTATTGGCACGGTTTTTACGGTGATATTGGCACCGTTAGGTGTATTTCTGTCCTCTGCGGAGCAGCGGGAGTTGATGTTAAATGGAACTATTCCGTACCCAGAGATCATGAGTTCGTGGGTACCATTCGACAAAACGAAGGGTTTCGGCTATTGGTTTCAGATTGTGGAACATTCTATCATTTGTTTCTATGGAGGTGGAATCGTTGCCAATTTCGATTGCAATACGGTGGCGTTAATGTCATTTTTCTGCGGACAGCTTGAACTGTTAATTGCAAATTGTAAGAGATTATTCGGCGATAACAATGAACTCGTCAGTAATTCAGAGGCAATGGAAAGGATAAAACAATGTCATTTACACCATTTGTCATTGATTAAGTAATATTTTCTGCATCTTATTATTTTAACTTTGTTAAGTGTACTTATATTATTTAATGAGGTCTGTACGTGTATGTATTAAAAAAAAAATGTTTCAATTTTAGGTACTCGAAAATCTTAAATTCTTTGCTGTCACCTGTAATGTTTCTGTACGTGGTCATATGTTCACTTATGATTTGCGCCAGCGCTATTCTATTGACAAAGGTGAGTAAAATATAATAATAATAAGTGAACAGGCTGAACTAGTTATCTTAAATGAATGATCAATGTATGTTTTTCAAAGTGTATACCAAAACCAATGCATATGATAGTATACTGTATTTTCTCTATTAATTCGTAGTCAAAAATATGGCTAAAAATACGAGGCAACATACCTCAAAAAGCAAAAAATACAAGTTTGGAATAGGTATTGAATTTAAATACAGTATATATTTGCAGTCAGCTACTGCTTTTTACGAATATTACCATTTGAACTTTATTATGAGAATACGTTAAAAAAATATGTGGTACTTATAAATTATTTGTACGAGTATAATGGTACAATTATTGTATACCGTAAAAAAAAAACAGGACAAAACTTAGGGTCGATTTTATCCCCCTCCCCCCCTATTTTGGCGATTAAAGTACTATTTAATTTAAATTCTGATATAATCTACATTAAATATTTTTTTGTATTAAGCAGTAACGCTGCTAACGAAATTATAATTTTTTTAAATTATAGGAAAAGTTGAAAAATGTAATGCTCCGAGCCGGATTCGAACCGGCGACCACAGGCATTCATGGCCCGTCTCTACTAACCAACTGAGCTATCGGAACAATCCAGTTCGGCCACCAAATCTCTCAATCAGTTCCTTCCTACAAACGCCTTACCTAAACCTTACCTTAACGCTTTGCTTATGTGGCCGAACCGGATTGTTCCGATAGCTCAGTTGGTTAGTTGTGACGGGCCATGAATGCCTGTGGTCGCCGGTTCGAATCCGGCTCGGAGCATTACATTTTTAAATTCTTCCTTAAATTTAAAAATTTATAATCTACGTTGCTTATATCAGAATTTAAATTAAATAGTAGGTACTTAAATCGACTTGTTACACTGAAAATGCTTCGAATTTAGAACTTTTCTTTTTCCATACAACCATGCTGCACCCTAATGATACTAATTAATATTACACTTTGCATTTTATCCGAGAATGTTATTAGAAACATTGACATTTCTTGAAGTAGGAACTGGAATCAGTTACATAATTTCAAACAAAAAATTGCTTACAAATTATAATACTACATTAAATAAGTGGGGCAGTCCTGCTTCGTAAATAAGAAAAAGCTTATATAATTAATGATCATAAACGTCCGGGACCCCGAGATAATTATGGCAAAGACATGAATAATAACAATATCATTTATTTCAGGCGCCATCCATGTACAATGTAAATTAAAATAAAATTTATAAAAATGAAAGTAAACAGGACATTCACTTCTTATTCCTAATCGCGGTGCACTCTAGAAAAAAGTACTCTAGAAAATACACATTTTGTCTAAGGTGCTTAAATGTATAATTATAAAATTATAAAATGTGCATAAGTAGTAGTTTTGTATCTCAAAATATTTTAAACTTAATAAATAATTGATAAATAAAATCAATTTGATTGATGCACAATATTGAGAATCTGGTGGTTGATTTCTATTTTATAAATAAACAAACAGTTTAGAAATGATATAATCAGCTTGAATACTAAATTAGTTCAAATGAAAAAAAAAATTGTTGGTACTTTATACTTTGCTCGCTAGATTATTTTAAATTGGATTTGTTATACTCAATAGCGTGATAAATATAGATTTCGAAGTATTAACCTAAACTGTGTAGAGGAAAGCAAGGTCATAGCATTATCCCCATTAAAATGTTATTCAGTTTCCGGCGGGTGAGATTGGGGACCTATTATGGATAGTATACCGGGTGTACAATCCAAATGGGTCAGTATGGAGAAGTCGGAAACTATGAGAGATAGTGAGATCTGTTCTTAGGAACCATGACGTCGATTTTAGATTTAATAATTGTTATGAGTAGTTAAGAATTGCATGAGATGTACCCACATTGATATTTAATAAATCAGTTGTTGTTTTGCATCTACGTGTTTCACTTGGTATACTACATGGTGGCAGCGGTGCTCAGTTTTTATTGGCTGGAAGTACGTTATAAGTAGTGATGTGCCGCGGTAATATTACCATTACCAGTAAGATTCTGTTTGGTAATATTACCGGTATCTTTCCAATCTTACCAGTAAGATTCCCAAATGGCGGTAGGATTCGAGACTGTAGTACGAGTACGATTAGTAGAGAATCACGCTAAAATTACTGGTTATCGGTGTAGTTAAATGAGCAGTATGCACCAATGGTTTACATCTTTTGTCTCTTTCACTCAAATTTCTTATCTTACATAGAACAATGGACGCGAATCGGACTAGTACTTCAGTTCGGACCTTTGCATGATTCAGAGTGCACGTATTTGGGTAAGGCCGTTCTTTCTTGTTCCTGATTAAGCAGTTTAAATCGTCTACATTTTAATCAATTCCAGTGTGTTACGAATATTAGTAATCCATTTATATGGCTAATTGGCGTAACACACTGGAAGAGATTAAAATGTAGACGATTTAAACTGCTTAATCAGGAACAAGAAATAACGGCCTTACCCATTTGTGTTGTGTAGTGAAGAAAAAATAAATAATGAAACCAAGAAGTACAGTGTATTGCCATTTTACTGAAAAGACTACAAATAATAAAAAAAGTTACACGTGTAAATTTTGCAGTGTAGTGTACAACTTTGAAAATGCTACCAATACCAATTTGAACAAAGGAAGAGAAATGCTCAGAAACCTATCCATTTTGCGGCAACAATATTGGATCCCAAAAGCCAAGGCATGCAATTAACAAATCAAGAAAACGTGGACGGATGCGAGGTTATATTTAATTTTGGAGGTGAATCAACCAATGTACTAATGGAATTATCCGATTATAAAATGCACAAAGGTATTTGGGAAAAAGACTTTGTGTGGAAGTTGGCAGCAACTGCAGAACCTGTAACATGGTGGGAAACACTGTTTGCTAACACTTCTTTAGGGCAAATAGCTGTTAAAATATTAACAATCCCAGCAACTTCTGCAGCTGTAGAAAGGTTCATTTTCATTCTCTACATTCTCCAATATTCATTCAAAAAAAAGAAACTGCCTCAAAACCAACAGAGCTGGAAAAATTGCATATATTTCACATAATTGGAAATTAACGCACGAGTCAACGCCACCGAAAGTAGCGAGAGCCATGAACCAAAATACAGATGAAGGTTTGGATGAATCAGATTCTAGTGATTCTGAAGATGATTTTTCAGACGTCGAAGATGATTGTGGTGATTTCCAAGAGAATGATTTTGAACTCGAAGGGCATTACTGATCCTTGATTTATGCCATAAATACTAACGAATGAGAATCAAAAACAATTTTATTAGCGTGTCGACGAAGTTTTGAGTGAAGATGATTTTGTTTCCCAATTTTGGTAGTAACCAATTATCTACATAAGTAGTAGTAGTTGGTTTAAGAATAAGTGATTTTGTTAGTTTTAGAACCAAATGTTTAAGTATCTATTTTTTATGTGACAAACGAAATTATTATGTGAAGTACCTGATTAAAATGTGTTTTTATTGGATTTATTAGTTTTAGAACAAAATGTATATCTATCTCATTTAAACGTGATTTTTGCAAAGACTGATTTACTGAGATTACATACTTGAATTATATTTTTGTAGTTAAAATATTATTTATTATAAGTAAGACGTAACGACGTAAGTATAATAAAGACACGAAAATTATGAATCTTTACAAATATGATTGTAATTAATCTGTGATCGTTGTTATTTGTTGATTTTTTAATATCAATATTTTATTTTATTTTTGTTTTCACAAGACAACATTAATAATTGACAAACTACAATATCTACATAAAAAAAAAAAAAACATTTAGTAACTTATTCTGGAACGAATCAAAAGGTTTGTGCTGAATTTACAAGACAGTAATATTTCTAGTAGTATTGGTAAGATACCTAGTAACATTGGGTAAGTTACCGGTAAGATTGGTAATTTACTATTTGAAAATAACCCTGCACTTCTTTTCATTACTAAGGATATTAATACTACCTATTTTTAGTATTAACCACGAAAAAACCTCGACTTTTCATTAAAGTCCTGAATCTTACCGTATATTTCCATTTTTTGGTAATATTACCAGTAGCATTACTGGGAAAATACTCGCTTTGGTAATATTACCGGTAGTTACCCATCACTAGTTATAAGTGACATTACAGAGCACAAATACCTGAGCGAATCGAAAATAAAAGAATTGGTAACTTAGTTTCGTGCAGTGAGGTTTTTTGAAGCAATGGGACACGCCAGGCCACCGCCCGAGTTAAACATGGAGGGCGGTCCCGTTACTCGGGCCGACGCGTGGAAACGGTGGAAACAACAATTCCTGCTCTTTGTGAAGGCATCTGGGGTGAGCACCGAGTCACCAGGAGTGCAAGCCAGCTTGCTGGTTAACCTCATCGGCCCAGAGGGGTTTGACGTGTATCAAACGTTTGCCTTCGATGCGGAGACCGAAAAGGATGACATCAACGTAGTGTTAAAAAAAATCGATGCCTATTTCGGTGCAAAAGTGAATACAACATTATTAAGATATAAATTCTTAATAATAATTACATTCAAACTTACTGTCTTACTAATTTCTGTCAGTTGTGTTTACACAAGATTTCATAGCCAAATTTGGTCCTTTTTACTTAACGCGGTTCCAAAAATACTGACCAGGTTCGATTCCCGGTTATGTATGAGAGTTAATAAAAAAGTTTGAATGTAATTATTATTAATTCTAAAATCGACGTCATGGTTCCTAAGAACAGATCTCGCTATCTCTCATAGTTTCCGACTTCACCATACTGACCCATTTGGATTGTACACCCGGTAGGTATATAATGATGTATTGAAGTTACACTTGAATTATCTTGCTACATGCGCTAAGTGCATAGCACTGCTATACTGAAGAAAAAAATAAAATTGGAATTAAATGGTTTTTTGCAACGTTAGTTACGTTAGATAATTTAATTCTACTAATATTATAAATGCGAAAGTTTAGATGTTTGGATGTAAGGATATTTAGATGTTTGGATGTTTGTTACTCAATCACGCTTAAACGGCTTAACCGATTTGGATAAAATTTTGCACGAAGATAGTTTATAGCCTGGATTAAAATATAGGATAATTTTTATCCCGGGTCCACGCAGACGAAGTCGCGGGCGGAAGCTAGTGTAGAATAAAAATAAAGACTTCATTTCATACAATGGAGATAAATAGTTTTAAACAACCCACGAACTCCATTATTGAAAAATACAATGCTTGTAACATTTTAGCATTAGGTTTGATGAAAGTTTATGTACAAAGGCATTGGTATCTCTTCGCCTTACTTCAATTTATTATCTTGAGTGAAATTGTATCTGTATAAAGACGGCCCCCAACACGGCTTAGATTAAAAAAAAAATACTTTCCAGAAATATTTAGGCCTAAATAAGCTCATACCATTTCCAGGAAGGCACGACAACAATGCAACGGCTGTGGGTCGCGGAATACCTTGTGGCACTTATCGCGCAACTATTTTTATATTGCTGGCATGGCAACGAAGTGTATTTCATGGTACGCCGGTGTATGCACGGGATCCCGAATTTCATTAGATTACATAGTCATATATTAGGACACCGGAAGTATGGTCTACATGCAAGATAAATCAGTTTTGCACTTTATTCATTCATATGTATTCAGGCATAAAATTTTAAACGTATGTTTGACGAATAAATAAAATAGCCGATAGAAGTAAAGAAATCGTTTCAACATACTCCTACTAATATTATAAATGCGAAAGTTTGGATGTTTAGATGTTTGTTACTCAATCACGCTTAACCGATTTGGATTAAATTTTGCACGACGATTAGGTCAGTCAGCAGGTATTTTTGCACTGCAAAAGGTGGTGTAGAAAATGTTTTAATTTGTATTGCTTACGTTTAAGCTAGTCATGAAAAATGTAAGTTTTCGACCTCGAGGGGTCACAGCTTTAGCCGCCATCTTGAATTGAAGGGGCCAAAATTGGTTCTTTTTTACATAATGCTTCAACAGTTGACTTTATGGCAAAAATGTCTATAAGAAGTATAAAGACTATAAAATTTTAATTATTTTTTGTATAAGTATTTATTCCGCACGTCTTCTAGATACAAAGTTACGAAAGGGAGAAAATATTATATTTACAAAAAATCATGTTTTTTTTTTTAACTAAATGTTTTTAAACTTATTATTTTTAAACCGGTTTCAGGTTCCCGGTAGGTTAACGTCGATAACTTCATTATCTACGCTGGCATTTTCCGTCTCCTTGCATTGTGAAATTTCGTCATTATTATACTCGGTCTCTATCTCAATTTCTAATGCATTTTCGCATGCCTGGCCACTACAGAATCCACACACAATAGAACATTTCAATCCAGCTTTTCTGCAGCTATGTGGTCTGCTGCATCCTTTTCTACATTTGCAAGATATTATATTTAAAAGTGCCTCGGGTGCTGCTTTCGCAGTTGTTGTTACAGGAGTAAGTCCATTATTGATGTCATATCTCCAGCCCCATTCTACTGGATATTTTTCAATTCCGAACCATGTTTGGACTGGGTGGTATGTCGTAAAAGCATGATATGGATGCAGCGTCTTTTGTTGGTGGCAAAGAAGCAAGGTTAAATTAACTTTTTAATGATGACTGCGAATCGCCGATATCGGATTTCTTCTAAGAATTCCTATTCCATATCGCCACCATACAAAGTTACCAGAAAGCGTGCTCCAGCATCTGCGATTGCTTCTGGTTGTGCGGTTTAATTATTGAAAATGCTAATGAACTCATTAAGTTGTGTATTCTTCTCGACAAGAGAAATACATTTCGTTTTCCCTTGATTGAACAGATATGATGTGGTATCGCAGCCACTAAACGCATGGAGAAAGGGGATGTTGGCTTTAGCTTCTTTGTATTTAAAACTATTAGCGGAATAAAGTTTTTCAGCCGTTTTGCCTTTACCTGGTTTTCGCACGAACATATTGCTTTAGGGTGGAGACAGCGCACTCAGCAAAAGCAGAAGATCCACGTCTTCACCAACAACAAAAACATTTATAAATGTTGTACACAACGCAATTGCTGTATTGACAATAAACATGTCAGCATCTTCTTCAGCTTGTTTAACTTCAATTGCAGCTTGTTCCATTTTTTATGAACACCAAAAGTGTTAAAACAGGACGGCGAGTGCGCGTCATGTTGTTGTCACGCTCCCTCTACAGGTCGGAGATCGCAGAACGGCAACACTTCATTCACCAGCGAAATATTAGCAAGGTCTTAATATTAAAACAGGACGGCGAGAGTGCGTCATGATGTCGTCCCGCTCTCTTTTCTTTCAAGTCGATCTCACTACCCTATTAGCGATATCCGATATTAGCGAGGTCAAATTTAAGTTGTATAGTTTTTTGTATATGGATTTTTTCCACCGCTTGTAACTTTTTATCTATACGACGTACAGAATAAATACAATGGTAAAAAATATTTGGAATTTTGTTATCTTTATACTTTTCATAGCCATTTTTGTCATAAAGTCAACTGTTGAAGCATTATGTAACAAAGAACCAATTTTGGCCCCTTCACTTCAAGATAGCGGCTAACGCTGTGACCCCTCGAGGTCTAAAACTTACATTTTTCATGACTAGCCTATACTTAAGCAATACAAATTAAAACATTTTTCACGCCACTGCTCGGAAATATGGCAAAAGATGGTCAGAAAACGGGCTTCAAAGCTGGGATTAGTTGGACATCGCACGAACAGGCCAACTATGAATTCAAACTGTCCAAAAATTTATTTTCTATCCACGAATGCACGAACTCGTAACGAGCTTTTTTCCGTGAAGGCATGTTTGTATTAACTGTTATATAGTATTTTGAAAATGCTATTGCGTATATGTAAATTACATAAGACAAAGGCACGGTATGTATGACAGACATTGAATGTCAAATATCAATCTTGACGTTAGATATCTCTGAAGTGTTTATTAATTTATAAATACTTGAGTAAGAACTGAACTGAAGAGGTTGATAATAAATTACTGAGCATTTATTTGATATCATACTAGATGTTATCCGCGGCTTCGTAAGCGTAGTTAAATGAAATATTTTCAAATAAATCAATAATTGAACGTATGTTTTTTTTTGTATTTTTTTATTCAATTAATTATTTAGTAGGTAAGTATACATTCTGTTATTTAATTCATACCTATTCTTTGGCTTATGTCATTCATTCCCGCACCCAAAACCCCGGGGTATGATTATAAGTGAAACAATATTATAAGTAAAAATTATTCAAACTACCTTTATATTTTAGAAATAACTTCAAAAATCCTTATTCGATACAAAATCTTGCTCATTTTACAGAGCGAGAGAGTAGATAGAAGCGTGTATGAGAGTGAGTGGTGGCAGTACGGGAAGAGATTGCGTCGCTGCGTCATATTGCTAGGCGGGCAGCTGCGGAAGACCATAATTTTTGACGCCGGCCCTTTTACCACACTCACTGTGTCTACTTTTGTTGCGGTATGAGATTTCTAATGTAATATATTATGTCACATCTGTTTAAGGCAAGATAAATCAATTTAATTTCCATTAATTAGTAACCTTGCTGTCAGTTACCTTAATTTATGGATTCTGAAATTATTTTGGAAAATGGGGACAATTGTAACAAATTGTAATGGGACAAACGGATGTATGTGTAGGTATCGTGAAGACCATTTTTTCATTATAATATTTTTGTTTCAGATTCTAAAAGGATCTTACAGCTACTATACGCTACTAAGCAACAACGACGATTAGCGAATCTATGCACCTTAGTAAAAAAAGCACATGTGATAAATATTTTTTAGCTGCACTTGATTTATTTTATTGTCCACTACCGTTGTTGATTAGAAAAGTAAACTTAACGTACCTACACATGTTTTTTTATTGCTCCCACCGTTTTTTTTATGAAAAGAATACAATACAATACAAATACTCTTTATTGCACACCTCACACAAACAAAGCAGTTAAAAAGAGAAACAATACAATAACAAGTAGGTAGAGGTAGACAACAGGCGGTCTTATCGCTGAAGAGCGATCTCTTCCAGACAACCTTTGGGTATCGGAGAAAGAGATAAAACTAGATTATGTAGTAGGTGGTGCAGAGATTATAATAAGCCAAAAATCAAAATAATCAGAATACAACATTAGGTACACTTGATATTTTGTCCTGTTTCGAAAACTACCACCAAGACTGCGCGTTGCCGTTACAGTTTCTTTTATTTGATTTAGAATAGTAGATTTGAGTGCTTCATCATTTTGATTCAAATTTTTGAAAGATTTTGTGAACCATTAAGCAATTCTGGGAAGCTATTAGACTAGCGCGGGATTTTGTCTGAAAAGCTTTCTTGAAAGCTATCGGCTAACTTAATCGCTAACGAAGGCGCTCGGCTTTTATGGATGCTGTGATGAAGTTACTGACTAACCTCAACTTTTGCGCTGTGTTGTAGATGGCTTTTGGTTTAAGGATCAAATCCGATTTCAGCGGAAACTATTTCACCAATATCGGTCTAAAGATTTTAGAGTTATTGCTGAAAACCTGCCTTACGTAACGAAAAAAACGTAAGTGGCGTGAGATTCCTATGAAGACAAGATGGAGATTTGGGCCATTAAGTCCGTTATTTGTAGTTCTTGGTGTAGTGGTGTCGTCGGGGAGGATGATGATAATGAATTACATTTGTTAAAACCTGATCGTTATAAATACATAATCATAATATTTAAAACTAGATTAAAAAAAAAACACATTATAGAAAATCATTATTAAGGAATTCATAGCAATTTGCATACGTATTCACTGAATAACGCCCAATCTCGCGAATCGAACTGGCTTTGCGGTCTCGCCAGATTGCATTCCAACTACGAGTACATTTATAGAGTATTAACAAATTATACTCGATGTTTTTGTTACAATCTCGAATACAGTATGGTCAACACATTAATAAATAAATGTAATAATACGACATGGAAATTGATACGAAATTCGATAAAATTAAAATTAACGCAAATTTAATAAGACTTAATATCTCCGAGTGCCGCTGCAAAATTTATCTCGCTCCAAGTCGAGCGTTAAAACAGAAATGGTTGCTGATGCCGAACATTAAAAAGATAGCTTTAAAATAAAAATTACCTACAATTTAGTTATTATCCACCTTAGATAGGTGCGAGACATTTTTATTCATAAAACATTTTTTTTTATAGGTTCATTCAAGTCGCTTAACAAGTTAAAAATTTTTTTTCATGGATTAGTTTTGCATATTTCAAATATATTTTAATATAATAACCTCTTTAGTTTTAGTTATTTTAATTTAATAGTAGTTTTAGTATTGTATTTTATTTACACTCTGTAGTATCTGTTTTTTATTGATTAAATTGATTATCTCCCAGACACTGGATGTTCTTAATATCCTTATTTTTCTCACAGGACATTTTATTTTAGTACATGTTTAATTCCGTTACATATAATTTTCGCGTGGTATAGGTACATAAAAAGGAATGTTTGACTTTGGTAACGTCCATCGTCCAAGGCAGTAAATAACCTATGTCAACTTTTCTACGCTAGCAAAATAAGAGACGACGTCCTATATTATAATGTTAATTATTACATTAAACTTCATTAACTTTCATTCATTCATTCATTTATTTCTTGATAAAATATTGTATTTTACACGTCAACTTAAATAATAATGATTTACGTTATATATGAAATATAAATAAAATGAAAAAAGTCAATTACAACGAAGCTAATATCAGGCAACTCAAATGTCGCTAGGTACTTGTTCATGTCTTGGCACCGTATAATACTTCTTTTTACAAGTAACGTTTTACTTTTAGAGACGAATGTAGGTGACTGTTTTTATTTTGTTAACTAGGGCTACTTTATATTACAAAACTATAGACGCGAATTACAACGAAGCTAAAATCAGGCAACTCAAATGTAGCTATGTACTTGTTCATGTCTTGGCACCGTATTACTATAGTACTTCTTTTTACAAGTAACTTTTTACTTTTAGAGACCAATGTAGGCCACTGTTTTTATTTCTTAACTAGGGCTACTTTATATTTCAAAACTATAGACGCGAATGCGCGATATGAAATATTCGAGTCTGTTGGTTTTTTGTGTAATTTATGGTTAGTAAGATGTTCAATATTTTTCACGCCACTGCTCGGAAATGTGGCAAAAGATGAACTGTCCAACAATGTTTTTGTAGTCCAGTTTGAAAAGCGATTCGAACAATCACATTTAGATACTATTTATGATAATCATATTAAGTAAGTAATTGGAAAGATTTAGATACTTTTATATATTTTTAGTGTAATATTTACTAAAACCTAGATAGTTGACTTGGATTTTGAGCAGACCAGTTGCAAAGTATTATAGGATTATTAATCAGGAAAAAAAACCGGCCAAGTGCGAGTCGGACTCGCGCACGAAGAGTTCCGCACCATTATCTATACAATCAATTTAAAAAAAAAGTTTGTTGTATGGGAGGCCCCCGTAAATATTTATTTTATTTTGTTTTTAGTATTAGTTGTGATAGCGGCAACAGGAATACATAATTTGTGAAAATTTTAACTGTCTCGCTATCGCGGTTCTTGAGATACAGCCTGAAAAAAATAACGTTTGTTGTATGGGAGCCACCCATAATATTTATTTTATTTTGTTTTTAGTATTTGTTGTTATAGCGGCAACAGAAATACATAATCTGTGAAAATTTCAACTGTCTAGCTATCGCGGTTCTTGAGATACAGCCTGGCGACAGACAAAACGGCAAAAAAAACACGTTTGTTGTATGGGAGGCCCCCTTAAATATTTATTTTATTTTGTTTTTAGTATTTGTTGTTAAAGCGGCAACAGAAATACATAATATGTGAAAATTTCAACTGTCTAGCTATCGCGGTTCTTGAGATACAGCCTGGTGACAGACAGACGGACGGACAGCGAAGTCTTAGTAATCGGGTCCCGTTTTTTTTTACCCTTTGGGTACGGAACCCTAAACATGTTGATAAGTACGCCAATAAGTATACAGAATGTATTTAAGTATGACTCATAAAAAGATGCGCATGAACTTAAGGCGCCGTAGGTTCAGCGAAGTTAAGCGAACAGAGTTTTTGAAATAATATGATGCGTCTGTTTATAATAATATGGTTTCAAAAAAATACGAATAGTAATCTTGAGGCTTTTCTGCAGGGTAATCAGTGCTTTGAAACATGATTAAGCAAATTTCGCTCGATAGAAAAAAATCACGAACATAGGTCTAAAACACACAAAAATACACTTAAAATATTCGTAACAAATTATGCACAAAAGCTATAAATATTAAAATTGCTACTAAAAAACGCCAATATCATGTTTGAGGGAAATCAGTGTTTACATTTTTATTTATTTGAACGGCCAAAAAATAAAAATTAAAAAACATGATATCCGCGCTTCCGAGCACGCACTTCCATCTCGCTCACGCTTATGCTCAGTGAGAGGGAGAGAAGACCATGAACCTACGGCGCCTTAAACTTTCCTTTGCAGCGACAATGACAGTAATATACTACTAATATAGGTACAATTTTAATGATTGTATGTAACGGGCGATTTCCTAAACGAACTAAACGGTTCCAAAAAGTTTTTATGTTAATAAGTTGATGATGCAACATTAGACTGTTAATTAATTGGTTGTGAAATCAAATCCAGTGTTACCTACGTTGATATTTATATTGGCACGTAGACTTAAAGCGTTTTCTACTACATTGAAACGCCTCCTCGCCAGTTCTGGTTTTTAGGGTTCCGTAGACAACAAGGAACCCTTATTGTTTCGCCATGTCCGTCCGTCTGTCTGTCTGTCTGTCTGTCTGTCTGTCCGTCTTCGGCTTAGCTCAGTCACCATTACAACTAGAAAACTGTAATTTGGCATGGGTATATAAATCAATCAAGCCGACCAAACAGTACAATAATTTCTTGAAATATTTTTTTTTAGGGTCCCTCCCCTACACCTAAACTTATGAATGTACTTTTTTTTTCTCGTTAAATCCATGGTGTGGGGTATCGTTAGATAGCTCGTTCAATACTATTATGGGCTTTCTAAAACTTTTTAAAATCAGTGATTCGTTTGCGAGATATTGGGCTTTAAAGCCTTAATTTTTGTTCGAGTCATGTGTCCCCCCCCCCGGGTCTATATCGGGTGGCATAAAATTGTTGGTCCTACTATTTTGTCGCATACCAACTTTATGCCAAATAACGTATGGCATAAACATTGTTGTGCATATTTTTTATTTGCCGAAATTGTTGTTCCTAATATCGATTGTCCTAAATATTTCTTGTCCGAATGTTTATTGTGTCGATTTTTTTTTTTTTAGATTGATTGATGTACATAACTTTGATGTTACTAATATTTAATGTTCTAAAAATGTTGACCATACGTTTTGTTACGCATATATATCGATTGTCCTAAATATTTATTGTCCGAATCTAAATGCAGGTTGGATCTGGTCAGAAATGCCTACTACTTAAATTACTTATGACCCGCCCTCAAGTCGACGGAGCCCTGCTTCGCGGGGGCCCTATTTCTGCTCTGAGGGACACAAGTGAACCCTAACCTAACCGACCTAAATCAGAGTCCCTAAATCTGCTCTGAGGGACAAAAGGCAACTAACGAACCTATCTTATTTATCTAGATGGTCGGGTCTGCTCAGTTTCAAAATGGTAAAAATTTTAGGAAAAACATAGGTAGTTAATTTTAGCTAATTTAATAATAGGCAAAATAATTACTATGACAATGAAAATTAGGTCTAAGTATTACTTTTTAGGTAGTTCGATGTGCGAGTAATCAATATTAGGATAAACATAAGTACTTTAGAACTTTTAAATGTGTATGCGCAAAAATGAATAGGCTAAATAAGTAGTATGCCACTCAACATTATGCCAAACATTCTCGGCCAAAAAATTTTAGGACGATCAACATTATGCGATACGACAGGCAACCCCCCGACATTGGACACGTGTAAGAGAGTTCTTACACGAGTCCAATGTCTACTGATAAATAATATAAAAGTTTTGTAGAAGATACTCGTCGCTTAATCTTTTACCATAATATCTTTAGATAGATTGCCAAGATCGGCAGATGTATTCACAAGCGTTTGTAACTAATAACTGTACGGGCATAGCAACCTCGTACAGAGTAAAGGAAAAATATAGTTGAATCTAGATACACACTTCCGAGACGAACCTCAGCATAAGAGCAAACATAGGTTTGCGATACAAAATAAGAAAGAAAAACGCAATGAAACATTGATGAGCCTATAAAAAATGGTCCTTATCACGTAAACGGCCATCTTAATTGCATCAAAGATAAATCGCCCAGTCACAATCTTATCCGGATTTCCCGCCTGATCCGGCCCTAACTGGATTGCGCCGGATTTATCTTATTCCTGCCGTTATTTCTAAACTGTCAAAATGGTCATAAGTTCTATTTACGATGGAAAACTACGTAGATATTTAAAATTAAGGTACTTATTGTACAGTGACATTAAGTTAGGTGTGGCTATATTTTACACTAAGTTAGTTTATGTCGCTTGTGACATTCTGCGTATAGAGGCACGCACCGTCACACCCAGCCGCGATTACGTGACGACGAATACATGATAGTTGACGTTTTGTCTATGTCAATTTTGGCATTGGTTTTCCTTCGGTGACCTTAGGGTTTGGGAAAGCCTAATTTTAAGGGTTGATAAAAATAGTTGTAAAACTAGACAATCTACACGAGCCACTATTTATTTATTGAGATTGGGAGCTTTGATAGTGAAATTGAGTACGAGTTTATCTGCTGGCGGTTTAGGCTGCTGATTGGATTTTATGTATCCAGCCTGAACTGATTTTACTCCAGTAAAAGCTTCCTGTGGTTCACCTGTCCAACATTAACACTATGACTTTTTATTACCTATAATATAACCGTATGTTTTTGAGGCAAGAAAAGCATTAATGTAGATCCCATCTTATTTATTTGTTTAGGTATTCAGCCATGAAATTTACGAGTTCTTACCTCATATAAATATGCATCATTAAATTATTGGTAGTAAAACATTCATACGATACTCAACTGAAGTTTTACCTTTGAAAGCATATTATTTAGACTTATATCACTCAATAATGTAAAGGACCATGGGCAGAAATGTCCCCTCCCACCAACAGAAATGAAACATGTCTCATTTAATAGATCTTAGCAACCTGATGATTATTTACTATGACGAGGATCGCCATATTTATGGGGTTTTCTTGGAAAACAGTGTTTTGTTTTTACATATTTTTTGCTCATTTCATTGAAAGTTTTTGTTTTTTTATTATACTAGTTGAGTGATAAACAAGCATGCGGGGCTGCGTGATGGTAAACAGTCACCGCAGCCTATAGACGGATGTAACAACTCATGGTTATCACGTACCGACCATGTGACGTAAAGATCTTATTACCCAGTAATTTGCACTGCCATGTCTCACCCTTCAAACCGGAACACCGCCATGAAAACATAACTTCTTAGGGACAGAAATAGGTGAGACAGAGGTGCCCATGCAGACGACTTTGTACAAAGTCTCCCTCTGGTAATAAGTTACAGGAAGAAGGTTACAGAAAAATAATAATAATAATTAAAAAAAAAAAAAAACATCAGTTTGCCAAGATCTATTAAATGAGACATGTTTCATTTCTGTTGGTGGGGGGGGACAGTGCCCATACAAATTTGCCCATTGTCCTTTATCCCTTAAGTCGCGTGGTCCGATCGGCTAGTTCGATTGATACGGAGCACGTTTTTTTTCTATTCCTTTTGGTTTGATCGACCGGACAATAAGGACTTTACAAATTCTTGTGGTCCTACTATCGGAGTAACGGGATTTCAAAAGTTCGATCGAACCGCAAGACTTTGAAAAATCCTCTTAATCCGATCACTCAACTTTTAGTTTTCCTGTTAGTCCGACCGGTAGTTTTATGGTAAATGTGTAATCTACCAATATCTCCAAAGTCGACGCGGAATTTCGCTACACTGAAATAGTGATTTTGAGGGAAAAATCTAACAAATCGTTTAAAATACGGCAGCAGCCGTGAAACGAAGTTCAAGACAGACAAATCAAGATTCGGTGGAAATATATTCCTAACCCAGTCTTTATATTTTGAAATAAAAGGAACATTCTATGATAATAGTATATTTTTACTCTAAGGCAGACGCTACAGTAATTTGTGCTAACTGCAGAACACTCTTTTATATATTTGTAAGTACTATATCTGACGCGTGAGTTGCGTTGAAGCTCGTGACAGCGGTACTGACGTTAATGACACATTCCCAGTTTTCGGAATCTATATGTTCGCGGCATATCCGTGAATTTGGTGGCAGGTAATAAAAGTTGTATTTCGATAAAATCATGGCTTTCTGCAAATAGGGAATCGGGAGTAAGTCAACCGCGTAGCAAGCGTCGAAAACACATTTATTGGCGTTGACTATCGCCCTTTCCAAAATTGGCCCGGGAGTATAACTACTGTTTAATTCAAAATAACTCATGTTGGTTAACTGATAATACACATATATTGTGTATTGAAATCGCAAATTATTTTACAATGCATGTGCTCGAAAAGAGCGTTTTCCAAGCAGCAAAATCGTGCGGAAAGTGCTACTTTTCCGCACTAGTGCGTTTTACTTTTCAATTTTTTTTTAATTTTCAACTTCATCGTCAGCCCGACCAAAGAGTTTTATTATTCGAAAAAAGTTTTACGAAAGTTAATAGTTTCAGGCAATTACCGATTTTCTTAAATATAAAAGGTTTATGACACCGGATACTTTATTAAACGTTTTAGTAATCATTTTAAATTTTGATTTCGATCAATAAGTATATGCATTTTAAATATTCACAAAATATGATTGGCTGAACGTGTATTTTGTTAGTGCCTTTTTACGATTTAACATGGCTGCTATTTGCACATGCGCAGTAGTACATAGTTGAGCGCGCATGTATTTAAAAGCCCGCCATTTTACACATTTCTTGTTTAGTTTGGAGTCAAACTGTTTTAAAATGTCGAATTCAAGTGATGAATCAATTAATTTGACTCCTGAAAGTGTCATTCAAGAAGCACAAAGTGCCAACGATAGCCTCTTGCCGGCTAAATCGAAAGAAAAGTACTTAAATACTTACAGTGACTTTTTGCAATGGAAAGAAAACAAGAAAGCCGGTTCGTTTTCTGAAAATGTCCTGCTGGCATACTTCAACGAATTAAACAAGAAATATAAGCCAAGCACATTGTGGTCTCTGTATTCCATGCTAAGAAGTACAATGAAATGTAAGAATAACATTGACATAAAAAGTTACTCGAAATTGATAGCGTTTCTGAAACGGCAAAACGATGGATTCAGATCAAAAAAGTCAAAAGTCTTGAGAGCAAACGATGTGGAGATGTTTCTAAATGATGCTCCAGACAATAAGTACCTCGCAACCAAGGTAAATTACCCAAAATTATACTTACCTATCTGTTATAAGACTTATACGTTAACCTAGTACATATTACGCAAGTATTTTCTTTAACAATGTCTCATTTTTTGTTACCAGGTTGCCTTGATTTTCGGCATTACGGGTGCGTGCAGAAGAGAGGAACTAGCTAAAATAACTGTTCATGACATTGAAAATCACGGTGAAATGCTTTTAGTAAAGATACCAGACACCAAAACTAAAATCGCGAGATCTTTTGTGATTCATGGCCAATTCTACAATATAGTAAAAAAGTACGAAACTTTGCGCTCGAACAAAGGGAAAAGCAACCGTTTCTTCCAGAACTATGCCAACGGAAAGTGTACTGCCCAGAATATTGGTGTTAATAAGTTCGGCGGTATGCCTAAAGAAATTGCTACTTTTCTCGGGCTTCCAGAGCCCCAATTATATACCGGCCATAGTTTTAGACGAACCTCTGCCACCCTACTAGCTGAATCGGGAGCAGACATTACGACCCTCAAGCGCCACGGTGGGTGGAAATCTAATACGGTGGCGGAAAGCTACGTCGAAGGCTCGATTAAAAATAAAAAAGATATATCTGCCCAAATTACACAATCCGTCAATCTGAATACCGACACTCCTAATATAGAACCCGCAGCCAAACGACCCAGAACAGAAGCGATTCCGTGTACTTCAAGTGGAGCTGACCGCCCTCCTACACCACCGTCCTGTATGAACTTCTTTTTTATTTTCTCGCACAATGCATAGTAAAACGTTGTATGATACACATGCGTAAATATGATTTCCGACTCGTGTCGATAATAAACTCGCTCGCTTCGCTCGCTCGTGAATAAAAATGACACTCGTCGGAAATCACCTACTTTCCGCACTTGTATCATAAATAACTAATTTGGTTTAAATAATGCTTAATGGAAAGTAGACTTCAGACAATAACATGCCAAATCTAGTGACAGGTCGATTGCTATAGAAACCATCTGCCGGGCCGTGCTCTGTGATATTAACTGTATAGTTTTAGTCCTTATATTTATATTCCATCAGTTTTAGTGTAAAAAAAGGCCTGGCTTTGAAAAAAAACTGTCGAGGATTTTTTTGTAATCGTGTTTTACCCAACTCTTACAAAGAATCAAAATACTGAGCACAAAACTAAGTCTTGAGTCGCCTTAAAAACGGCCAAAGGGGCAGGGATTGAGAAAAATCCTTATGTATAATTTATATACACATATTTAATGAATTACCACGGCAATAATCACAATGACAACCTGTTCTGTATGCATTGATGGACAGTAGACGCCTATAGGCGTAATTCTATTGTTATTTCTATTGTGTCTGGAATAGTGTCCATCAAAGTGTTAAGAAAAAATAACATAATATTTTAACACTCCATTAAAGAACAAAAGTTATATTAGCGTCTCTGTGGCCAAATTGTATATAAAAAACAATCAGCCTTTCAAATTAATGAAGAAATAACCCTTTCCAGGCCAGTCGCTCCAAGAAAAATCCAACGTTCATATCGATCATTTCAAGCAACATACGTTTTCTCAATAAATTCTTCTCGTTTCAAAGTACTTTTCTTTTATTTCTCACGAAGCCCACCTTTCGTTTTAATCAAATACAGGATGTTAACGGGGTCATGATCCGGAATGACAAAAAGCGAATAAGATGATCATACTGAACAACCTTTCCCATGGGACCAACCACGAAACAGCAAAAAAAAAGAGCCAATTAAGAGTTAACTGTGAGTTAACTGCGATTTAATTGAGAGTTAATGTATGGAATACATGTTTTTTTTTTGCGATTTCGTGGTTGGTCCCATGGGAAAGGTTGTTCAGTATGATCATCTTATTCGCTTTTTGTCATTCCGGATCATGACCCCGTTAACATCCTGTATACAAATACAAAATTAATACAAAATTATTTATTTACCAAAACAGCAAAACAATAGATACATTATCAGTGGCCCTCACACTAGGTCCAGCCTGTGTCGTGAGGACCGAAAGAAAACAGTTAGGGATTATACATCAAGAAGATGCGTGTACAGATAACATGGGGGGGTTTGATTACCTCTGAACTAAAAAATAATAATAAAACAAGAATAATAATAAAAACATAATTTAGGACAGCTACTGGCATTAATCTACTTTTAACCTTGTACAACATAGTAGTTGTGTGTGTGTGTATGTGTGCGTGTGTGTATGCGTCTTTGTGTGTGCGTGTGTGTGTGTGACTGCTTAAACGTGTGTGTGTGTACGGAAAACGCTATTATTACCAGTTAACGCAAGGGTATTAAAATATCTTCTGCGGCTTTATATGAGAGCGTGAGTAGCCATTTCTTTACTTTAGTCTGCAATTCTCGAACACTCATGTCTTTAACATCCAAAGCTTTTGCTATTCGTATGTATATGAACTGGTGCGAATATTGAGGGAAGCGTCGGGCAAAGGGGGTTCTTGCCGTGCCTTGAGGAACACGGAAGATTCTCTTGCTTTGCAGAGCTGCAAGGTTTGAGGAATTTAAAGTGAGGCGGTGCGTTTTTACAGCTGTTCTGTGAATAAATAATTGGTGCACAGAAAGTGTCTGGGTTTCAGACAAAAGTTGAGCTGTCGGATATTGAAAGGGTTTCCGTGTCATTGTTTTTAGAACCGATCTTTGTGCTCTTTCTAAAACGAGCAGCGTCGTTATGCCAGCTCCACCCCAAACCGAAATGCAGTATTCCAAAATAGACTTGCACAGTGCGTTGTAGACTAGCTGGAGGACCCGTCTGTCAGCAGAGTTGCGGAGCAGGCGCATAACAAAGATAAGTTTCCTTACGCGATGTGATAGGGAAATGATGTGCGGTTTAAAAGAAAAGTTTTGGTTGATTTCTACTCCCAGGTATCGTATAGACTCTGTACGATCAATCGGAGTCCATATGTCCGAGGGGTGCGCATTTGTGTTACAATTGATACCTAGTCTAGTGGCTACATCCGGAGCAGAAGCCTTTGTTTTATGGAAGCAAATGTATTTTGTTTTCTTTAGGTTGAGGGAGAGAAGATTGTTATCGAGCCAGTGCTTGATTTTATTCATGCCAGTTTCAGCTTTTTCCATAGCATCAGACCAGGTCTTACCGTAGAAGAGGGCAGCAGTGTCATCTGCGTAACATAAAATATCGGTTTCAGGAGTACCAGCACTGAATACATCATTAATGTACAGAATAAACAGCGTTGGACCTAAGACGCTTCCTTGTGGCACCCCGAAACGAATTGGACTTTCTATGCTAGTGCAGTCACCGATTCTGACACTTTGAAACCTTCCAGTGAGATAGCTCCGAAACCACTGAAGCGGAAGCCCTCGAATACTGTAGTGTTCCAACTTTTTCAAAAGCAAAGGCACAGAAACGGTATCGAAGGCCTTAGCAAGATCTAAAAATACTCCCACACATCTCTGGCCATTGTCAAGTGCTGTAGTAGCCCTTCTGGTTAGATAGTCAACTGCGTCTTCTGTTGATTTCCGACGTCTAAACCGTACTGGAAATCTGAGAGCAGTGCGAACCGTTCTAGGTAGTTGCATAAGCGGTCGTTGACAATTCTTTCCAGCAATTTAGAAAAAATTGGCAGGAGGGATATCGGCCTGTAGTTCTCAGGTGTGTCTTTTTTGCCGCTTTTGTGTATGGGGATAACGACAGCTCTCTTCCATATAGCAGGGAAAACTCCAGTCATAAGGCTTAAATTAAATAAATGCGCTAGGGGGGTGATGATAGCTCCTTTGATCGCTTTGAGTAAGGAGGGCCTTAAACAGTCAAAGCCTGGAGCGCTTTCATCCTTCAACTGAGTGATCAGTTTGAGCACTTCACGTTCATCAGTGGGTTGCAAAAATAGTGTGTGTTGTGTTGGATCAGACAGTTTGAGGTTGCGAGAGAGAGAGAGAGCTCAGTCTTATTCATACTCGAGAGAAGCTTATTAGCCAGATCTGTACCAATATTGGTAAAGTAGTCATTACAGTGATCGACCGATTCTTGGGGAGTTGATTTATTTTTGATTAGTTCAGTTGATTTGGGGGTGCCATTGGTGTACTCTGCGATGCTTTTAATGACTTTCCAAAGACCTTTGGGGTTATTTTTATTGTTTTCTAGTTCTCTGCTTTCGTGAGCAGTCTTCAATTTGTGCTGAATTTCGTTGAGAAAGTTTCGATACCTTTTGAATACTAGTTTACGCATAGGGTCATCAGGGTGGTTCCTCACCTCCAGGTGCAATCGATCACGATGCTTTTGGCACCTCATAAGCCCTGGAGTGATCCACGGTTTAAGAGTGCGTCTTGATCTACTGGCGCGAGCTATAGATGTGTGTTTCTGAATTACTGTGTCTAGTGTTTTGTGAAATTCTTCCACGGCTACATTTGGGTCATTCTCCTTTGTTACGAGTGACCAGTCTTTTTGCTGAAGCTCTATAGCAATAGCTGTATAGTCTGATTTTAAAACGGTACGGTTTTGCTTTTTTACACTGTCTTTATGCGATGACATACCTAAGATTACAAGATCATGATCTGTAATGCCAGTTCCGCAGACTAAACCAACTAAATGGTGTAACTTTGTTCTTATAAATATGTGGTCCAGACATGAGTCGAGTCTAGTAGGCACAGAAATAGCGGGCCGAAAACCCGATTCGGCCATGAAGCATAAGTAGTTACTAGTTTTTTGTTCGAGCGTATCCAATGTGTTGATATTAATGTCGCCAGCGACGATAACAGTAGAGTTGCTATTAACATTGGTAAGTATATTACCGAGGTGCTCGATGAATTTGGTTGTTTGGGTAAAAGAAGGAGAACGATATACACTAAGGACTGCAATGGATGCCGACAGCTTAATGATAAGACATTCGGCCTCTTCAATGGAAGGTTCGTTAACAGTAGCGTCGATACAGTCCCGAACATAAGCCACTACGCCTCCAGCACGGTTTAAGTTGTTTCTTGTGGCATAGTGCCGATAACCGGGTATTTGACCTGGTTGCGTTCCACCTGCAAGCCAGCACTCTGTTAGAATAATAACATCTATGTTCGAGTCAAGTCTTTTTAATGCCACCAGAAACGAGTCTAAGTTGTGTTGGATGCTGCGAATGTTAAAAGCAATCACTTTAAAATTATACCTACCCCTTACCCCTACTCGTCTTTGCAGGTTTCTAAGCAGTTATAAACCTGACATTCAATTCCTAAAGAATGGTCTATGTCATGTGTAAATAATAATCAACATCCTTTATTAAAATAGACAGTAGTTTTAATATGCTTGGTCGTTTCGTTTTACCTACGAGACCATTAATTTTCCTATGCCAACCTTCAAGGCAATTATTAGTCCTTACATGCTCCCGGTATACCGACCACTTTTCCTTAAACTGTATAGGCTCCAACCATTGCCCCTCAAAGTTTGTTTTAAATTTAAACATTTCGTCATTATCCAATCGTATATGTCATCCAAGATGTATTCCCATCCTTCCGTTATTTAATCAGTCGGTAAAAATGGTAGCACTGTTGTTAAAGCAACTATTCTCTTGTCATGTTGCCTTTTTGTAACACCAAACTTTTTGGAATTTCTGTGAATGGCTTCGGCATAGTGATACCAGCATCCTTTTACTGTAGCTTGCGGGAATACTTCGGAGGTGGCATTCATTGCAGCAGTTTCGTAATCAGTCATAAACTGTGTCGGATTAAACCCTGGCAAGTGTCGTTTGATTATGTTAAAAGCAGTAACGTAGCTTTGTGTCGTGCTATCCGTCATGAAAACATAAATCAAAGGAACGATGTTTAGACATTCGGTAGTGAATCCGACGTCTCCATGGATTCAACTCTACAAGTCTACATGGAACTCAAGTAGACTTTATGGCTGAAAGCGAGACCAGCGCTGTTGGATAGATATGGCAAGCCCGCTATTTTAACGTCACTGACAGTTGACAGATATGGCGGCTACGATTTCAAGCAGAAGAAATGAATAATTTAATGAGGTCAAATGTTTCCGAAAATTTATTAATCGTCGCAGTCGAATAAAAACTATCCTAAACGGAAGCTAAGTAATATTGTACTTATAAAAAAAGTTACATGTTTTTCCGTTCATGGGAAGCTGAGATCACGAGGGTCACACCAATGCTTAGTTTGATACTGGCTGGGTTCCTTTTTTAATTTAAAGATTTATTATAAGTGAGAGATAAACGTATGTATTGTTCAAAATCAAAATCTAACAATTTATTCTCCAAACACACCACGTGGCTTACGTCATAAACGGTTATTTATAATTAAATAAATCATACAATAATAATCATTTCAAAATAATAGATTAACCAAACTACATGGCAGTACTTAATTGAACAGAACAGACAAAATTAATATAATTTTTAACTAACTAGACGCCTGTTGATTAGTTGAGGGGAAGCTAACATGTAATATTCTAACACAAATGCCTAATTGAAACCTAAATCAACACCACAATGAGACCAACGGCTAAACAATTCACTCAAGGGCACATTATGAGTTTGATTAACAAGGACAATTCCCTGGATATATGAGAAGATTTGAAGAGGGTCTCAACCCGCATTAAACAATTCGAATATGGGATTCGGCAAAGTTTGATGGCTATTAGCGAAGTAAATATCAACAACGTTGAAGTAGACTCGAGAGTTAAAACAAGAAACTTGTTAGTAGTGACAACTAATCACCCTACAATGGGTAAGCCCCTAAATTACTAGACAAGAGGTCTGATGTGAAAGTAAATACTAGTATAGAAATCGTAATAAAAATAATATTTTCAACAGATAATTAACGCATTTGTTTTTAAAACGAATTGTCACTACTAATATTTAAGACGTGGATTTTATAGTTAATGAAGGGATTACTGCAGACCAGTGTGTACCTACCTATTCTGGTTAAATATATTTTGTTCAAGATAGTGTAACTTAAAAACAACGAATGCTACAAATTAAGTTGATTGGATGGAAGAGAGATGTTATTTTTCAGATTTCTACATTAATTGGTTAGTTTAGACTTTACTACGATAACGTTTAATTCATATTGCTATCTTAATCTTTCATGCTTAACTTCAGTCCAATTGTGGTATACTCAGCATTGTGAATCCGCAAGCCAAGCTTTAAAATAAGGTCAGTATGTAAAACTAGGTATTTGCTAAAAATGGGCTATAAAATTGCAGCCTAAGTTTACACGAGTTAATATTTGTACTTTAACTTTCTTTGGGCCCCTTGGGCACAAAATAAAGAACACGTACGGAATTAACAATAATTCCCTCTCAGTTCCCAACCTTTGGCACAGAAACCCGGCTTTTGGTTGACAAAGTTTAAATACGATTGCGATTTGCATAACAAGCAAAACTTTGTGTTAAACAAACGCCAAGTAATAAATAACACAGGCACCTCAGAGAAACTTGAGTTTTACGAGCTAATTGAAAAAGGGAAAATTTTGTTGTGGATTGCCTTCAATAAAAATATTTTTCTCCAATATGCTCGGAAATGTTCGCCTTTCTGTAGCAAAAATAGTACGTGAAGTTCCTCGTTACTATACGAGTAGAACGCAAATTTAAAAAGTTGTAAGTCATACCTGTACAGTTTTTACCGGCCAGGAAAGTGTATGAAATTCCTTTACTGTACACTTTTTTACCTTTTAACTATATGCTTTGACTAAGACAAATCACTACAAACAGCCAAGTACTCGCACGTTTAAAGACCATGCAATTTATCACAACAACTTGCTATAGTTAGAATGGTTAGTATTGTATGGCTGTCTCTTTCCAACTATTGCAAGTTGTTGTGATAAATTGCAAAATCTTGTAATGATACCTGGTATGGTTAATTTTATTTAACTTGAACAGCGGGATAATATATCAATTTTTATCTTCATTTTAAAATAATAAGTTCTACGATATTAAAAAGTCTAGCAAAATAGAGAATCTTACTCGTAGACAAAATAAACATAGCCACGCTATCACAGCCTGAAGATAGGTAAAGTTTTTGGTCAGATTTTGTGCCAACAAATACAATTACTGCCGGAAAATGGAATGAAAATTTTACAAAGAATTGCAGGAGTGAAAATTGTTCGAAAGATTTTTGACTACGCAGAATGATTATTTGTAAGCAAATATTACCTACGATATGGACAAAAATATTTTTGCTATTAGAATAAGGATACGTATTCAATGTTCTATTTTAATGGGGCTACAGGAGAAAACCAAAAATCCGTTCAATTCTTTTCAATTCAATTTTATTCATTTACCAAACATACATTATTAACTAGTAAGACTATTAGAACAGTATTAACAAAGGCTCAATGTAGAACAATCAGTGGTCCTCACACTATATAGGGGCTCAGGTCTGTTAATTCATTCAGTCATTATTCATTCATTATTTATTAGGCCACTATAATGTATAATAAATTTAATAAGTTTATAGTATGTTATATTCATCGTTCTGGGCTCAGGTCTGTTAATTCATTCAGTCATTATTCATTCATTATTTATTAGGCCACTATAATGTATAATAAATTTAATAAGTTTATAGTATGTTATATTCATCGTTCTGAACAAAGTCATTCACTGTGTAAGGAAAAAATGTAGGTTCGTGTCAAAGCCGTCGAGAAAAGAATTTAGAAGAAAAAATGCTTCGAGAAAACGGCTATTCAATTATGATTCTTTATAACCATTTGACAGGACTTGCATTATCGGTGTTTCTCTTATGAAAAAGGCAATGTGACCTTAGGCTGAAATGCTTACAGAATTTGAAACAGCAGGTCGATCAGGTAACTTTTCTAACGCACGTAAGGTAGATCTAAACGTAATTTTTGAGCTTAGATCTATCCCCTTAAGTATTTTTTTTTCGTACCTTACCCTAGATGGCGTGTGATCTGTACTGAATGTACGACTCGATGGATCTTCACATTCTATAATGAGAAATTGAAGAAATTATTTGCCACTCGTAACTTTTTGACGGATACTCTGTACGTATTACTGAGTGACAAAGTCATCATATCTCATGACAAAAGCATAAATTGAACAAAGATTATCATTTCTCATCGTGGCACATTTTCTAAATATTATATACATTTCCTGAGTTTAGTTAAAATACCAACCGTTGAAACGCACGATACGAGTAGAGTACAAAAGTACAAACTATCATAAGCATCTTGGAAACAAAACAAAAAGTGAGTAAGTAACAATAAATTACATGGCATGTGGTATTTATTTATTCGCATTTGTAATTTAATATTAACTTCGGTTGTATTGCATGATTTGGTTATGGATTTAATCCACACAAAAAATTGAGTTAATAACGCAATGCTTTTAAGATGAAGAGTCATACAATATGGAGCAAAGGTACCGCGAAACAGCGAGAGCGATGTTTACGATGGCACACGTGTCAAATACAAATACAATTATATCGCTTAATATACAATAATAAGCTTGCACTTTTTAAAACACGCGCCTTGCACTAAACACCAATTCAGGGTAGGTAATGAGTATTGATGAAATAGCCTTTCTTTAGTCGGCTTAGAAAACATGAAGACAAACTGAAAACCTCGTTAGTTCTATCCAAATCTGCTACGATATTTATATGGAATTTAAGGCGCCGTATGTTCATGGACTTCTCTCCCTCTCACTGAGCATAAGCGTGAGCGAGGTGGAAGCGTGCTCGGAAGCGCGGATATCATGTTTTTTAATTTTATGTTTTTGGCTGTTTAAATAAATAAAAAACAAATCACTGAGTTCTCTTAAACATGATATTGCCGATTTTAAGAAGCAATTTTAATATTCGGTATAAAAAAAAAACAACCGTAAAAATGCGAAACAACACATTGCAAAAACGAAACGCAAACATGATTGACAGCGCCGACGGTGACGTGACAGTGCAGTGCCGTGACAATTTTATGGACAAAGTACAAACAAAGAGAATATTATAACCACTACGTGTTTATGAACGTCAAACAAACAAACAACGGGACAGGTGAAACTAAATAAAAGCTTGTAAAAAACGAATTAGTTATTAAATATATTGAATGAAATTGCACTACCAATAAAAATAAATAAAATAAAATAAAAACCATACTACATTCTTTTGGCTGGAGAACGTTACTACAGAGAATGCATTACTGCTAGGATCGAGCCCCCTCAACAAGAGGCAAATATTGATTTCTTGGCTATTAGATCGGTGGAGTAGCGGTTTTGACGCTTTGTGTCAGATTGTCAAAATTTGATTCGCAGTGCCAGATCCGAGGGGTATCCCTACCTAACTAAGGGCAGACGGGCAGGGTGTAGGCGCCGATGTCGTGGAACATCAGCCAGGAGCCGATGGGGAGAGGTGGCAAACGGGTGCTCGGGAGCACGCAGTTCAGGATGTGTCGCAGGTGGGGCCCCAGAGGGAGCAGGACAGCGACTTTTCGGTGTGCGGCTAAAAAAAACGACAAATATTATAATAATCTGCCATAACAAATCGGGCAAATATTATTATATTATTTACTCTTTGACACCAACTAACGTTAGACTACTAGAACACCCATAAATCAATTGTCCATACAGTTCGTAGGGTACCTAATTACAAAGTACCGCTTGTTTGGCTAAATACGCCTGTGACAACAAACGTAATTACAATTAGCCTAGAACTAGATAATGACACCCACACTGGCTGTATCACTGCGACTCGCCCAGGCCCCGTATCATTTATTTATTTATTTATTGAAAAACAGGTTACATAACATTACAGTTTACACCAATGCGTCACTATCATGGTGCGTCACTGGCTGACACCATTCGATAGAACGAGACTGACGCTCTATCTTGTCACTTATCGCATGATAAGGCCGACCATGATACGGGGTCTGGTCTCGCATAAGTTAATCTTATCTGCGTACAGTATGAATCTTTATATACTGTATGGATCTGTCCGTTGTACTCGTAGCCGTCGGAAATTCTTGAATGGGGATCCTCAGCGTTAATAAGCCGTTATATACCCTGAGGATCTTCATTCCTAAATTTCCGATTCTAATTTTTTTAATTTTGCATTTATGAGGTACCAGGTATACGGTAGCTGGACGATGCTGGACGAGCTATCTATCGCTGCTATCAGGTGCCGCACTATGGTGGGCGTCGGCAGGTGCCCTTCCACCAGCTGCAGGCCCGAGTCCATCCAGTGTCTCATATGTAAAAATAAAATCTGCATTCATTTATTAAAAAAAATACATTTCGAGCAGACCTACCTGCATGCGTGCCTATTGACATAGCTGTAACTTGTTTATTTTGTCGTTGCCTGACGCAAGTGAAACGCAATTGAATCGACAGGAACAAAATTGAGCTTGCAAAGTTTTAACAGTAAAAAAGAACCGGTGTAATTTTGCGGGATTGCATTATACAACCTAATGAAACGACTTCCTCGGATTTATCCACTTTATATAGTCTTTTTTATTGCTCGATTTGCATGCCTTTTTGGCTCAGAGTGGCTTAAAATGGGATTGCTGTTGACCGTGGTTTAACTTGAGAATTTCAGGGAATATAATAATATTCTCGACTACAACGGAGGTACCCAGAAAAGTTTACAATGGATATATTCAAACTGTTTGCGTAATACGGTTAAGCTATCGATTAAAATTTCCAATTAAGAACCATAAGAACTTAGGAGTGGGGGGGCGCTTGGTATTTCGACACGAACATAATTATTCAAGTTGAAAAGTTTTTGTGAGGTTACAAAATGGAAAATTAAGTATTGAACATGACTTTAGTTTGTATAAAATAAACTGTGACGTATGTGGTGTTTACACTCGCTATGTGAAAATATTGCAAACGGAAAACTTTATATCGTTTTTTTTTACAAACGACACAATTAAAAAAAATGCTACGTTCCACATTTTTTTTAATACATGATTTAAAAATACGCAGCTTATTTTGAAAACGTTATTGTAAACCTAACCCAGAATACCGTCGGTAGCGGGGCGGGGGCCTAAGCTACCGAATACTCAAACTTTTATTATGATCATATATAAAAATGCACATACGTTGCCCATATCATGTACTATCGACAACACAGCTTCAGGATACTTACGGCACCATCCGTGCACTTTATTTGCATTGCATTAAGGTTCTATATCGAGTTTCTGTCCAATCAAGTTTCTGCCGTAAGTATCCTGAATCTGCTGAACAATACTATGTCAAGTTCAGCCACTTTCACAAATTACAACACGTTAACACGTTAGCAATGAAACTATTTGCCTAGGCGCAGAAACGGATACGTTCGCTAGCGACGGTACGGAACCGATCGTTTGCGTCGACATCCTGCCGGACGCGATCGGCTGTAGCCACATCTGTTAGTATCCTTTCCGATCCGATGCGATGCGAGCCGTTTGGTGAAGATTAAACTTTCGCATTTATAATATCAGTAAGATTGCATTGCGAGCTTACAAGGAAATCAAGGAAAGTACTTATGTCGATAAGTAATAGCTAACTTTTCATTCCTATTCGTCTTTGCACTTTGACGCAGGGCACTTAAATGCTTATTTTCACCTAGATTTGATCACCGGACTATTTCAAGAACGTGTCCAACTGATATTTCGCCTTCCAATAATGACAACAGCCCCCGTATCATGGTGGCCGACCATAACCTACGGAAAAAAACAGCTAATGGCCCGTTTATAAGGGAAGCCCAGACTAGAGGTGTGCGCCGATGGCAAAATCATCGGCGGCGGCGTCCGGTGGGATTTTGACCGGCGGCGGCGGCGTGATCGGCGTGAAATCGGCGTGGATTTTTTTTCCCGGAGTATCGAAAAATAACTATATATAGCGTAATATCTCATTTATGACACATTTTCTGAAATGTAATTGTACCAAAAATACTAAAAAGAAATATCAAGCAGGAATCTTGATAATCTTCTTTGTTTTCTTGAGCTCTGCCTCTATTTCTCTTTCCTTCGACGCAGCCAACCATTATCATCTTCTCCAAGCTGGACTGGTCTCGGCGAGCCACGTAGTCCATGAATGTCATCATTCTCTGGAAGCATGTATTTGAAAGCTGGGTGTTAATACGAAGGCTCCTTGAGTATCGGCGTTGTATACATGAGATGCCCGACATTCTACGCCAGCACATGATGATGATGATGATCTGTCCGACCTTTTTCGGCCCTGGCGACCACTCCGACTCCTATCTAGCGTTAGTCCATTAACGGGAGCGGTCAGATGCGCAGGATATTTTAAGGCCAGCACATAGATGCATTTAAAATGTGACAAATACATCTATTTTTGATTTCACGCGCGGCTTCCATGTCCATGTTTCAGAGGCATAGAGAAAAATAGAGAAGATAAGGGTGCACGAAGTCAGTCTTTGGTGTTGCGGTGGATATTGCTGTTCCTCCATATCTTTTCCAAGCGCGATCTTCTGATGACCTTTTTCATACAGTTTCCGTCGTTGAAGATCTGTGAGCCCAAGTAACATAATGTCTTGTATTGGTACACTGGTTGGACTTGGGTCCAGCTGGTTGATTACGTAAAGCACGCGCGTCAGGTAGATCTAAATGTCAACTTTTGTGTTGGAAAATTACAGTTGAATTGTCCTAAAGCTCGTTCAAAACGTTACGTATTTTCCCCTCAGGTCTCGCAGTTCCCATGCCCTCTACATCAACCCATCTCTACCTATAAACATCAGCTTCGTTTTTTCCTGTTGATGTGGAGGGGCAATATTGGGCACTGATCAATTTGACTTTCTTTAGAAGTGTAGCTAGCTTAGCCTCATTGACTCCTTTTATGGTCGTGTGTGTCATTGAGCCATGTCTTCCAGCCGGACACGAGATTTGGACGATAGGGGTTTTGCACTTAAAAGGACAGATGTTCAGGTATACCCATTTCCCCAAGCACTTAAAACATTTTTAGCCAATTTATGTAGTCAAACGCTTTCGTGTAATCGATGAAGCATAAGGCCATGTGTATGTTAAATTCTCTGCTCTTCTGAATTAACTGCCTGATATTTAGGATCAGCTCTATTCTGCCACTACCCTTAACTGCATGCTTGCTCTATTGTGATTTTTTTGCTTATGTAGTACTCCAAATGTTTGTTCAGAATGTGCAATAGAACTTTACCAGCATGGGATATAAAAGAGATAGTTCGATAGTTGTCATATTTACGGGAAGAGTCTTTCTTATGTAGTGGGATAACAGTGGAATCTGCCCTTTGTTGTATACCCAGAGGAATTAGGAAACAGATTTCTTCATGGAATGAGTTAAAAATATTTTGTTACCGGAATTAGACCCAGTCGATTATAAAATTAGGTCACGTGCTCAAGGATGGACGTGCTAGAGAAAGGAATTCACATTTACTTATCGTCGGCTAAAGTCGCAAACCTTTTCACTCAATCGACGACCGGTTGTCTAGTGGGTAGTGACCCTGCCTACGAAGCTGAAGGTCCTGGGTTCGAATCCCGGTAAGGGCAAATATTTATGTGATGAGCATGTACATTTGTTTCTGAGTCATGGATGTTTTCTATGTATTTAAGTATTTCTATCTATTAAATATATCGTCGTCTAGTACGCATAGCACAAGCCTTAATGAGCTTACTATGGGACTAGGTCGATTTGTGTAAGATTGTCCACTAATATTTATTATTTATTATTATTATTCAATCTGAGCCAATTTTACAGGATGTCCAAAAACTAGTATTCACGGTTACATCACAACAAAAAATACGAAAAAAGTAAGATTTGCAGTAGTAGTACCTAAAAAAGTCATCATATCCGCTTAAAAAATACGCTTTGAATTTTTTAAATAAGTAGCATGTCTTGTTTTTTATTTTCAATTTTTTTGATGACATTGACTTTTGAGTTGTATAAAAGAGTCAAAGCATGATTTGAAAAATGGAATTAGGTTTGTGACTAGACTTTTAGAATGTTCGCACTAATATTATAATTATGCATGTATATAGCACGAATGTAAACCACGTGAGGGCATTCATTTCGTTTGAACGTGTCCCGCTGCAGAATTGCCGATTTTTATTTTATTGCGAAGAGAATTAAATCAAACTCTTCAATGTAGAACATTACAGAGTTGACATGTGCTGTAAAGAGTCCTTGTTCGGCGTCAGAATTAAAATGAGTTAAATAAATTGCATATAATAATTAACACTGTTCCAACAAAAACGAAATTACGCCACGCCGATTTCACGCCGGTCAATTTGATCGGCGGCGGCGGCGTGGAAAAATCGTCGGCGGCGGCGGCGCGGCGGCGCGGCGCACATGTCTAGCCCAGACCCCGTATCATGGTCAGCCTTATCACACGATAAGTGACAAGATAGAGCGTCCGTCACAGGCTGACACCGTTCAATAGAACGAGACGACGCTCCTATCTTGTCACTTATCGCGTGATAAGGCCGACCATGATACGGGGTCTGGGCTTCCCTTATAAACGGGCCATTAGCTGTTTTTTTCCGTAGGTTTGGTTTTCGTTTCTTCATTGCGTCTTTTTTTAAGGCAGCAATGACATCCACTAAATCACGGATATAATTTTTATATGTTTGCTCAGGATAGGTGGTATACGAAGGATCCTGCTCAGCATCATTATTTGTGCGATGTCGCTCGCCAAACGAGCACCACTGATTAAGGAAACTTTATTGCAACCAGATTTTTTTACAATTTGCTAAAAATTGTCTAGTGTCCTCGCAACACCCAAATTGCCTATATGGACCCAGCCTTCTAAAATTTTGACATTGGGCAGCAAAGCCATGCTCCTGCGCAAAAAAACGCAGCGGCGGTAAGATTTTTTGTTAAATATTTGCAGACTTTTTGCCTTTCGTATCAGGCTCTCTTGAAAATGGTAATAACAGCCCTTTATCATGGGAAATGCTTTGGTAATGGCCTGGACCGTCAGTTAATGGTAAACTCAAAAACAGCCACTTTAAAGGGCCCTGAACATGAACTTATCTTTGGACTGTTAAACCCTAATCGGAGCACGCTACTTGTCCTGTCCTACCCCTGCAGATTGTTTGCAAATCCGAAGGTGTGGAGAGAGAGCAGCTCTCGCCCGCTGTGACAAAGGACATGGGTGACCGTGCTCTGTCACTCAGCGGCACGAAGTGCTTTGTAGCAAGGTAACCAAAATGTCACAAATCTAATAAATTTTGATTAGAATTGTTACTTTGGTTATCTCCCTACGTAGATAATAGCCGCGCTAGGTACAATTTCTTTAAAAAAATACGTTATCAAATGTTATCAATGTTATCATATACAATTTGGACGAAAACAAAAACTATACCGTTCCTATTTATTCGTTGCCGTATAGGGTAATTGAGATCAGTCCGCGGCTTGGGGCAAATGGGATCGGCAAAGTTCTAAATATATTGTCCGGTTAACCATGATCGCATGCTTCAATTTTACTGTCTCTTACGCATCTCGTACTTGGTGCTTGCGTTAATTCGGTGCAGGGTTGTGTTGTGAGTTCAGAAGTAGGTACTATCATATAAAAAACTATAAATATTACTCGCACTGTTCCGAAATACCCCACGGTCCTCATTACGCCTAATCTAAATTGTGCACTACTGGAAGACGTTTATGAGCAGATAATACCAGATCGACGACGACTTGAGCTTTCACCTTTTTTTTTTCAATTCAATTTATGTTATGACAACCAAAAATGACAACGCTGGGCTGGTACTTATGTTATGTAAGTATTATCTGTTGAGCTGACTTCACACGATTCCCGAAATGAATCTTACGAAGCCGGATAAGAAATTGTTTCACAGATTTCAATAGACGACCACGGATACGAATGACGCGCCGTTTCGACCGAGCTGTACAGACGGGAGATACAGGATCCCATATTACAATTTGAATCTCTTTGAATAGGCCACCCACACGGTTTCTAATTGATACTCGTAAATATTCTGTTCAAATGTGTCTTTCTCAAGGAAATTGTAGCTTATTGTCGTTGGCGCTTATATCATTATTTAAGATGAGTTAATACAAATGCCTAAAATGGCAAGAGCGTTAACGACAATAAGGTACCTTTTCCCTGAAAATAACACATTTGAACAGAATATTTATCAAATCAAATAAACACCCTTCAATTTTCTCAATTCATACGTATAGCTTAAATGCAAAGGCCAAAAAACATTTCTTTATTTCAGACCTTGATCCATAGTTGGTAGTTACAGTTCAGATTAAAATGATAGTTAATCCAATATCTTGCCGAAACAAAATCGTCAGCCGACTGTACAGCATTGGAAAGTCCGTCAGGCAGGTCAGACGAAAATGTAAAAAAATATTAATAATGAAAAACTAATTTTAATGCTTCATATAATTGTAATATGACATTATTAAATGTATTTATTTATATATAGGTACGGTATATTCGTAAGCGGATAGTTGTTATGATTCTGTAAGTAATCAACAAAAAAAACAGCTAGCAATATGCCGAGGGAAAATACGCGATTGCTGCTTCGGTCTGACTCCTGTGTTACAATCTTCAGGGCATCAGGTGACGAAACAATTATTAATTACTTTATATGATCGAAATGTTCTTAAGGGCACAAGGTTCACATTCAGTTAACTTATTTCACCAATTAGGGGAATAAAGTTGACTAAATGTATACGTAATGCACCCGAGGCTGGATTCGAGGGCACAAACCCAAGTTTCAGTCAACTTAATGCACCCATCAGGGGAATAAAGTGGACTAAATATATACCTAATGCACGTAAGGCAGGATTCGAAGGCACAAATTCCACTTACAGATATATAACCTAATTTACCGATCAGGGAAAAAAGTTGTCAAAAAAGTATACCTAAAACACCGTTAGCACGTCACGGGTGAATAAGGTACAAATACTTACTAACTTCACCAGTGGTTGGACACGAGTGCATAAGGTGTCTGTCCGTATACTTAATTCACCCGTGGTTAGGCGCGAGTGCATTAAGTATACTCTCAGTGAACCTAATTCACCTCAGGGACATGAAGTTGACTTAACATCTTGCAAATTTGACAGGTGAATTAATTATACTTTTAGTGTTCTTAATTCCCCCAGGTAAATTAACTTAGGTGCATTAAGTTAACTCCAGGAAAATATTTTGTAAATAAGCAATCTCCTCCGAAAGAAGATTGTATGAAACATTATTGTTTATCCTATCGATAACGATCATAAACCAATGGTGTCTTATGAACGTTATATAATCTATATTTACCTATAGCTCCCCTAACTTAGTCGATTATATAACGTTCATCACTTTGTATATCAGGCCTCTCCTAATCATAATCAAACTAAATTAAACTTTGTTCGAGTAGATTTAAGATTGCTATTTGGTTTTAAGTTTCCAAAGATATTAGGCTGAAGTGGGGAAAAAAGCGTGTATCTTGACGCCCTGTCACTCATGTTACGGACGTCGTAAAATAAAACTTGGTTTCTGTACTTCGCATCTGTTTTTGCCAGCAATATGGAGATTGGACCTTATTCCTTGCAGGAAAAAGTTGCTTTTGTAAACATGTAGATAATTGAGTAATATTATTACTGAAGTAAGCAGTGAATATGGAAGAGGAAGAAAATGCCTCACATTACTGTTTCGCGTTGGCTTGAATCCCGCAAAGAAAGGTTCTTCAAGCTTAATTCGAAAGGAAGTCTATTATGTAGTAGTTTGTTAAGTTATATTGTTTGCACTTTTATATTTTGTGAGGCCATTTCACTTGGCTACAAGTTACAATTTACAAGTTTAATGTAATGTAATAATAATGAGCGACATTTTGACTAGTGTTGTCGGATTAGCCTCTCAATATTGTACTATATAATGATATTATATTGATACCTACGTGTTCTGAGTGCATTGATAATTTAAATAGCAATGCAATAGAGACATGGTGATGGAATGAACATATATGATTGTTGTTGAATAGACTAACGAAGTTTTATTTCATCCAAATCTGTCTGGAATGTGACATTCTTGATATTATACCCTATGTTAAACAAAGTTGGTGCAAACGCCTGACACAAAATTTATTTATTTTTCACCTTTGTGCAAATGTACCACTGGTATCTCTGTTAACACATATATTTCGTTGGAACTCATTTTATCTCCTGAGATCTTCGAGCTACGATATTTATCACACAAGATGATAACATTTTGTATTTGTCATCTTTGTTTCACTGAAAAATTCTGCTTCCTTAGCACTGAACGACAATGCTGCTTTTGCACTGAATAATAATGAGAGATATTCAGCCATCTGATTATCATAACCGTTCTCTGTACGTGATGACGAACTTGAATCTCGAAATTATTTTAATTTGATTCGTTGTTTGTAATAAGGATAATGAAAAAAAAAAGTTAGTACAGTAGGTATTTTTTCCTCGTGAATAATCACTCGGAACTCACCCAATGACAGATGGGTATGTTTAAAGGACACGATCGTAAAATCAAAGTAAAATGTTTGAAACTAAATTAGAGACGGAAAGATTAATCCACGCAAACAGGTGCCGCCTCAGCGCCTCTTGAGAAATGTGGCAGAAAATCATTTCTGTCGAATAGAAATGGATGTCGCCTAGGAAACATAGCTAAATTACTTTTTGATTTTGCATTTTACAAAAAAGGTAACTTGGCAAAAAAATCCAGTTGCCTTTACCAATAAAACATATAAGACAATATAATAAAATAAACATTTTAAGACATAAACGAATATACAATTTGGTCGAACTTTCATGGTGAACCTAAAAGCAAAGGACTTCAAAATGATTATTCATGTACCCTTGAGAACCCGCGTTCCTACATGGATCCGGACGGATTCCGTGTTTCGTACATGGAATCCCTATTACACAGGCTGACTTTTGGATCTTAATACAAAATCAGCTTTTCTGACTCAGCTGTCAACAATCGCTGCTTAATTAACCCTTTATAGGGCACAATCTATATTTCAAAGGCAAAAATATGACCATCCATAAGGTCATCTTTTTGTATTTTTTCATGGGTCAGAATTTTTAGGTCTATATGTACAATATCAAAGAGACTTGAATTATGAATAAATTTTAACTTTGCCCGTTAAAGGGTTAAAATATCTGTGTTTTATTAACAAGTTGTAGGTATTCAAATTATGTTTTTTTAACTTATACAGAGAGCTTAATGTCGAAGTAGGATTTTTGTGAAAAAAAAATTGGCACATCGCGACATTTTAGATGATTTAATTAGTTTGGTAACCAATTTTATGCAAAAAAAACCTTGTTTAAAATAATGGATAAAGTCTAAAAATATATATGGAATTGTTGAAAATCGTTTGTGAATACTAAATTAATTAGTGACTCAAATCTATTAATACTTTAACGGCTCCATAAATTCTCCAAGCCTTATAATGGCACAACATTGTTCCTTGCGTAAAATTCCAATCAATCAATATCATTTATTTGCCAGAATACAGTAGGTATATAATACAAATGTCAATAACATTTCACAGCACAGTGTATTCAGCCCACATGCAGGCATGCAAATGTCTTGAGTTTCATTACATAGGTGCATAAATAATCAATTTAAAAAGTCAAAATTTCACTACACAATATAAAACAATGTCAAAATAATAATAATAATAATATCCAATTGCTATCAAAGAACCTATACACTATAATAACAATTGTCCAATAACCTGTTCGTCAATTTATGCTTAAAATTGGTCCTTCTCTTAATCTAAATTTACAGGTAGGTACATTGTAGCATCCTGTTCTTAGTTTCAAATAAAAACTCTATTTACACGGTATATTCCGAATTATTTCTTAAAACAAAATATTTAATTATTTTATCTGGTAAATTCGAGTGAGGACTTTAAAGGACATCCGCGTTGATGACAGAGATTAAGATTAACAAGATGGACTCAACAGAAACCCTGGCTACCAAACTAACCAAAAACCAACCAAGCAAGTTAAAACCAAAAAAGCTTGTAAAAACAACAATTACCACAACACGCAACACTTATTTTTGATAAATATTTATTTGATATACTTACTGCCATTACATATTCGTCATCTAAAATTCTTGATGGTATGATTAGCCATGCAGACAATTATAAGGCATAACAGTTTCCGAAAAATAATTATGAACATTTTATGTCCCCAACTTAAGATGAAATATTTTTTTCTTCATGTAATCTTCATTTGTATTCGGTAACGAATGAGTGAGTCTGGGAATTTACTTACATGATATCGAAGTCACCAAAGAGCTGAAACGACAAAACCAAATACTAGATCGTATAAAGACCTAGGCCTCTATTTTACAACTTAATAATAATTCCAGTCCACTCTGTTTTCAGCATTTTTTGCGCTTCGTAAAAGGGAGCGTAGAAACCAATACGATGCACGTATAATTTCAATAGGTCAAAAATGTGATATGGAATTGTGCTCCTAGTTGAAGGTATATTTTATCACTGAACTTATCACATAAATATAAAATATGGTTGTAGGGATTCCGTGAAACCCAATAAAGATACTTTTCTAATACGTCCTCATGCTTTTATCGGTTCACTGTAGTGCTTTCGCGTCGTTGGCGCGTTACAACTTTTTTGTATTCTCGCTGGATAGGTAGCCTCAATAGTGCTGTGTTGTCCTTAAAGTTTTTGAGTAAATAATAGTTGTTATATTAAGGTTCTATCTCAGTTCTTATTTGAAAAGTCCTGAGGACTCTGAATCAGATTACCTTAACCTGATTAAGAGTCCTCAGGACGCTCTTGCCAGCATCTCCTGATGATGCCTCGTAGAGAGGCGAAACACGTGTCGAGGTTTTGTCATTTGTGGTGGTGGTGGTTTGCTGTATTTTTTTTGCATGTTTATAAATACGCAAATAGTTGCATCTCATCTTCGCTGATCGACCAGCACGTTTTTTAGCGGAATAGCAAAGGAATATTGTTCTCGTAACAAATAAACTTATACATAATAAGTAAGTGAAAATTTATAATAAGTTAAGTTAAGCTATCATGTATTTCATTGCTGTGCACTTACAGGGTTCATGTTGAACTGAAATCTGTAATTAAAGATCTGTACACTGACATGAGTGCAATAAATGATTTGATTTGATAATGGGATCCAATAAATCCATCATTGTTAAGTATATACTAGTTTCTCTCTCTCTCATGGTGTAGGTATTCAACGTTTCATGTTACGTCTTTAAGTTTCGTGTTATTCCAGCATGCCGTATTAAAATGAGAGCCAAACTACGTATGCATGGAGTGTCGTGTTTCCTGAAAACTTTTAGAGCCTTATCACACTTGCGATTTGCGAGCGTGTTTTCTATACAATTATCAGTCGCGGCGAACACGCTGCGTGATCGCCTTCATACAAAATACGCTCGCAAATCGCAAGTGTGATAGGGCTCTTAAGTAAATATCCTAAATCCATACGTATATAAGTGTATACTTAACTTGCAAAACCAAATTTGGATTAATGAGTGAGTTGTAAGATGAAATAAAAAAATAAGAAAATACAAAATTATTTCTAATAATATTACGTTTAACGGTTTTAGTGTAAACAAACATAATAATGACGCAGATAATATACTGAAGGCTAAAAAATAACAGGTAGGTAACCAGACATCAGTTATCAAAACACTTTCCCCATCAATCTAGGACATTTAGGTATCAGATTAAAGTAAAACCTGTGGGGCGATGAATTGCAAACATATAAGCGGTTGACTGTTAATATATATATGTTTTGTACACTGGCTCCCAGCTTAAGGGACATCGCTTCCGAAAGGAGGTGGTGACCACTGTCACCAACGCGACCTGGGATTTATTTGCTTTTACCAAAAAAAAGGCTGAAGTCCCAAAACCCTCCGGCGCTGCTGGCTCCACCAACCTTGTTACCAGCGGAGGCTTATTTTGATTGATTTTGATTTGAATTGAATAGTCTGCTGCAGACAGGGATGTCTGATCTTTTTGAACTAGACCTGGGCAGCCACCTGGATTCATCGAATCACGCCGTGCCTGGTGCATGCTGAACCATCTGAGAACGCATATGCCATTGTGCCCATCTCACGGAATGCTAGAAATCTGTACTGTAGAATGGACTTTCTGGATGGTTATAAGGTTTACCATTGAATTGCCGACAAACATTTAATCGAATATTATTTCAAAGACAACGTTTCAAGTATTTTCATTTCATCGACAAGTCATTGCGTCGAAGACTCGATACTAGGTAATTTGAACCGAGGTCTTTTAATTGGTAGTTGACTTATTTCAATAAAATTTATGTCATGGCTTTTCATTTCGGGTTTTTTTAATTCATTTTTTTTTACATGTAATAATATTTATTCCGCATAAAATTATTTTGGATCTGGATCTGAATCCCTAACGTTTTTTAACCTAATTTTGCCTTGCAGCGAGTCGACGCCGCCCCGCTGCGCGGGGCGTCTATTTCTGGTCTGAGGGACACAAGTGAACCCTAACCTAACCGACTTAAAACAGAGTTCGCTTATGACAAGCCATTTTTGTCCGCCCTGATATTTTTATGTAATAAACGATTTACACCAATGATTCTTAGTTTTATTATGCATAAATATTATACATACTTGTATGTCACACAATTAACTTTTTAAATGTGCAGTAGGATATATAAAATTGTATTAAAGTAATACGTCGAAGAAATGAATTGCAATGTTTTGTAGTTGTACCAATTAAGATAATTTGAAACAAATCAGCGATTAAGTAATATTCGTTGAATAGTATTTCTACGTAGTAAGATAAATTGAAATAAATAGTAGTTGAAATGAAATAACGCCAAACAATATTACTAGTACTGATGTTTCGATGAATCGTTGTCGATGAAATAATATTCGATGAAAAGGTTGTCGACAAAACAAGGGTACACCTGGTTATAAGCTATTATTTATCTGGTTTAAGAACTTTAGGTTGTAGACTGAATGCAGTTGAAATGAGAGCGTTAAGAAGTATGTGTGGAGCTCGTTTGAATGATAGAATAAAAAATAGTATAATAAGAGAAAAATGTGGAATAGAAGACGATGTAGTGACTAGGATTGACCAAGGTATGCTTCGGTGGTTTGGGCATGTTGAGAGGATGTGTGAAAGTAGACTGACTAAAAGGATTTACGTCCAGGAGATGGATGGAAGGGTCGGTAGGGGGCGGCCTAGGCGAGGGTATCATTACCAAATTTCAGCGATACTGTTAAAAGGCCAGGTCAGGAGTACCCGCAACCGACGAGCGTGTATGAGAAGATGTATGGATGTCATCGAAGCGAAAGAAGTATGTAAGGACCGTAGTATTTGGCGTTCCTTAGTCTCTGCCTACCCCAATGGGATACGGGCGTGAGTATATGTATGTATATATGTGTATGTTTAAGAACTTTATTTTCTCATAAAGAATTACAAATTCACTTAAATGAGAAATAAAAAAATTAAATATAACATTTCCTGTAGTACATGCTAAATACTAAAAACTAACGAGCAGACGTTGTTAATTTTATACATAGTTAGTCTGTTGCAGTAAGAGTACAGTAAGGAAAAAGGAAGTGGGTATAACTATATTCTTTAGGCGATTTATGCAGCGCGATCGTGCTTATTAGCCACCGATAGCAATTCATGCGTAACATAACATAAATGATAAAAGACAAATTTATCCCGCCGTTTTGCCTGCGTCCTTTGCAATAT